>CP126894.1:39862500-40412500 GCA_030440675.1 Furcifer pardalis | reverse complement strand
AGAGCAGGTTGCTATGCTGAGCATGGCAACCTTCAATACAGGACAGAGATTTGAGTAAAGTAACTAAAAAGCTGGGCAGGACATTTATGTCTCAAAATAGTTAATGTAGCCTAAAAGCTTTCACTTGATTATCTGTACCTTAATAGCAGAAAAATATGCTTATGAAAGTTGCTGTTCATTGCAATATTAGTTCTTTAGCTCGTTTAAAAGATTGGGGTCTTTTTAAAGTCATGTGAGTAATTTGGGGAGAAAGGAAAAGATATCAATATAGTATTATGGAAATGAAGACTAGTTGGTAGGGAATTTTTCAGGAGCCTTGATGTGCTCAGCCTACCATTACTAAATGGCCGAAATCTAAATAACATTTGGCTTTATAATGGAAGGAAATAAGTGACTAAGCTAGCCTAAGGAGCAGTGATACTGCACCAAAATAAGAAGTGTGTTTCTTCAAGCAGACAATTCTCTGATTGTCTTGTTTTGATTCATCAGGGAAACTATGAAAAGAAGCTTTACCCCACCTCCAAGCATTGGGCACGAAATTAAAAGGCCATGCTAAGATTTAGTTTCAATTTGGCAAAGATTGATACATACAAATAACTTTACTTACATAAAGTATTATTAGGCTCAGACATGTAATTTCTAGTCTTTATTTGAAATGTCACCCTCCATATCACAGGTATTTTTGTATGTGATAAAACAGCTCTTTTTAGAAAATCTAAAAACAAAATAGCAGAAAGGATTGCCCACTTTGTGCTTGATATTTTAATGTTCAAATGTAGAACTTCTCTGGCAGATTCCCTGGACAATTTAAGATTGGAACCTCTGGACCATACTGACTGAATGGTTAATTTACTTTTCACATATCTGCTTGTGTCTTTTCATTACTTTTAATGGTTCTGCAGGCTTGGGATTATGATTGCTCTACTCTCCTTTTAATAAATTCACTGTAGCTGCTGTTAAGTGCTCAGTAAATGAAAAAACACACAGCCATTTTCAGAGACAAAGCAAAAAAGAGGAGGGAAATCTATGTCTTATTACAGAGGAATTAGAGCAATGACTGTTAAGAATTTTTTTCTGCAGCATTTCTATTTGCATAATGTTATTAAACTTTTGTAACTATCAGTTTCTAGCTGTAAGAATATTGTCAGGAATAACATATCTCTGCTGTCTCTCGGCATGAACTGAGCCTGGACAATGGGTCCTTAGAGCTTACCAAATTAGTGTGAGCTAGAAATTAATATACAGCATGTTTTAGGCAACATAACAAAATAGACAATACTTTGGATAAAGAATAACCCCCTGTAATTTGTCAGGTGCAACTTTTAGCAGAAAACTAATCATTGTGTACTATCATGTCAATTCTGACTTGTGGTGACCCTTTTCAGGGTATTCTCGTGCGGGTGTTATGCTTGTGCCTCATCATTGCTCCAGGAGTTGCACTGGTTGCCAGTTTGCTTCCGAGTGCAATTCAAGGTGCTGGTTATTACCTTTAAAGCCCTACATGGTAGTGGGTCAGGATACTTAAGAGACGCATCACCCCAAGAGTATCTGTCCGTCCCACCAGAGTGGACCGGAGAGGTTCTTTGGTGGTGCCATCAGCTAGAGAGGCGCACCTCTTTAGCACTAGAAGAGCCTTCTCTGTGTCTGCTCCGGCCCTATGGAACCTTCTGCCAACAGAATTGTGCCTCCAGATGGAGTTGCTGCCCTTTAGGAAGGGTGTTAAGACATGGCTGGCTGGGCAGGTATGGGGTCTGGGCCAGACAGACATTCCCTATTAAACCCCCCTTTGTGTTCTTAGCTGTGATTTCAGCTGTATTTTAATTTTTGTTTTTGGACTTCTGGGAATTGAAGTTAAAGAACATCTGGAGTGCCAAGGTTGGCAATCACTGACCTATACTATAACTGCAGCAAGTCCCATGGTATCTGATCATTTAGTAACAACCTTAGTTTGAAAATAAGTTGAGATGGATCACTGTATCCTTCTCAACTGGCTTCGGGGGTTGGGGATCCAGGGCACTGTGTCGACCTGGTTCTCCTCCTTCCTTAGTGGCCGGACCTAGTCGGGGGAGGGGGGGTTGAGTCCGAGGCATCTCATGTGTGGGGTGCCACAGGTCTCGGTCCTCTCACCCTTACATTTACATGAAACTGCTAGGTGAGATCATCCAATCCCACGGGGTGAGATATCATTAATATGCTGATGATACTCAGTTGTATATCTCTGCCCATGGTGATCCCAGTGATGCAGTCAAGGTCCTGACCAGTTGCCTGGAGGCAGTTAGGGTCTGGATGGGGGACAACAGACTACAGCTGAGTGGCTGTGGGTGAGGGGATCTGGTCCTCATAAGGAGTTATCACTGCTGGTTTGGAATGGGGCATTATTGCCCCAATCTGACCAGGTGCACAACTTGTGGGGTCCTCCTGGACTCACGGCTTCTGCTCCAGGAACAGGTTATGGCCATGGCCAGGAGGGCCTTCGGGCAAGTGCATGTTATTTATCAATTGCACCCACTCCTGGACTGGGAGGCCTTGCTCATGGTCACCCATGACCTGGTCACCTCCCATTTGGACTATTGTAATGCGCTCTACATGGGGGTGCCCTTGATGACCATCCAGAAGCAGCAATTTGTTCAGAATGTGGCAGCCCTTGCAGTGGTGGGGTGTAGTAGTTTCACCCACACCTTGCCACTGCTGCGGGAGCTGCACTGGCTGCCTATATGTCTCTGGGTGCAATTCAAGGTGCTGGTTGTCACCTTTTAAGCCCTTCATGGTAGCGGACCAGGAAACCTCAGGGACCACAATGTCCCTAGGACATTGACCCATCCCACAAGATCAAACCAAGAGGGCATCCTTCCGGTACCATCTGTTGGGGAGGCTTGCCTCTCCAGCACAAGGAAAAGGGCCTTCTCGGTTGTAGCCCCCACACTATGGAACCTCCTCCTGGTAGAACTATGCCTCCAGGCCCAATTGCTACAAGTTAGGAAAGAACTGAAGACGTGGTTGGCAAAATGGGTCTGGGGGCCGGGATTGTCAAACAAGTTCCCCTTTTTGGCTCGTCTGAGGCTCCCCCCCCCCTGTAATTAATTTTTAACATTAAGGTTATGCTGTTTTTATACAGTCAAACCTCGCATAAAGAGTGTCTCGCTTAAAGAGTAACTCGCTTAAAGAGCAGAATTTTCTCCAAATGTTCGCTTCACTTAGCAAATAAAACCAACCAAAAACTCGCTTAACAAATAAATCGGGGTTCCAATCTCCCCCCAAGTCACAGTTGGTCACTTACAATGGTGTTTCGCTTAAAGAGCAAACTCGCTTAAAGAGCAATCCTGTGGAACACATTATGCTCTTTAAGTGAGGTACAACTGTATTTGTTTTTAGATAGTGATGGCACAGTGATGGGCAATACTGCTATGTTCTTACGGGTTTTTAATTGTTTTATATTGGTTTTAACTTGTGTACACCACCCAAAGTTCATTGGATTAGGGCGGTATATAAATATGTCTATTAAATTAAATATTACTAGTGTTTAAACAAGTTTATTTTATGTCAGTCCATTTTTGGCTTCAATTCAGAGTGCTGATATTTAAAGTTCTAAACAGCTTGGACAAAAGTTTCTAAAGGACTCCCTTGTCACACATGGATCTGAAAATGGCAAACACAAGCTTGTTTGTTTATATACAATTCATTTGTAAAAACAATTCTTTAAATATAAAATATAAATATAATATTTTAAAAATAAAATAGGGTGTTGAGAGAATTGTTGATGTTTTCATTTTGTTATTTATACTTTGAAAATTTTTGGGCTCTTAAGTTAAAAAAATGTCAGAATGGAGAAATTGTTGACTTCTGAAGTAAAATCTCAGATTTCAGTCTGAAGCTAGTGCTGCATTTTAGGGAGTTAGTTTTTGCCAGTCATTGGCAGAGCAGCAGATTACTCTTTAATGCCAACTTTCTCCAGTGTATTTCTGTTCTTAACTCCCTAAGGAATAGGTATATATTTATTGGGTGGGAGTAGGGAGAGGGTAGAATGTTACAGAGAAACTGAGAGTTATTTTGGAAATTAAAGTCCAGAAACCAGAGGTTGGAAAACACTGGTCTTTGTGGCTGATAATTTTCTCCTACAAAAACTGGAGGAAGAAATTAGAGGGTTAGCTATTCTTGACTCTAACCAATAGATATGACTTGGTGGAAGGCGTGACAGCAAGAGGAACCCTGGGGAAAATGACCATGTTCTACTGGAGTTCTTGATTTCAAAGAATGCTCAGAACCACTTATTATTTTCTTGAAATCATGGAGAGTAGGTGATGTGCCAGATGATGATGAAGGTTAATTTCCATTTCCTCAAAAAGGGCTAAAACAGGGGTGCCCAAACTTTTTGGGCTGTGGGCTGATCATGTGGTTCAGGGAGCCAGTCACTAATGCCTAGGTGCTGGGTGCGGCCCCCAACGGCAATTCATCTGGCTCGCAAAGCCCTCGTCGCTTCCAGGAGTGATGAGGGCTTCGCGGGCTGGATGAATTGCCATCGGGGGCTGCACCCGGCCCCCGGGCCTTAGTTTGGGCACAACTGGGCTAAAAGTAGGAAACTGGGAAATATGGTCTGATCAGCCTGACATCAATCCCAGGGAAAATTCTGCTCCCTTCCCATCTCCTAGCAAATCAATTACACACACATCCAATTTGGGCATCTTCCTTGTATATTTAACTATTCATCTCTCATAATTGTTAGGAAGATATACTTCTTTTTTCCCAAAGAAATTTTCTAATTAACAAATATTTTTCTGACTTGTGAAGCAGAAATGTCTCATCATTATATTGCTCTGATTTGTAATTTTAATATTTCTCATTTCCTTAGTTTATATCTTAATTTGGGCAAATTCTAGAAGTTTTAGTATAAGAAACATGAAGATGCCATGCCTAGCATCTAGTTTGACTTTCCCCCTATCCATTAAAATACTGAAGACAGGTTTTCCATAAAGGCTAAAAAATCATATGGTCCAGAAATCTATTGGTTAGTTACTCTGACGTTGGGAAAGTTGCAGCAGTGAGTTGCTACTAATTCACAATTGGCTGCTGGATCCTCCCTTTACTACTTTGTGCTATTACAGGATGAGGTGGTAAGAAGCTCTTTGTGTAAAAAGGAGATTGAAAACTTTTTGAAACCAAATGTAAAAATTCCTTTGTGTGTGTACAAATGTTTGCCACATCCCCTAAGTCAGTGCATTGGCTGATCAGTGCTTTGGGGAATTGACTTAGGCTTCTGGGGATTGAAGTTGAAAAACCAAAGGTTGGGAAACACTGGTCTAGGATTAAGATGGAAACTTGTCATTGTTGGCACATGATCAGATTTCCTGGATTTGATTGATAGAAGCTTGACAAATTGTACCTTTTAAGATACAAAGACCAAAACAAAGCTATTTTAGAATAGGGAAATAATTTATTGGAATGGAGTGTGTAATCCCTATTAACTGGATTATATGTTCTTCATGTCTCTGTCTGAACAAAATATTCAAGGACATGCACCAAAGGATTCTGTCACATTTCTGTCCTGGTGCCAAATGCTACAAAAAAAAAAGATAATTTTGAGGAACTAATGCAGCATTTAGGTTCCTGCCAATGTAATATAATGTAGACTAGTACCTTGGATAACGTTATGACTTGGTTCCACAAGTCATAACGTTATCCGGTTCTTAATGTTGTGAGATGCATTGATTGCACAACATTTTTTAAAAAAAAGCCCTGTTCCCATTCCGCCCAACCCTAGGAGTGATCCCAAGCTGGCATCGGCGGGGGTTGGGGGAAAGAACAGGCTTAGTGATCCAGGCAGGGGGGCATTCTGAAGAGAGGCTGGGGACCCTTTCCCCAGCTGCTCTTCAAAAAAACCCTCCCAGCCTAGATGGCTAAATTTTTCCTGGCCTCTCTTCAGAACCCCCTGCCTGGATCGCTAAAGGGATTAGTGATCCAGACCGGGGGAGGGGATTCTGAAGAGAGTCTGGGGAAAGGGTCTCTCTCTTCAGAAGCTTCCTCCCCGCCTGGATAGCTAAGCCCCTTAGCAATCCAGTTAGAAAGGGGGGTTCTGAAAAGAAGTTGGGAAAAAGTTTTTCCCAGCCTCTCTTCAGAAACCTCTGCCTGGATTGTTGTTACTGGAGGCGCACCCCATTCTTTCTCCAAACCAGGTGGCCATTGAACACTGCGACGGCCAACTGGGTTGAGGAAAGAACGGGGGTTCACCCAGTTCTTTTTCCCACCCAGTCAGCCATTGCACACTGCGATGGTCAGCTGGGTTGGGGAAAGAACAGGGTGTGCTTCCAGTTCTCCTCCCCAGTCGGCCATCACACACTGCAATCTGCACTTGGGTTGGGGGAAATAACCAGGGTGTGCATACCCAACCCAAGTGCTGATGCAGCAGTGGCGCGTTTGCAAAGTCGAACAGGGTCTCCCCGGTCGGCTTCCCAAACGCACCACCACTGCCAGGGGTGCAGTGGTGGCGTGGCTGGGAAGCTGACTGAAGAACCCCCATTCTAATGCTCGATGCTTCAGACCACATTAGGGCAGTGTGGTGTGGCAACTGGCAATCTGTTTCCATACAAACCTTTAACAAACATAAATCTTTCTTTAAGATTGTCAAAAATTCCATCTACTTTGAATTAAAGAGTTAGGAAAAATAATTACCTTCTCTCTTGATTTAGATCAGGGGTGCCCAAACTACAGCCCATGGGCCAGATCTGGCCTGTGGTGCCTTATCATCCAGCCTGTGCCACTCCTGGAAGTGGAAGTAAAATGTACCTGGACATTTTACTTCCGCTTCTGGTGGGAGGAACCATGTGACCAGCAGGCTCAACCACGTGACTGGCCCACAGCCCGAAAAGTTTGGACACCCCTGATTTAGATTGACATGTGACTGAGTAATGGTTTCAACAAACATTGCCCCAGTCAACATTACCCCACTCAACATACTCAACTTAAGTTTTTGCAGCATTGTGGCTACCTCTCTTCCTTTTTACAATAAACCTAGTAATTTAACATTCCATGGTGCCATTTTAAATCTGCTATTATTAAAACTTATAAATTAGGAAATCAAGCACAATTCAGGAATATATCATTTCCCCCTCCCAAGCTTCTGTTCCCATTACATTCTTCAGCACTCAAAAATTTACAATATGAACTTTCTACTCCCAGACGTATAAACAACATTGGACCAGGCAGTCTCCAGAACCACAGAAACAATGAGAAATTATTTAATCACTCACTAGTCATTTGATGCTTTACTTTCTTCCTTTTAAATCCAATGCACAAAATCTCCCACCCCATGCTTTGAGAAGTAGAAAAAAAGCAGTCTCATCCCAACATTGGAAAAAGCAGGATTGAGTAATATTAAAGATAATCCACTCCTGATACATTTTAACTCATTATTAATTTTCACTCAAGTTCAGCATTTTGTTCATTTAACTATAAATTTAGCATGAACTGCTGGATAGCTCAATGGGCTAGGTGTGTTTGGGAATTCGATTCTTCGCTGTGTCTCCTGACAGGGAATCGACTTGATGATAGATACAGTCCTTTCTTGCTCTGCATTTCTAAGATTATTGGTGTATTGGTGTATTAGCATTCATCTAAATAGACATATCACATGATTCAAATAATGATCAGCTAAACAACTATTTGCAAACATTCTTAATTCTCTGGATTGTTTTCAAGGATGAAAAGTCCATCAATGGTATTGTGAATGGAGCGACCTCTTTGTTGGCTAAACTGAGATCTTCTGTCTCCTTTTACAGTCTTTTCCCCCATCTTCTTCATTTATCTACATAACGTTTGATGTGTTCATTCACCTTCTCTTCTTAGTCTTTCAAGGACCACAGAGACTACAGTTTCAATGATTCCAATATCCTCACAGTGTCTGCTTTGTCATAAGCTATGCATATTTTGTTTCCATGTCACACACTGAATTTAAAAGATGAGCTCCACCTGGATTGAATTTTTGTGTCTTATGTTTCTGAGGTGCTCTGTCAGATTTTCCTTGAAGTACACTGGGATCCCATTGAACTCTGCAAGAAAATGACCAAATTCTGCTTTTAAAATATTTTCTTTGAGAGCATAATATTTGAAGCTAACAACAATATCCCTTGACCAAGATTCCTTATTGTATCTAAATACTTTTAAATGTTTCAGAAAACAAAACAAAATAAACAAAATAAAATAAAAAAACACAGTATCACTTTAAAGACTAACTGCTATATTTTTATTGTTAGCTTTCGTGGATCAAGTCCACTTCATCGAAAGCTAACAATAAAAATATAGCAGTTCGTCTTTAAAGTGTTACTGTGTTTTTTATTTTATTTTATTTTGTTTATTTTGTTTTGTTTTCTGAGATGCCTGAACCGCAGACTAACACGGCTAATATTCCAAAAAATTCAAGTATGAAGAGCACTACTGTACTTTTAAATGCTATGCCTAACAATGTATCACAAAGTCCACCTGTACCCTTTAGTTCCAGTTCTCCGTATGCAGACAGTATATATTACTCCATTTATTTCTGTTCTCCGCATCCTCTGCTTTAATGGTAAACTCTTCCAGAATTCTATTCAAGGTACAGGTTTTATCTGCATTATACTTTGTCCCACCTCTGACACTGGATTGCTGAAATTGTCGTTTTATATTCAGTGGGCTTCAAGGCCATTTTCCAGTATGAGTTCAATACCTTGAAAGCTCTGTATTAAACACTGAGAACTGCTTCTTACTTATTACAGAAAAATAAAAAAAGCAAACCTTCAGCACAGTAGCTGTTTCTCCTGATGTTTCGGTGGGAGTGTCTGCCATCTTATCAATATCATGTGCCATTTTCAACTCTCTATTTCTAATGGTTCATAGCTGACAAAAATAATGTCTAACTACCCAGTCTTGTCTTCTTAGCAAAGCTGACTTTAGGTGTTAAACGGGTTCCTCAGGAAAAAAAAACAACAGTTTGATCTCATTGCTGCTGCATGAGCTAGTTTTGTTAATGAACAAGTGCTGAACATCAGCTTTAACTATCTTCAACACTAGAGCTGTTTTCTCTATACAGTATTTTGTCTTTATTTGTTATTCATTACTTGATGGTATCTAGGGCCATTTACTACCATTCAACAACAGTAATCCACATATTGAAAAGCTTTGTCGTGTTATCCAGCATTGACCTAATCCCATGATAGTGAACCTTGGCACTCCGGATGTTCTTGGACTTCAATTCCCAGAAGCCCAAGCACCCTGTGAATCCACACAAATTGGTTTACTGTGATTCATCCAGCCCCCGCTGCCCTTGTCGCTCCTGTAAAACATACCTGTAGTAAAACATACCTGTATGAGCGCGTTTTACTTCCACTTCCTGGAGCGACGAGGGCTGCACAGGACAGATGAATTGCAGTAAACCCATTTGTGTGGAATGCAGGGTGCTTGGGCTTCTGGGAATTGAAGTCCAAGAACATATGGAGTCCCAAGGTTCTCCATTACGGACCTAATCCATAAGAATCCTAAAAGATGATGTTGTTCTGAACAATTGTAAATGGCATAGTAGATTTATTGTGTCTGCCTTATTTGTGGGTATAGCTCTCGTTGAACTAGCTATATAGAGCAGTGGTTAAACTGCTGCACTGCAGCAAAAACATTGTGAGTTCAATCCTGACAAAGTAACAGGTATGAGCAGGTAGATTTTCCAATGTGGCTGCCATGTTTATTTCCCTGCAATACAGAGACTGCAGGAGGCATATCTGTGCCATTGGATTATGGATAAACAGTGCTAACAATTGTGGAGACCAACAGTTTCTGCCAGCCTCACTCCCAAGCTCCTGCTAATGTTCAACCGCTGCTAAAAGCATCATTGAAAAGATGATTGAACCTGTGTGACTAGATTTATGGGCATGGCTGCCACTTTCTGCCAATATGAGTTGTTTTGCTTAGGAGGAATGGTCACACGTGAGCCTTCAGCTTTTATCAACATTTCCATTTGGGTCTAGTCCCCTACTACCTGCAGTTTTGGTAAACTTGGCACCAGCAAAGAAAGTGGCCTGTTTATGTTGATGCTCCGTATTTTTCCTAAGATCCCCTGAAATTTGACCCTGGCTCTTGTATACACCAACAGGTTTTTGAACGAATGTTTTTACATTGCATACACATTTTCTTATTACTTTCATATTAATATTCTGCACAGAAACCTCTGGGCCAAACCAGGCATTACAATAAATGCATGGCTGTTACCTAAAATGACAGTTGGATGTTTAGCTCTCCTCCTTAAACTCCATTAATGTAGTGCAGGGAGGAAAGTAGCTAAGAGCTAGATGAAAGAAATAGCTCTGACAGCATGCACATATCTGTTGTCCATGAAGAATGTCATTGGATAATGACCTATTTTTTAAAAAAATCACCCACTCTAAATTATTTACAGCAAGTTTTTTCCATACACTATAACTTTTGACGCAGTTACCTCAAAGCAGCTTTTATTTAGCTGTTTTTGTGTGTATTTCCCAAAACAGTAGTGTGTTATTTATTAATTTTTGGAAGGCTTTAACAACTTTGTTGGCAAATTATTTAAAAATTAGTACACCAAATTGAGTTTACCTCTCTCCCTCATTAAGAACAAGAAATTAGTTTCCTAATTTCTGGTGTGAAGTAGGAATTAATGTTTAGACCCAGCATTTCAAGTTTTGTCTGTGTGTTTTGTTATGATTAAAAACAAAGACCACCTACAACTTGTCTTAAAGTTTATAAAGGAAAAAATGTTATCAGTAAGTAACAATTTTATCAGGAAATGGTCGGCTGGTCTTTAGTAGGACAGCTTCCAAGCATCTGAGCAAAAAGTGGGGCAAGTTATTTGCCAAGTGCCTGTGATTTGGGCCTCTTGGGTGAAACATATGGTATTTGGGATCAAGTATATGCTAACTACCAATATTTCAGAACCTTCCACTTAAGCTTTCCATGAGTGGAGCAGAGCCTCTGGGGTGGACAGAGATGGGGTGCCATCCCTGGAAGGTCGGCAGGTCAGCAGTTTGAGACCCAAGTGCTGCACATGGAGTGAGTTCCCATTGTCTGACCCAGCTCCTGCCAACCTAGTAGTTTGAAAGCAAGAAATCACAAGTAGATATAAGTACTGCTTCAGTAGGAAGGTAACAGCGTTACACACGCTTCATGTCTAGTCATGCCTGCCACATGTCTACGGAAACATCTGCAGATGACAACCAAGCCCTAGAGTCAGATATGACTGGCTTTCGAGCAAGGACGACCTTTACATTTTTAGAGGCCTCTATTGATTCAAAGTTACACTCTCAGTTCTTTTCAAAATAAGAAAATAGCCGTTACCTATTTCATAGGGTTGTTACATGGGCAGAAAGTAGGGAAGTAGTATACTGAACAAATAAAAAATGCTATATAAATGATAAATAGTTGAACCAAAAAGTACAACATTTAGGTACAGGGTAATGGATTTTTCTCTCTCTGAGAATTACAGACTTTTCAAGAGACAGCATACGATGGATAAACTTTGGCTGTGTGTAACTCAGTTAAATGGCATCAGACCTATAGCTCTGGCAGGATAACTACTATTAATCTAGTATAGGTGAATCAGTTGAGATCTACGCTGCGGGCAATCACCATAGTTTTTTAATCAACTGGAGGAATTGCTCCACAGCAGAAATAGCTTGACCCCTTTCACAAAAGTGATAACAATCTAACCAGATGGGGCAAAGGGGGACAGGGCCCTGAACTGAAATATTAATCTTAGATAGGATATGTGTGTTAATTCAGAAAGGAAGAAATTTTGATTAATCACAGTGTATTGTTTATTGCTAAATTCAAATGTTGCTGTGGTATTGTAATCAGTATGAGAAAGCATATTTCTATTTCTTAATGTGAATTTTGTGTTCATGAAGGCTTCCAGATGGGGACAGCCCTAGGGAATCTGAGTTGTTTATTTTCACAAATGGGCAGAAGCAATGCAGATTTCCCCATGATGTTTCCACAGGTTCCCTCAATGCTGAAATACAAAATATGTCTTACCTATTTTGAGGGGGGGGGAGGAATGGTAGATCTGTTTTCTTTCTTATTTAAATTGAGGGTTCTCTTTATTAAATTCAACAAGTGTGAACATCTGTAACCACTTAGGTAATTTCTGTGTATGCAATATGAATATGTGCTCATTAAGAATAGATATGTGATCAACAAATCATTTCACATACAATCACACACCCATTGACTTACAGCTGCTGCTAGCCCACCGAGCTTCTAATCAGTGACCTAGCCACGCAATGTACCACATCTCATTATTATCCATGGAGATAGGTAGTCTCTGTATGAGAGGGAATCCTGTTGTTCAAAATACATGTCAAATGTAATGTCACTTAAAGTGCCATCAAAATAAAATGCATTTAAAATGCCTCTTTCAAGAGTATCTGGAAAATCATTATGAAAAAAGAAGGACAAACTCAAAAATTGAAGGATAAAATGCCAAAGAGTTCAAATAAATAATTTTGAATATACTGCTAGGCATTTTTCTGTGCATTCATAAAGAAAATGAAATTGCATAGACCGATGTAAAACTTTAAATGTTTTACAAATAATTTCAGTTTAAGATGTTTTTTCAGTGGATTGAGTCATTGTATAGCTTTTTGCCAGCTTGTTCTCGTGTCAGAAACAAATGGCTTAAACGTTCCATAAGACAAATGTTCTTTAATCATCTAATGCGCTCATCTATCCTAAGCCTTAACCTTAGTCTTAAATTAAGTCTCTCACAAAACATACAACTTCATCAAGAAGCAGCCATCAATCATATATGATTTTGAAAAGAGTGATAAAAAAAACAAAAACAAACAGATAGTTGTCAATCTGTAAAAAGTTCAGTCTGATTTAAAACTAGAAATGTTTTGATGGTACAGTGCTAATAGAATTTTAAAGTGAGATGGACAATGATCTCATATTTTTATTGAAATTATTTCTCCCCCATTTGCTGCAGCTCATCAAGGATAACATCAAAATGCAGATCAGGCAAAAACATAATCCTCAATTTGGATCCAGCAGTTTTTATTTTAATATGTTTTTCTGGAAATATTAAAATTTATTATAGTTTAGTTTCTATTAAAGTTTAATGATGATGTGTGTAGTGAAGCCTATATCATGTCTTCATTTTAATTTTGTTTGGTTATTGACTTCATCTGCTGAGGAATCTCACGTGTTCAGAAAGCAGTGTGTTAGTCAAGAAAAAGTTGATAATAGTAAGGATGGCATGTGTTGACAAGATAATAAGGAAATCATTTATTTATTTATTTATTTATTTATTCAATGTGTATATTTATATTTATACATATAACTTTACTTGAATCACTAAATGGAATCATTTTAGACATTATAGAAAATAAAATGATAGGCTGTGGTAGAATCCTAGAATGTAATGTCTAAAACTACAATTAAAACTACTTTAATCGTATGGATTTTGGGCAGGGTGGACCCAACACATTTAGCTTTCAGTGGTGCCCCCATCCACCCAAGTTAACCTATTTTGAAACACTAGGCAGGAAATCCCTTAAGAAATTTTCCCCATATCTACAGTAAAAATAAAATAACAACAAAAGAAAGAATCAACAATTTGTTAATTTTTTATGACACCCTGTATCTATTGTCTGAAATAACTTGTTCACTCTGTCTAATGGTAGAGCTGGTTGCATTTTTCAATATAGAAAACCCCTGTACATTTCCAACTAGCATATCAGGGAGTAAGAAAGAAAACGATCATTTCTTTCTGATGAAACATGAAAGATAGTATGTGGTTGCCATGTCACCTTTTGCTCTCCATTAACCAATAATCATACAAAACATGTCATATGATATCACGCTCAGACTTCCCCTTCTGTTTGTAATTGGTAGCCATTGTGCTCAGTTGTGAATAGAGAAACTCTGTATACAGCTGTATTAACTAGAATCATAAAGTTCAGCATACTAAATTGGACTGGAGTAGGCCCATTAAATCATTGGGCATTTGATGAGTCAACTCCATAAGATCCCTTGACACCCAAAGTAGTAAAAGAGGAAATAAAGAATAAGACTCCATAAATTCAAACGGGCCTACTCTAATTGTAACTTCCTATGCTATGATTATGGATGTAACAAATCTCCACTAATTTAATAGGCCCAATCTAGTTTGTTTCACAAAACATACAAGAGGATTTTGGTCATCATCTCACATCTTTGCGATTAAAACAATAATTCCAAGAAAATAATACAATGCTAGTTATTGGATGCACCCATCTATCCTAGACAAAGCGCAGTTCAGTTGTGATGTGTTCTGGTAATACAGTAGCTTGAAAGTTAGACTGGGACTTTAGGAGATCTAGGTTCAAGTCCCCAGCGAGCCACAAATCTCACTGGCTGACCTAATTGACTTGGGTTCTTGCTGCTGATTTATAGGACCTATACATGTCCTCTTTGGACATGTTGATTTCCTCATAAAGAATGCAATGATGGTGGTACTGGGAGTAACTAGTTACTCCTCTCTAAACATATTGATAATAACCATAGAGGTTAGTAATCCAGAGCTGCTTCTCTCTCTCATTCTGGCAGACATTAGTTGTGCATATGAAACAGGACAATAGAGAGCTATGGATGCAACTTTGATATCTTAGTAGAAAGCCAAGGTAAAAATGTAACTAACAAATAAATAAGTAAATAAATAAATACAGACCAAAATTGCTTTTACTTGTAGAGCAGGGGTGGCCAACCTATGGCCTGTGAGCCAGACCCAGCCTGTGTCACCATTTCATGTGACCCATTACTGACCTCGTCACTACCGGAAATGGAAGCAGACATGTTTATGACAGCCATAAAACATGCCTTTGCATACATAAACATGCCAACACCTTCTGTAAATGCTGTCATAAATGCATTTACGGCAGCCGCAGGTGCATTTTATGGCAGCGTTTATGGCCAGATGAACCATGTGACTGGCCCACTCAGCTTTCCAGGGGATGTGGTGCAAAAAGGTTGGGAACCCCTTTTGTAGAGGAATGCTGAAAAGCATAATCTAAAGCAGTTTCTGCAGCAGCAGCTTCAAAAGTTACAACACAGAGATCTACCACTGCACTCTACAAGTCAGCTATAATTGGCGACAAAATGTTCTGGTTTGCAAAAGCATTTGCTGGCTGTTCTGTTAAATAATGTGCTAAATAACGTAGCAACACAAAGCCTGTTAAACTAGTCATTTACCTAGTTCAATAATACAGTATCTTGTGATGTTCTAGATTAGCACAAAAGCTGTGAACAGGATGCTCTGCACTTGCATAGTATTGTTCTTAAATTGCTGCACTGTAATCAATTTATTAATACATATATTAACATATTTCTAGCTATAGCCTCATATTCTTTGCAGAACAGACTTAGTACCCGTGAGTAAAAAAAAAAAGCCAAGTTTTCACATGTGGATCTCAAAGAAATCCACATAACAGAATTAAGTCCGTATTTATTCTCATTATGTTATCCAGGATCCCCTGCAAAAATAGAACACTTGGCATATTCTTGTGTATATATATATATATATATATATATTCTCTCTCTCTCTTTAGGACTGGCAAAAATAACATTAGTAAACTTGCTGGGATTCTTTTCTCACTACAGCTTTAAAGTTCTAAGGAAGAGATAAGAGGCAACAGCAAATAACTGGATTTAGAATAAACTCAGAAATTATCGCAAAGGCCCTTCCTCTGCCACAATTTGTCAAATCTGCTGATAGGAAACAAATTCTATTCATAAAGATTTTATTTTGGGGGGCTCTCTTGTGAGTTGGTAGCAATTCAATTATAGTTTTGTGAGATAGTGAGCCCGGAGAGGGAATCCAGACTGACAAGAAATATGACAGGACAGTTACAGAGTGTTTATGCAATTAAACTTTCACTGACAATACCTGCAGAATGATGAATGCGTGGGCGGAGGTATGTGTGCACAAGCAATGCCCCACAAGTATTGCACATTTTTCATTATTATACAACTGTTCAGACCTTGCAAGAATAGCCCGGAGTGTGGTAGAAAAGAGAGGTCTCATCTGCGGCATGTTATCCAAACACTCTCTTCTTTTCTCTCTTTTTTCCAGAGGGTCTTGACATGCCAGGTGATAAACGAACATCTATTTTAGTTAAATGCTTCTAGCAGATTAAGATTTAGCAAGAGTTTGACATGTATTAATTTTGAATTCTTAAACAGGTTTTATTCTTTTTTTCTATCTGAAACTTTATATCATTTCAAAACTGAATGGATAGTGCATAATTAAACTGAAAGGTTATTCATTTTATGCACATAAGTGCAAAGGGCACCGTAAATGTGGGTTTTTACTGATTGTAGATTAAGAAAGAAAGGAGAAACTTAAAAGCCTTTTGTAGCAATCTACAAAAGCTTACAGACTAGATTAATATGGTTAGTCATCATCACTATTACAATGTATCTGTCTTCCAAGAATGTATAAAGTCAGAAAGCTTATTTCAAAGACGCTAAAAGATTATGCTGAGTTTCATGAGCTATTACAATAGCTGTTTTCAATTTTCATGTGAACTGGCTGGTTTATTTTTTATTTTTAAAGTGTGCCTGTAGAGAGGGGGCTGACGGGCTGGCCCATTTATTAAGAAAGGAAGTAAGTATGCAAACTATGTATAATATGTATAGCAGCATTTTTAACCCAATGTGGGGGGTGATGGAGAAGCAAGGTACTATGGAGGATTCATTTCATAAAGCCCTGATCTACACTTGGTTAATTCCTTGTTTTTAATATATACAATGTCTGAAATGCTGTTGTTTAATGTAGTGAGTCATAATTAAAGTAGGTTCATTGAATCAGTGGGAATTTGGTGAGATGTTGCACTGATTCAAATGAGCCTAGTCTAGTCGTACTACAGCAAGCAACAAAATATTAGCCAGTGTGTTATTTAGTGTTTTTGAAATTAGAAAAATATTCCAGGTCATATTCCCTACACTTTGTTAAGCTTCAGTGAATAGTTCTAAGTTGTTTCAAACATCCCAGTTATTAAACTCTTATAACATCTACTCATATTATCCAGGTTCCCAAGGCACTCTTCTAATGGCCTTTGGATTCCTCCATGTTTTTCCCAGATACAAACATTTTCAAACATGGTCTCAAAGGTAGCCGTTGTTTTTTTAATGGTCAGCTCTAGAAGGACATTATAATCATCATTTGCATCATAAAATGTATCAAGTACCCTCACCAGAAGAAAAACAAAGTGTAGATGCAGCCTAATAAATGTATGATTCTTCCATGTCTAGGCCAGACATGAAACTGTCAAAATGAAGGCCCCCTTTGGTGAGCTCATTCTGCAGTTCCCTTCACCTGACCTAGTGTGAGAAAGATTAGCCAGCAACACAAAGTTGCCATTACCAGGGTATGCCCAATTGTAGTTTAAAAATACCACAATCTTCGAGGAGGCTCTTTCTGTGTGCCAGTGTATCAGCATTTGTATAAAAGGTGATATGCTTACATAATGTGAAGGTTACTTTTATGCACTGATAGAAACATAACTTTGGTTTACTGTGGCAGTGGGGTACACAGAAAGAGCCTCCTTGAAAATCGCAGCATTTTTTAAATCACAATCGGGCATACCCCAGGCAATGGCAACCTTGTGCCAGCTAATCTTTCTCACAGTATATCAGGGAAAGGGAAATGCAGAATGAACTCACCCAAGGTGGCTTGATGTTGGCAGTTCCATGTCTGCCTAGACACAGAAGAAGGAGTCTGTGGCAGTTGTTTTATACAGTACTGCATTTTTAATAAAGTGCTTGGGGAAATGATGCTCCTACATAGCCAAGGACACAGTTGCATGTGTGATAAGTTGTCTTAGTTTGAATGTAGATAGGTAAGGCAGGGCATATGAAAACAACATGAAAACAACCTCTGAAATTTCTCAAACCCAAGACCTGTGTTGTAGAATGGTGATACTTCATTGTAAAGACTACTTTTTATAAAGGCTCCCCAAAAATGCAGGCCTTTTCCAAAGAAAGATGATACCAATCAGTTTTTCAAGAAGAGGACATTTACAAAGGCTGAAATCATGTTGTGTAGTTACATAAGGGGCAAATCTTTTAGCAGTAAATTGCTATAAATTGAGAAATCTCCATAGGCATTATCTGCTGTACACAGAATTGCATGATTCAGTATGCAACAGATACTGCCTATGGAGAGTTTTTTAATTCATAGCAATTTGCTGCTAAAGTTATGTATTTTGTGTAACTGTGCAACAGGATTTCAACCAATGTTTTTTCAAGTATGTGCTCCCTGCCCCCCAGAAAAGAAACAATTTGTTTTATCCACTAAAGCTGATACCACTCCTCTCTAAAAATATTGGTTTCACATTTCTTAGGTGTTAAAATTACATGGCATTGCTCCTTTCTTTTCAAAACCCAAACCTAATCCTGTTAATTCAAAGTGAATAACAAACAGGACTAAGACTTTTCCCAAGTTGTTACATTTATTCAACCTGCTTGTGTTTTGTTCTTCATCATAATTATTTCCAAGTCAAATCTGTGCTGATTTCCTTGTGGACCTGCATACCTCTGACTAACTTAAAGAACTGAGCTGGGATAATTCACACTGTTCCTCGGGGGTTATGTTCTCTGTTTTTTTCCAAGGACATTTTTATTACAAAGCTGATGAAATTTGCATATTAATTCATTTCTTTCAATTTTTTAAGATTAAATGTTGTCAACATGTATCAGTGCAAGGCTCTGACAGTGCTGATGAAATGGGTCAGTCAAGCTTGAACATTTAGAGTAATGCAACCATCTGCAACCCTGAAGCCCCTTGTGGAGTTTAGTGCTACCAATGCAACTTGATTAAAAAAAACTTTTATTCAACGCAGGATATTAAAACATTATCTGTGAAATGATATGTGTTACTCCTGCCATTTGCAGGAAAAGTATTTTTGACAACAAAATGGATCTAAGGATCTCCTTGCTGACTTGAAGTTAGTGTATTGTCATTCATAATTAAACTCTGGTCACGAAAGTTACACACACATGCACATCTATACTAGCTACTTGCTACCCCCACCAGCACCACCCGCTGACTCTCTTTCTTTTCTCACATACACACACATGATAATACAATGAAATGTGTTCTGTACCCAGATACTATTACATTGAACTTAATATCTCCTTCTGGACTCTTGCTGCTTAGCAGCAATATTATTTACAAGAAAAGAATAATCTCAGTTCTTAAATCTCACAGCTTTTTGGAAGCAGTAAGTTGCTGCTGTGGGGGGGGGGTAGTCTTAATAGAATAATAGAAATCAGAAATGGAGAAACCCTTCTAATGTCAGTCGGGTTATTCCCCTGCTGATGCTAGGATTTTTCCTAGCTGTACTTTTGCATTATTGGGAATAACTGCACATTCTGAATCACTGCTCTTTGTCTAAATTCAGCGGTGCATTAACATTACATTGCAAATGTCTTCTCTTCCCCCTTGCAGCTTGCTGTGCTGCTGAAAACCAGCCAGGAAGGGTTCCCAACCCTCCACAGCAGGTTTTCAAAAGGGAGCAATTGCAGGAGGGGGAAAATTCTACCAACAGAAGGTCTTCTACCTGCAGAAGGACCCCACAGGATCCTTCTCTATGAACCATACTTATAGCTGTTTTCCATTGAGCAGAGGCTGTGCTGATGATATCTATCCATCCTATAGCATTTGTCACAGCTTATTTTACTTTAGAGTAAATTGTCTGCTGTATCTGTTCTGTCAGATAGAGCCTGAGTCAACATCCTGCAGTGTCTTCCCATACAGACTGTGCTACAGTTTACATTATGCCACCTCCTCAAGAAGTGCAGATCCAAGTCATTTTCCTTCTTCAGTGTGACTACTTGCATTTGTGCTAGATGAAAATCATGCCAAGAGAAACTGTGGATAAATTGTTTAGTGCACTAGTCAGTTAGCCTGACGAGAGAGAAACTAGTGACTCAGAATTGCTCTCTATCATTTCAGCAGCAGATTTCAAAACCTTTTTAAAGCTTGTAATCACAGTTACTAGGAATATGTAGAAATTCAGACATGCTTCAGCTGAACAGACATGTAGTCACTGTTAATCATTTTAAGTACGAATGCTTATAAATAGTGTAGATAACAAGTGCCTTTTGCAGTCAAGATTTCTCCTTTCTGTTTCATGCAGGAAGTAATGCCTAGTATGACAAGCACCTGCATTCCTTAAAACACTCAGGAAAGACTCTTGGTTCTCCAAAACCATTGTTTATATTCATACACAAATGTAATTAACTCATTAATCAATTAACCAGTAGAATTGATATGATTAATTCACTGATAGTTGTATTAATAATCTTTGTGGCTGTTAGTGAGAAATGGTGTGAAGAAGAATTGCTCAGAAATTCTTCAGCAAGGATGTCAATGTAACTAAAAATGATATACATCTCCATGTGTGTGTTTCTCATATTTCCCCCATTAGCTTACTTCTCAGAATTATACAGCTTTATGATACTAGGGCTGGAAAGGAAAGGAGTATTCCACATATTATCCTTGTTTTAGAAGCAACTGGTCACAGTGATCATTTTCTCATTGAATCTATGGCATTCATATATAAATAGCCCAAGATAGTTCTGAAGGGACGCTTGAAAGAATAGTTCTCATGTGACAGTGGCATTGATAGGTAACAGATTTTCTGTAAAAGTTACATGTATACATTTCCAAATGGGATATTACCTTTAATAAACAATAAAAAGGAGTTGCTAATTTTTAAAAAAATGTCTTCTATTTTTAAAATAAAAAACATTAGTCATTATCTTGATTTTGAAAACAAAAAGAATATTGGATTAGGAAACCAAAATCCAGCTTCATGTTGTAGACTTTGAAAATGTCAGTTATGAAATATTTAAGCCATGCAACACAGACTTCGACTTAGGGTTATAAAACTTTAATTTTGTGAGTTGCTAGTTCTCCAATTGTTCAATATTTTTAATTCTACAAATCCATGTTTATTAACTTCCAAGGTTTAAGTAGCACTATCAAATCCATTAAAACTAAATTGTAATAACTTGACAAGATTACAGGCCAACTCTAATTTGTTATCTATTTTTGCTTTATTAAGGGAAATTTAAAGGATCAAATAAAATACATTGATTACACAACTATGTTTCTATAAATCATTTCAAATATACTCCTATATGCTCTTTCAAATCTCTGCAGGAAGCAAGAAGCATGCAAACAATGTATTAATTTTTCATTTATTTGAGATAGTTATAATAGAATTTATGTTTAAATATCTGATTGATACTTACAAATTTAAACCCAACACAGAGGAATTTAACAGTTCATTTGCATTGCTGCTTGTCATTTGTCTGTCTTTCTTTTGTTATCATTCTCTTACTTGAAATCTTAACCCTAAAGGCCAGTTTGTAAGTTCACCAAATCAAATATAGGCAGCATGTAGCATATAGGCTGAAATCCTGTTACTCAGCATAATGAATCAAACTAGAGTAGGTCCACTGAATCAATGGGGATTTGATGAGTCAACATCTTGATTCAAATGGACATACTCTAGGTTCAACATACTAGAGTAGGCCCATTTGAATAAGTGAAGTTCCAGATAAGTTGACTGACCAACTCTCCATTGCTCTATCATTAAACATAACTTTAACTAAACTAACTTCTAGCCATCAAACATAACCATTTCATCAGTGGTGGGCAGCGAAAATGTTCACTACCACACCGTGGGTGGAGCCTATGTCATGGGCGGAGTCTACATCATGGGCGATCTATTCATGCCTGCCATATGGCCATGTATACATCTGCAAACACAGGCAGCACTGGCTCTTTAGCTGTAAATGGAGATGAGCACAGCACCCTAGAGTTGGATATGACTGGCTTTTGAGCAAGGAAGACCTTGAACCACTTGCAGGGAGAAAGCCTGATGGGGCAGGGCAGGGAGATGGGTATGGGCACCCAATTTCGCTACCCCCCTTGTCCTGGAAGGGTGCAAACCTGTTGCTGCCCACCACTGCATTTCATATTGTAATTGTTTCTTGGAGTGAGCCAAAGGAAATGTAATTTCAATCTTTTATCTTTCATGTTAGCAAGGAACTTCGATTTTTTTTCTTTTTTGTAACAATGGTATTTTGTATGTATAGTGTGTGTGTGTATTCCCCTAGTGGTCTGTGAGTGCAGTTTACTTTGAGGAAAAGAAGAGTGCATTATTCCACCTGCAATCTGCACATATTACATACACACTGATCATTTATTTCATTAAGTTTTTGCCTTGTATACAATGTTGGCTATCTTATACTTGAGTTGAATAATGTAGCACCCTCCAGAAATTGTTGGAGTACCATTTACATTATCATTCCTCACTATTTCATATGCTACTGTGAGTTGTAGTATACCAATACATGGGGGCTACACCTTAAAGTTTATGCCTGGTTTTTGCTACTATTAATACTTAAAATATAGTTGTGGTCTTCTTTATGATAAATCAGTACTTGGCCATCAGAAAGTTTAATATGGTTAGTCTCTATTCTCACAAGATTTTATAACTTTATTTTGTAAATTTATCCAGTCTGACTCCTCCCCAGCTTCCAGTACACTGGTAGCAAGAAGAATTATGTTAGATTTAGGAATATTTTGGTACATGGTGATTCTAAATTTACAAACTCCATATGTTTTCAAGTGGTGCGAATTTCCAGGAATGTTTCTGTAGTATTTATATTATTTACAAATGTGAAAGCATCCTCTTCTAAGTGGAGTTAAGCAGCACTTATTAAAACGAAAATCCCCACAAGCAACTTGAAATGGCACAGTGAACTATACCACTTCAGGATCTTAATCTTTTGCTGTGTATTTATATACTAATTGTAACTCTCTTGACAGGAGACAGTAAGAAGATCATGTTAGGAAAATGCAGATTTGAGCTTGCAAAGAATAAGAGGACTTGTTCAATTCTTCAGGTCAACAGAGACTTTTAAACAATTCCATCCTATGGAACAGAGGGGAAGATAGAGCAGCAAGGCCAATTCTATTTGCTTATATGAAACTCCATCTACCTCCTGGTTCAGAACTATAGCCAGGATTCTAGATTGTGGGGAGGGATATTTTTTCAGCTAGGGCAACAATGTCACACATACATATTTATAACATTGGCATCCTGGGGTGGGAGTGGGGGAGCTGTTAGTTTCGGGGGGCTGATTTCCCCCCCTCAACCATCCTCTGGCTATGGCTCTGTCCTGGTTCTTAATCTAATTGCTATTGCTATCCATCTTCCTCAACTGCTTCAAACTGGAAATCTGTGAGTACCACTGTATAACTTCATTCAGCCAGAGCAGGCAGTACTGAGGCACATAGACTAATACAGTACAGTACTCATATGTAGAATAAGGCTGGTGTAGTGCTCCCAATGCATCACACATTGGCATTCAAAATACAGTAAAACCTCATATAACACTAAAACCTGGTTCCACAAGTCTTGGTGTTATATGATTTTTAGTGTTATCTGATGCATGTTAAAATCCTATGGGATCCATAGAGATACATTGTAACCACATAGGCTTTAGCGGTTGTTATCTGAAGCATCCCATAGGATCTTAATGTTATCTGATGCAATTCTTCCCCCCAGATTCCTTAATGTTATGCGATTTTAGTGTTATTCGATACTAATGTTATATGAGGTATTACTGTACCCCTTTTAAGTGCCTGGATATTTCCAGGCATGCACATCTATTCTCCCTCGACACCTGATGGGGTAAAAGAGGAAGCAAAGAAGAAGAAGCACATCTATTCTACTACAACTCTTCATGCTGTAGCAGCAGCCTCTCTTGAGGAAACCCTAGTCTTCAACTGTGTTTTTTCCCTTCTTCTGTTTTTGGCATATGCAATGGGTAGTAGTCAAAATGGTGTATGTACAAAATATCACATGTGGTTGGTTCATCAGCTCTTTTTTCAGTGACCACAGGATGTATTTGATGGAGCAAACTAGTTCCTCTCCTCTTTTGCAGGGATCTCTACCCCGCTCCCTCTTGTTTGAGGTAATTTCTCCAATTCTGGAAAATAGCACTACAGTCTTTAAATCAAGTTTTGCACATCTCAAAGCTGCCAAACCTCCTTCCAATTTGAACTTCTTCCCTAGCATTTATTTTCTGTCTCCCCACCCCAGATTGATTCACATATAGATATATTGTCAGAAGACCCAGTGAGCAAGTGAGGATGTCTGGGATGTATGAGTGCCTGCAGTTTAACAAACACCTTGCAACTTATAAAAGTCAGACATGTTGACTTTTAAAAAATTTCTCATCTTTTTTTTTTCAGTGAAAGGGGGGGGTAATTATCTGTTGCATGCAGAAAAAGATGGCATTGTCATGAGATGTTCAGATTCCATGGTTATATTATAAAGCATAGCTTTATGTTATGGCACCTCTAGAAACAAGAAATCATTTTCCCCTCTGCAATGTATCTGTAAGAGTTAAGGGCTTCCTATGAAACATATTTCCAAAGATCTTAAATCTTTGGACTTAGGAGGAGGCAGAATCCTCATTTCCATCAGTGGAATTGTTTGAGGTAATTTCTCCAATTCTGGAAAATAGCACTACAGTCTTGCTCTTGAAACAAGTAGTCATTACTATTATTGCATCAATTTGTATTTTGTTCCTAAGAGGATGGAGAAAATATAAATTTCTGGAACTCTTCCTTTCCAGGACAATAATGTGCAAGTGATTTTCTTCTGAGTAAATCTTCTCTTTATTTACTTGCAATGTACCCCTGATGTAACCCTGATACATTGAATATCATTCTGGATAAACTCTTTGATCAGGACAGATTATTATTTTTTAAAATGCAAAATCAAAATCTTCACATCACTTTGTTCAGTATGCACAATTTTTTTATATACAGTATAAAAGGCACATTGGTTAAAATGTACAGCATGCATGCATTCTTTCCTCAACTGTGAATCAAAACTGCAAAAATTCAGCTTGAACAAAAATAAAAAGTCTTTGCCTCCTGGCCAAAGGATTATTATTATTATTATTATTATTATTATTATTATTATTATTATTATTATTATTATTATTATTATTATTATTATTATTATTATTATTATTATTATTATTATTATTATTATTTATTTTTCCAATTTTTATACCGCCCTACTCGGATTGGGCCGACTCAGGGCGGTTCACAAGCACAGAGAAACAACAAATTTATAAACACAACATGTAAATATAGGAAAAAATAATAATCAGCACTGTATCAACACCACAAAACATCTCAACATCATTACATAATCAAAATTCAATAGGTATCAATTTCAACAACAATAAGAAATTACAGAAATCATCAAATTTACACAAAAATTAGAACAATACCAACAGTCCAGCCGCCGCTGCGGCTTTTAAGCCCCCTGCCCCAGCGCAGCCTCAGGACGCAGGTGGAGAGTGTCCCGGGCTGGGCGCGGCAGCCGCCTCTTCCCCCGGCCACAGGTGTCTTGGCGGCGGCGGCGGGGAGCGAAATGTCCTGCTGGGCTTTTAAGCCCCCTGCCCCAGCGCAGCCTCAGGACGCAGGTGGAGAGTGTCCCGGGCTGATCTCAGAGATAGGCCAGCTTAGCCAGAAGGACCTTCCACAGCCTGGAAACAACCCCTGAGATGGTCTTCTCTCGTGTCCCCACAGAAGGTGTCTCTGAGGACAACTGGCAAAAGTCCCTCTCCTGAAGATATCAAAGCTTAAGTAGGATATATATTGGAAATTGATAGCTGTGAGATTGGAAAAGCCTATATAGGTTATGTCTATTTGTTTATTAAAAGCTTAACATGATAGCATTGCCATGTAATACAACTTGTAAAATGAGAATTAAGTGCTTGTTTTCTGTATCTATATCAAACTGCCAAACTTATATGAAAGCAACTTCTTTATGGCTAGAATCTCCTCTTCCTGATCTACATCAATACTGAGAGGATACAGGCTTTATTTGCTGCAATTTGGTAGACACTAAAATGACCAGTCAGTGTGAAGATTGATACAGTATTTGACTTTTAGTAGGGGAGAGGGTTTGACATGGCATTTGCACTATTGAAAAATCTGCTTTTAAAAATCATTGGTGCCAGGCAAGCTCATACCAGATATTCTCATCCTTTAAGTTTTGCATGAATGTGTAAGTCATAACTAGCACTTTGAAGTCTGTCTTGAAACATAGAGTAGCCAAACAGACCCCACACATGTGAAACTCTGCCTTTCTTGGTACCAGAGATCTGACTACATTTTGGACCTGCTGAAGTTTCTGTGTGATATTTGAAGTCAGTCCCATGCAGAGAATATTAGAATAGACTAAGCAGGGTATAACTAAGGTATTATTATTATTATTATGATTTCTTTCTTCAAATTTCTATTCCGCCTTACTCCCATAGGCAACTCAGGACAAATTACAAAGAGTCATGAAAAGACATTTAAAAAATCACAGTTCATAAAAACAAGATTAAAAGCTAAAAAACAGTTAAAATAGCAATTAAACAGGCTAAAAACAATTTCTTGACATTAAAAGGGAGAGAGTGGGTATGAGGTGTTAGATAACCAGCAGGGAGGGGTCAATGAACCATCACTGCCCCACACCTGTCCCTGCAGTATCAGGTGGCCAAGTTAGATAACACTAACTCTACCTGGGCAAACACACACCTACCTACCACTGAAGTCTAAGTGTTGGGGTCTAAATCAAGTAGCCCCAAACTACAGGCTTCAGTTTTCAGTGTAAGTGTAGTTCCTTCCAAAATGGTTTGAATCTCTGTTCCATTGTCTGTCTTGTTTTGTATTGTTGTTTTGAGCCATCTGAAAAGAAGTTCAACGCTTTTGAAATGTGGACCTACAGATGGCTACTAAGGATATCATGGGTTGACCATGTGACTAAAGTAGAAGTATTGCACCAGATGGATAAAGAACAAGAACTCTTTAAGCAAAGAAAGCTCCAATATCTTGGCCATATCATGAGGAACAACATAAAGTATAAAATACTCCAGGTCGCATTGCAAGGAAAGATGCCTGGGAATAGAGGCAGGACATAGACAAACTTCCTAGCCGAAGAACCTGAGAGATTGGTGAGGCATGTCTTCAGAAGAAAATTCTGAGGAGTTAAAAACAGGAAGACTATTTCCACGATAGCCAATATCCAGAACAAATATGGCACCTGAAGAAGATGAGCCATAAAGTGCCTACCTTGTGGCAACCCTATGAATGAGTGACTTTCAAAATGTCTGTCAATCAACATCCTGCTCAGGTGTTGCAAACTCAAGCATGTGGTTTCTTTGATTCCATTGAGTCAATCCATCTCATATCTGATTTTTTTTAACAGTAGCCATGTTAGTCTGTGTTTCAAGCATATCAGAGGATTAAAAAAAGTTTTAGCACCTTAAAGACTAATTGTTAAATTTTAATGTTAGATTTCATGGATCAAGTACACTTCATCAGACATTGGAGTGGGACTTAATGGCATGAA
This sequence comes from Furcifer pardalis, assembly GCA_030440675.1. NCBI lineage: Eukaryota > Metazoa > Chordata > Lepidosauria > Squamata > Chamaeleonidae > Furcifer > Furcifer pardalis. Next base: position 40,385,033 of record CP126894.1, on the reverse strand, counting down.
TTTATATACATCAGATATAGAGGCACAGAGTGATTGGTCAGCATGACAGATAAGTATACAAAGCAATATGGCTTTTTACAACTAGGAGTAGCAGATGATTTCTGGCTATTATTCAGATTAGTTCTAAATACTGTATCCCCTTTTCAATTTCAAATAGCGGGAAGATACAAAACAAACACCCGGCATTGAACATGTACTAATGAGTTGAACCTTTGGGTTACTGTGTGAGTACATCCTTTGTTCTGTGAGACAGACTATGTTGTGAATGAAAATTTTATAGAAATTTTGTGAACATTATATAATATAACAAAATATAATATACAACAAATGTAACAGAATATAACAATCTATGTATCAAATCTGATAATGTCCCAGAAACCCTTGGCTAATATTCAAACCTTTACGATGAGTGTCCAACAGATGGATGTATTTTATTACAGCTATCTCTCTCTGGATCCTAGTCTTGTAATTTCTCTGGTCCAGAATGGCAACTTTCAAGTCTTGGATAGAGTGTCCAGGTAGACTGAAATGTTTTGAAATGAGTTTCTCTGTGTTGCCATTCTGGATGTCTGATTTATGTCCATTAACTCTATTGCACAAGGATTGTCCTGTTTGTCCTATGTAGAGTGGAGAAGGACATTTTCGGCAAAAGATGGCATAAATCACATGGGCAGAAAAACAAGTAAAACTGCCTTTAATGTTATGTGTAGTGTTGTTGGGTCTAGTAATACTGTTGCCATCTCATATCTGTTCTTCTTTTCCTAGCATTATTGTCTTTTCCAGCAAGCCTTCTCATTGTTGGATAATCTATCCAAAGTGGTGCAGCTAGCTCAGGGATTCTCAACCTTTGGCCCAGGTGAGGCCCATGGCACCATTTCATGTGGCTCCCGCTGCATCCACCACACCAGGAAGTGCCATTTGGTGGAGGAAGAGGAAAATGGCCCCCAAAGCTGTCTGAGGGAGCATGACCCGGCCCTCGGCTTAAAAAGGTTGAGAACGCCTGAGCTAGTGCATCACAAAGGATTAAGGCTGAATGTTTTGAAATGCAGGCCCTCCTCAAGCCCCCTTTCCTTTCTTCTTAGTTCCTATTGTACAAATGTCCAGGCATAGCTTAAACATATAGAAAAAGAATGTTAACTTATACGGCTTATGATCAAATAAAGTTGACAAGTAGATGGCAAAATATAATACAACAGTTCATTTAATCTTGGTTGCAATAAAAGCAGGAAAAAATAAATCTCTCAAGCAAATGATCATTGCAAGAAGGTAGAAACTTTATAAACTTTCTGAAACTAACATTTTGAGTCAGAAAGAGTCTATGCTGAAAAACTGAACATTAGATAGAACAGACCAACTGAACTAAACTAGTACAATACCCACACAGAGAGCTAAGCACAATAAAAAGTGGAAAGCCGATACATTTGGAAGGAAGAAATATTTAGCTGATTTGCTATTTAGATTCAAAACAGGTAGTGACTATGTTTGTTAAATGCTGGCACTTCCCTCTCTGTGTTAATATGCAAAACAATACAAAGCATGATGGGTTTGCCTGCAGAAAAACTCAACACTCATGCCCAAATTACCACAACCTTTGTTTTGTTATATTTGATCTGAGAAAAATTAGCCCTTCCCTAACATTATAAGAAAAGGGCTGCAGTGGCTTAGTGGTTAAAATGCTGAACTTGACAAATGGAAGATCGGCAGGTCAGCAGTTCAAGACCCGAATGCTGCATGATGAAGTAAGCTCCCGTCCTTTGTCCCGGCTCCTAACAGATCAAAAGCAAGAAATTACAAGTAGATAAATGGATACAACTTCTTCAGGAAAGGTATCAATGCTCTGTGTACTCCAGCATCTAGTTATGCCTGCCACATGACCACAGAAACATCTGCAGACAGCACTGGCTCCTGGGCTGAAAACAGAGATGAACACCACTTCCTAGATTCAGACACAACTGACTTTTGATCAAGAGAGACCTTTACTTAATTGTCTACTAGATCATTAGGCCAGACTTATTACACTAAACAGCCTAACTTAGCCCAGGGGTGTAGAGGGCACCATGGGAAGGCGCTGGACAGGGAGTGGTGGGAATGCCTATGGGGGGGGGAATCCCATACATTGCTATTGGCCCCTCACAGCACCAAAGATGAGGGCAGGGTGGGACAAAGCCTGATTGCCCAATATATCAGCACACACCTGACTTACCCTGAGCTATATAGACGTTGAACACATGTAAAGCCTGTCAATGGAAAAGGACCAGTTGGCCAGACTTTGTTTCACTACATTCCACTGAAGAAAACTAACCACCAGGCCTTATCCTGCCAACCACTCATACCTGTCCTCTCCTTACTTGATCTTTCTTAGCCAATCAGGACTAAGGCATCACAGCTGAAGATAAACTCTCTCCAAATATAGCCCTTCTCATTTTTGGCCCAGTTGCAGCTCCTTAACCATCATCAGGGCTTTGGTGTTCTTAGAGTTCAGCCTTGGGGCAGGAAGAGATAACAGGAATATATTTTCTTCTTCTTCTTTTACCCCTTTGGTTGTTGGGGGAGATACAAATTCTTATTCTGCTACTTCTAAGAGCCTCCAAGGGCATTATTTAGTGTTCTTGTAATATTTCTTTGTTGTTATCTCTCCACCTTCCTCTGGGTCTGGCTTGTGCTCTCTGTCCTTATCCGGTGGACAATTACCTAACTCCCTTTTGTCTAGACCAGGGTTCCTCAAACTTGGCTCTCCATGGGTTCTTGGACTTCAGTTACCAGAAGCCCAAATCAGTACACCTACTGATCAGGGTTTCTTGGAATTGAAGTCCAAGAACATCTGGAGAGCCAAGTTTGAGGAACCCTGGTCTGGCCCATTGCTTCCCTTTCACTTCTTCTCTTTAAGATGTTTGCAGGGCCAGTAATTTCACACTGAATATTAAAAAATCCTAACACTCTTCTGTTATGTTCAAATAAACTAACATTGCCATAATTCACGTATGTTTTGTTCTCCCTTTGGCTTCACCACTTATGTAGCATAAAGCACACTGGTACTAAACTGTAAGGAAACAAACCACACTGAGAAGATACAAGTGCCAACTGAGGAATAATAGTATAGGTAGGGAGAAGGGTTGAATCTGTAAGAAGAGTAGCTAATGATCTGGTTTAAGGACCTAACACATATATCCCAGCATACCAGAGAGATGAGAGTAGAAAAGCAGGATGTGGGAATTCAGAAGAACTCTTAGAGTCATTAACCTAGGAAAAAAAGAATTTGATTAATCCTCTGTAGCAACATAAAATAGCTTTTTTGGGGTAAGGAAGGCTTTACCTGTATTAATTCACACAGAATTTATGCTACACTAGATAAAAACTTTATACTAACTTGTTCACTCTAGGGAAGGTTCATATTTTGGTTTGGTTTCTATCCCCTCCCCCAGTGGTTTTTTAAAGCAATAATAGCCTTGTAGGATGGCTGCAGTGTCAGCATTTATCTTGAAACTCTTGGATATTAGTTTTGACTGCAGTCACCTTTCTGACAAGTGTTATTGCGAGTGTGGTTTATATCCCTGTTGAGGATGATTTCTAATGATAATGCTGTGTCTACCTCACTGCTTCACACTAAATTATAGATGCCAGGATGACAGGACAAACTATATTCAAGAGGTAAACTCCTCTCCCTTTGTGTGATGTCAGTGTCTTCCTTACTCTGTGAGTGGAATTAGAAAGTAGGAAGGGAAAATATGCAAAACATTTCTGCTTAAAAATAATGTTCTGTCAGTTATTAAACAAGTGATATTTCATTTAATCAGCTCAGGGGGATTATTTTTAAATGAAAAGGCAGAAAGTACCATTTTATTAACACATTCCTGCCCTAGAGTCCTATTGTAATGGCTCTTAACCTGACTAAATTAAAAAGTTATAATTCAGTCTTGTCGACAGCATAGATTTATGAATCATCACATTTCATTATAGTCTTTTTGGCATGCTGATAAAAAAGATCTATCTTTAGTATATTTGTGATCACCGGGGGGGGGGGGAGAAAAAAATACTAGAAAGGCACACACAGTTTCAATAGTTGATTATTAAGTGTTATAAAGAACAACTGCTGTTTTTGACTCAGTTTGCTTCCCAACATACATACTGTAGGTTTCCACCCTTGCTGGTTTTCAGTAAGGAAATAACATTATCCCTCTTTGACATTCAGTGAAAGGTCCCAACAACAATCTTTTCCCATTTTCTCATTCTGCCCACAAAACATGTAACAAGGAACTTGAGGATTTATTCCCGCACAACTGCTAAAATACTCTCCAGTTCCTTCTCACTCATGGAACTGGGAACAGATCACTTTGCCATAACTAGGCTGATTCTCCCACCCACTCACAGCTCCAAGGCTGGGAAGTAGGCAAATGTGATGAGCCAAGATCAACACCCCTAATTAAGGACCCTTGTCTTCTTACCAACCAAACCAAATCTTCCAGTGAGCTTCAACAATTCCTCCTTCTCTATCCTTAGCAAAAAAAAGTTAGATGAGCATCAGGAACTGGGCTTTATTCAGTGTTGGCTTCATCATGTTAGAATTCTGATGCTAAGAAGCTATCCATGGTCCCTTAGTTTTTAGCAGAACAATACATTGGTATTTCAAATATTTTAAGGTTTGTTATAGTTATTTGACCCTGTGCTACAAAGGACTTTCTTCTGGTAGACACTGTAAAGAGTGAGGTATTAAATAAATACAAGAAATAAGAAAATGTAAGAAAATTACACTTTCCTGATTGGGAAAAATCCATTGAATCTAATGCTGTATCTAACCAGAACAACAAGCCCAGTTTGTTTCCAGCATCTGATAGTCAGAGGTATAGAGCTTCTATATATGGATGTTCTTTTTCCAGCTCTAATACATAACATCCATTAGCATATGTTAACCCATGAAGTATCAAGCTAGTTTGAAAGCAAGCTAGGAAGCCATCTTTGCTATTGACCATTACAACATATGCCACTGAATTATGTTAGTCAATTCTGTTTTGTATGAACTGGTTCTGTTGTCTTGAACCTAATAGGAGTCAGAGTACATTGGTTTATCCCAAATTCTAGTGCCTGAGTGACACAAATAATATTTTCCTATATTATCTCCACAACATTGCTAAATTCATTTTCAAGCATGTTTCCATTTTTGTTTAGTAAACTAAAGATCAGATAATGTGAATATAACAAATACCATATCTGATGCAGAAAATATATTTGAAATATCAGAAGTGAATTATAAATAAGTAAAAATTAGCTAAATAGTGTAAATAGATAGAAGAAGAAAGATTTGTTTTTAATAACATTTGTCTCTGAGGGTTTTCTTCATTTATCTTTTGAGAGAGATGTTCTTATTACAACAAATGTCAGTAAAAATGTTTATTAAGAATTAATTAAAAAGGTTTGCATTGGTCTAATTGAATTGGGAATATCTTTTGCACTACTTTGAACTTGCAGGTGCTGCTGTGGATGTAGTTGAGACGTTATATTATTGCTTTACTCGGCTGCAAAGGATTGTGTCAAGAAAATCTTTAATTTAAAAATAAAAAGCAGTTCATGCATAAAGCATGACGCCCTGAAGCATATTAGATCTGTTTATCTCCATGTTTAAAATGAACAGTACCTGGTGTAGTTTACATAACAAGGCAGGGATCAGCTTGATAAAGCATTTATATCACCAGGGGAACATGCTGGCTCATTTCCTCAACACCTTTCTGCACGACTAGCTTGCCAGGTAGCAGAATAGCAAACAAAGTTTTAATGGGTCAAGAACAGAGTGGTTCCTTCTGTTAAAAATAAGGAGTGTTTCAAATTACTGTTACTGAAAATAATGTTTGTCTCCTTTATTTGATGAGATTATTATTGGTTGATTTTTACAAAGTCTTCAAGGTAGGTTAGTGTATAGCAGCAAAATCAATAAAAGGCATTGTGACACTTTAATGTTTAATGTGCATACAGTAAAACCTCATATAACACTAAAACCTGGTTCTACAAGTCTTGGTGTTATATGATTTTTAGTGTTATCTGATTCTCTATGGGATCCATAGAGATACATTGTAACCACACAGGCTTTAGCGGTTGTTATCTGAAGCATCCCATAGGATCTTAATGTTATCTGATGCAATTCTTCCCCCCAGATTCCTTAATGTTATGCGATTTTAGTGTTATTCGATACTAATGTTATATGAGGTATTACTGTACTATGGCATAGACTTTTAGATAGGGACCAAAGTCCAATTTTTAATATTCAACTGAGGTCAAATGAAATAAATTGTTTAAAAAATTGTGATCCTTCAATTTCATTCATTTCATTTCATTTATTCGATTTGTATGCCGCCCTATTCAGTAAAAATTGACTCAGGGCGACTCACAGAATCCACAAATGTAACATTCCATAACATCAACAATATAATCAACAATATGATACAATAAAATATAACTATAGAATACAACAATGCAATGGGATGAGCAATACAATGTAGCAATACAATCAATCAAGTATCATACATATAATGTCCCTCCGCCGCCAATTTATCCTCCTCTGGGCATCGATGGAAGGGCCCAGAGGGTGGGTAGGTATTTCATCTCACTGCCCGCAGCTGGGAGCCTTTTATCATCCTCCGGGCATTGGTGGCAGGACTGGAGGGTGGGTGGGAGATTCCTCTCACTGCCCACAGCCGGTGGCAATTTCTCTTCCTCTGGGCATTGGTGGTAGGGCACAGAGGGTGGGCCACCATGAGTCTCCTCACCTTTTCCCCCTCCTGGACTGGGAACGGCTGGCCCAGAGACAACTGTGCCAGTGGCAGGAGAGGTGTTGAACCCACGGCAGGGCTCCTCGCCTTTATCCCCTCCTGGACTGGGAAGGGTTGGCCCAGAGACAGCTATGCCGGCGGTGGGAGAGGTGTTGACCCCACCGCGGGATTCCTCGCCTTTCTCTCCTCCCAGACTGGGAAGGGCTGGCCCAGAGACACCTATGCCGGCAGCGGGAGAGGTGTTACAGGGATACAAACACAGTGACTACCATTCCAACAGTAATTATTGTATTGTAACATAACAAAAGGAAATTCATAGAAAATAGTGACTCATTTTACAGATTTTTTTGGGAACTGATTACAGTAATACCCCGGATAACATTATGACTTGGTTCCACAAGTCATGACATCCGATTTTTAGCGTTGTCCAATGCATGCATCGAACAACGCTAAAAAAAAGCCCTGACTTCAGGGACAAACCGCTTTAAAGGCAGACAGGGAAAGAAAGAGACATCCCTGCCTTTAAAGCCACCCCCACACGCAGCAGTCTCTGCGACTGCAGTAGGGTCAGGGAAAGCGCCTTTCCACTGACCCTACTGCAGTCGCAGAGACTCCTTGTCTCTTTCCCTCCCTATATTTAAACTACAGGGAAGGGGAAAAGAGAGAGACGTGATTGGTTCTCTAGAGAACCAGACACATCTCTCTCTTTCCCCCTCCCTGTAGTTGAAATACAGGGAGGGAAAGAAAGACAAAAGCAGTTCTCTCTCTCCCTGTAGTTTAAATACAGGGAGGAAAAAAGACGCGAACGTGATAATATGCCTTAATGTAAATGCAAAACAGCTGTATCTCCTTAAGGATTCTCCAATTGGAACATCACAGGTGTAGCTTCTTGATGAGGTAACTCCAAGACATTGCTTAAAAACCCCAAGCCAGGCTACCAGGCCTGCTGGCCGCCAGGCCTTTTTAGGAACTGTGGTAGTACATCAATATAGGTAAAGGTATTAAATACACATTAAAATACACACAGACACAGCACATCCAAAGGTGAGTCACTTACCCTGGGGAGCAGGCTATAGGGAGCTTCAGGCTAGCAGCTTCTCTTCCTCCTTCCCACTTGGAAGGACAGCAAGGAGGCTGTGCATACGCGGCAAGCACTGTAGGCATGAATGCACACCAAGTGCTTGGCACGCATGCACAGTGGGGGAACCAGTGAAAAGGTAAGCTCAGAAGGTGGTCCCCCCCCCAAAAAAAAAAAAAAACTGCTACCGGTTCTCCGGGACACTGAGAAAAGTTACTACTGGTTCTGGCAAACTGGTGAGAACCTGTTACATCCCATCAATGATTATACTAGTTTAGGAATTCTGAGGTATGTAGTCCCCAAACAGTGAATCTTCCCCACAAAGCATTGAGGTGCACCAGAAGAAAGAAGAACATATAATACTGCTATTAATCTAGGAAATTAACAGATTCATCTGCTTTTCCATTATTTGAGTTCAGAAGACAAGGAGGAGCAGATTTACTGCTTCTTCTGCAGCACCTCCTACCACATTCCTATGCTCTTGATTGAGCAGATGTGAAAATTGTCCCTGAATATAGGAAATGAAAATTCTAGGACAGACCTGGAAAGACACTAAACTATAGAAACATCTGTGGGGGGGGGGGAGAGAAAAATTGAGTTGGTAATGAAAATGAGATCCTTTTTATTCAACGGAGAGACGTTTTTACGCTAGGCTGCTTACAGGTACAATTAATTGGAATATTGATATATGTTTAATATGAAGAATAGAAAGAAATTATGAATGAAACATTGTCAGGCAAAAATCAGAATAACAATATTCAATGAGGAAATAGATAACATGCATGAAAATCAAAAAGGTTCTTACATAAATTTTCCATTGCAAAGCAAACTATGATTCCACTTTCACTAAAGCCATCTGAATGTAAACAATCCTCCCCCCCCCAAAAAAAATAACCCATTAAATAAAATATTTGTCAAGATCTATGAAAGATGATCTAGCACCACCTAAACTCCTCCAGTTCTGACTTTTAGAAGCAGGTGTAAAAGCTGTTAGCTATGTGGCAGCAAGGCTAGCACATCAAGAAATTATTAGAACAGAAACTAGAATATTTACCTAATACAAAGCATAGATGTGAGGAGCTTTGTTTCATAGATCCAGAAGGGTAAGTGCAGTAGAACTTCTTCCTAGATGTCAGATGGCTCAGCAGGATAGTTGGTTGGGAAAAGAATGGGTCAAGGAGAGAAAAAGCTCTCTCTTTGACAGGGAAAAGGATAAAGGACAAAGATTTAGGTAAAAGGTTAAGGGTGGAAAGCTGCTTCTCCCTTATTACAATAGATAGAAGTAGCACTGTGGTGGTTTAATGGTTAATACGCTAAACTTGGAGACTGGAAAGTCAGGGTTTGATACCTGAGTCCTGCACAGCAGACATGAAAGGGACATGAAAGGAGCCTCATTTGGGAGTCCCCTGAGTGGAGTTTCTCCAGCAAAAATTCTTTCAACTCAGAATAATTTCTGACACGAAATTCATTTTACAGTACTGTAGATAGAAAAACCACATCTGAGTATCCAAAGAATGTAGGAGTAAATACATAGAACTTTCCTACTTCATTATTGATTAATTAATTAGATTCCTACCCAACCTTTCTCTAAATAAATGGGACTGACAATGACTAACTATGAAATGAATAAAACAATACCACATAAAAATATAAATGGTAGCAACAGACTTTATACTTACAACAACCTGCAAGGCTAAGGAGGAAAGACACCCGAGCTCACCCATGGAATTGTATGGCTGAGTAGGCCTTGAGATTCTCATCAATGATATAGATGAGGAACTAGTTATAGATTGCTTGAAAGAGATCTGATTGGGAAAAATTGTTAGGGAAATATGCTGGTAAGAGCTTTCCACCAAGGACCACCACTTAATTCCACATAACAGAAGAGTGCTGTCTGAGATAATATATAATCCTGCATCCCTGATAAGAAATGGATTGCCTGATTTGACAGCAAACAGGGTGCCTCAATTTCAGAGCCTTCTTGCTCCATTCACAAGCTACCCTGTTTGGTTAGCAAGACAGGGCTTATCTGTTTTTAAAATCAAGCAGCCACAAGGAACCAATCCTTGGGAAGCAGATAGAAAACAACATTTATACAACAGGAGAAGTTCTATATCTTTGAATGGAGGTATTAGTTTTGTTTTCATTGATAAGCACATTGTCCATATGGTTCCACCAGGAAGTCTGAGGCAAGACATTGATTCACACATACAATAATGAAGTGTCATCAGATAGTACCATGGTATGCCAGGACAAGATTTTATCAGCTTTCAAGATTCCAGAGTATTTTGAGGTAGATGTTGCTACCTTAATTATACAACACTGAAAAGGTATGATAGCTCCTGTTTCTACTTGGTAAGTAGTGTTTGAGTTAATCCAGATGAGATGAGGTTCAGAAGAATGATCAGAAATCATTGGGTAAAAATATGTTCGTACAAGAAAGGTGTGTATCTCATTATATCAGAAAGAATTGCTTTGCTGGGAGCAATCTCCCTTAAAAGTGACTCTTCTATCCATCAGGGAGTTCCTCCAGCCTAGCCACTAAAAATAATAGCCCTGCTGCTGGACTAAACATGTCCATCTTGGACACAGATCAGGATTAGGCCAGAGTGCTGTTCCTCATAAATTAAGTGGTCACAAGGACATAGGATGCAGTCCAAAATGCAAGCTTTATGCTCGTGTGATCATATCCTTAGCACATCATCTATTAACTAGAACTGAAACCACTGAATCGTATCCATGAATTATCTCCAGTTTTAGATTGATGCCTTTCACAATTCTACTTAAAAGAGTAGAGAGAGAAAACTGTAAATCAGCATAGTTATTTCTCCTGGGACAATTCTAAAAACATAATCTAGTTTTCTGAGCTTTTAAAATTCTAATTATAAATTCACTTAATTGTCTTGATGTCTAGCTTATGAAGTTACTGAGTCTTTGTAATTATACTCTGAAAAGACCCTTACTATATGCCAGAAAATGCAGTCTAAATTGCTTACACAGCAAGAATCGGAATATCTGACTTTAAGGACAGATATTTTGTGTAATACTTCTGTTTGTTTGTCTAAATGCATGATTCACTTCATTTGTAATGAGAGAAGTTGATGGCTCATGATTTTCTATAAAAAATTAATCATTGTGTTGTGGTTGCATTGGTGTTGTGTAAAACAAGAACCTCTTGGGGAGCTTTTTGTAGATGTGAGTGAGAGTGACATTGCACACATATTCACATTATAGTTAACAAAGGGGTTAAAAACAGACAAGACATTGTTTACATGTTGATCATTCCCTTTTGGTGGCCTTCCGAGATTATGGCCTCTCTTTGCACTAATCTTATGTTAGTAACTGTCATATTCCATTAGTGAATTTAATCTTTACTAATGTGATAGAAAGTTGCTAATACAATGAGACTCATTAACAACTTTTGCATCATGTTAGCAAAATCCAAATTTGCTAACAGAATGCAAAAATTCTAATATAAGGAAGTCATAATTATGCAAATGCCCAATGTTATTAAGCATGTTTTCTATATCTCACTAGGGTTCGTGCAAGAAACTGAATAACCAAGTTTCATCTCTGCCTAAATTTTGACTTCCAGGACTTGTAGAGGTTCTATTATTTGTGTCAGAATGATAGCTGTGCTGTCATCCAATAACCCTTTTTTAACTTTCACATCCTTCTACATTAAATCTAAGAATCAGTCCAAAAGTTGCAGGAGTTGCAAGAAAGGGCAGAGTTTTCAGACTTTTCAAGATTTCCAGGCTACAGGAAAATTGCTCTTGTTCCAAAAAGGTTCTCCTAGTTTCAGTAGACACATGCTATGACTGCAACCCTACATTTTCTTTCTCATTATGGAAGATGAATTTTCAGTTCCCCCAGCCCCCAAATTCTCAGATGGGCTAATACAGTTTCTTTTTTTTAATGGCTCCAAGCAAGTCAGGCTAGGTTTACTGTTCCAGTTTTACAACATTCCCCACCCCTATATATTTACTATAAATTCATTAGCATAGTTTGGATTTGATTAGCAATCTTTCAAATAGCTTTAACATCCAGTGGAATTTATAGACCTTCATTTTATGCTCTCTTGTATATGCATGTATGTAAAAAAAGCATATTCTGTATTCAAATCCAAATATTGGCAATCATCCTTGAAGACTGTCCTGTAAATATAATGCCGTGGCCTTTCATCATCCTTTTGCATTGCAGCATGACCCCCATACCACTGATCCAGTTCCGTGAGTCACTTTTTGGACTTGAGCCCTTTTGGAATGCAAAGTCCTCATCATTCCCAGACCAGTATTGATGAAGTTGCTGCCCTTCATCAAGATGGATCCAAGTGGGACTTAATCCACTTGGGGACCATCACCCCTCCCTGTGGACTTCGGCACCCAAGGCCATTAGTCCCCAGGGTTACCAGGTTAGTTAACCATCGCCTGGTACTTGGCATTGAGTTGCTGGCAGTATGGTCTACTCTATTACCATAGCAGGATAACCTGGCCAGACTTGATCTAGTTCTTAAGAAACGGAATCTACTGGGCCCTTGAAAATTAATTTGGAAAGACAGCAGCCCATGTGATGTGTTTATGATGTTGTAGCCCATGATGGGTATCAGTGGACTTCATGCAGGTACAAGGTATGGATCTGTCTTCTTATTTGTCACATGACAGTGGAGGATTATTTATTTATTTATTTATTAGTTCAAATTTATGAGTAAACTGAAACCACCATGAACCCTGGCACCACTGAGGATGGCCAGCACAGCTATTCACAGTCTCCTTCTGAATATAAAAAACTGTAAACACCCAAAGTGACATCATTGCTGCAGCCCTCACACAGTTGTTCACAAGGTAATTGGTTTAAATTTCATTACCTCCAGTGAGATTACAGCACAGTAAATTGCTTCAAGGTGAATGAGGCTGTGATTCCTTTCAGTGCTGTTCTCAGTTCCACCATCAACCTAAAATGTATCTCCTAATAAAATGTGGGTTTCCTCCTCAGATCACTCTGTGTTTCAAAGCTGCTAATATTAATTGCATTTTGGCATCTGATTAAGTTAAAAGCTATATGTAAGGAAATGTTACCTAGACTTTAGAAGAGAGCATGGCAACATGCTTTAAAATTCCCACTATAATCATAAGCAGTGCTGCTTTTCAAGAACCAAACTCTACATTAGCACACATGTGGGACACAATTAGCTCATTAGAGAAGGTGTTTTAATGTGTTTTTTAAATACAGTAATATATAATTAAGGTAATGGTCAGGGTTTGCATGGTAGAACATCATTTCCCTCACACACACAATATGTATTCACACTTGCGTGTTAGTGAACAGGTTAAAAATTGAATTGTAGCTGCCTTAGCAGGGTATTATTGTTGAGCCTCCTTGTTTGGGTCCTTTTTCTACTGTACATCATGAGCAATATGGCTTCTGAAGGCTGCCTGTGACAGGTTAGGCATTTTATCCTTTGAGTAAACAGTAATCGTGGTGTGAAGAAAGTGGGGCATTGGAGAATTTTTTCCCATTCTTTGAGAACTCCACTCTTCCTTTTTAGTTTGCTCCAAGGGCTCTTTGGGGATACATATATTAAGCCCTTTAAATAGTTCATAATAAATCTGTGTCTCAGGCTGATTCTGACAGGTTTTTAAAGAGTCTTTTAAGAGAGAATCCTCAATCATTTGTTAATCCATGGGGTGATCTCTAGGCTTGGAGGAAGAAGGAGGGGGAGAGAAAACCAACAGTGGAAGCTCCTGTGTAGTGAAAATGCTATGTTGAGAGGATGATAAATACGAACAAAAACTGTAGGAGTCTTATAAAATGTGCCATGTCAAAATCATTTTCTTCTCAATTAGTTTATTTTGAGCCTTAAAGGCATGGGCATTTGACTCATTATAAATAGAGTAAAAGATATAATTGATTGTATGGCACATTCCTTTCATATGAAAGTATACTATAAACTACTAGAGCAGTGATGGCTAACCTTGGCACTTCAGGTGTTCTTGAACTTCAATTTCCAGAAGCCCTGATCAGCAGGAGTGCTGACTTGGGCTTCTGGTAATGATGTCCAAGAACACCTGGAGTGCCAAGGTTAGCCATCACTGTACTAGAGCATCCCTGATTGGGGGATTCCCAAAATGTACTAATTATACATTTTTAAAAACTGTGTGCATGAAGAACACAAAAGCAAGCCCCATTCCAACCATATAATAAATTCTGTCAAAATACCTTCATGGTAGGCTTATATCAAAAGGAATGTGACAACTCATGGTTGGTTTTGTCAGAAGTCTCATAAAAATCCTCAGCCATGGAACAGTTTTGCTCAATTTGAGAGAGTGTATGTGTGTTCCCTGAAACAATGTGAATAGCATATGTATTTCCAATAAATGGATGAAGGACTTAATGGTGTTTGCAGAAATATTACTGATACTGTTACTTACTCAGAGAAAAGTAGATCAGCTTAGTATGCATTCACATATTGTTCAAGTACTTCGCACACAAAGAGATTCTGTGTTGGTGCAGAAGTGTAATGTCTAAGCGTACGAACTATGAACCCCCTAGTTCAAATTTAACTCTGCAAACTCATTGCAAGGCATTTTCCTTCAACACTTTGTCTGCCATTAGGAAATAATGTCTGCTGATATCCTGCTTGAAGGGATCCAGTAGATTTGGTTTGCCATTGTGGGAAGCAAAATGCTGAATTACATAGCACTTGGGTTGGATCCAGAAGAACATGCTTCTTACTTTTTCAGTATTTACCTGTTCACCATGGTTTGTCACTCCAATAATGCATTTTAATATATTATATTTTAAAAAGAGAAGCATGGCTATTCTTTTGAAAAAATATCTGCATTTAATCCCCCCCTCAATTGAAATCCAAAGACAGTCATTCTATTATCTACCTGATATTTTCTTCTTCTTGGACATGCACCTTAATGTGGTGAGGAGATTGAGTGTAAGAGCCTAGACCCTGTTGTGAGCCTGGACTCCTATCAAGATCACCTAAAGCAGAATGGTCAAAGCTGAGATACCAAAATGCATACACTGTCAGAAGAGAACTGACAGTTCCAATAGTGATGGAAGCAGAGAATCCCTCAAAGGGCATTTATTGTGCAGCAGCAGTACTGGAAGATGAGAGTAGTGGAAGAAGTGACAGTAAGGCTGTCTTTTGTTAGAACTGAACAGAAGAAGGTACTGCTAACCCAAATATATATATATACTGTACTGTATATATATATATATATATTGCCTTGAAAATCCTGTGATGAGACAATAAAAGAAACAAGATATAGTGCTGGAAGATGAGGCTCCCAGGTAGGAAGGCATTTGATTGGTGAGTGGGGTGGAGCAGAGGCCTAGTCTGAATAGTTCTGTTGTTAATGAAGCAGCTAGATTAGAGCTGATGTACAGAGAAACAAAAGTCCAGAGTAGAACATGAAAAGTATGGATCAAGATAAACTTGAATCCAAAATGCAAAAAAGGAGAAGTGTTTAAATATTGCAGAGTTTAGTGTGATAAATTAAACAAAGTAGAATAAAATATTTTTGAATCAGACAGTTACAGTGCTTTACCACAGAAATATCAGGATACGAAAAAAAATATTATGGTTTTTATACTGAGGTAAGATATAGTACAGGCAATTTAGGGGATATAATGTGATGGCTGACCAAATAATATTAATTAGATTTCTTTGGAAAACTAACAATATAGCCATCACCCAAAGACCATGTTTTAGCAACAGATGTTCATGAAGAAATAATTGAAAACTTTTGTGACAGTGTTCACAAAGAACATGTGTTTACCTGTGGGTGTTTGAGTCCTATTGATATGGAGACATCTAGAAGATCAAAGCAGGTACATATAAAACGTTTAAAGGATTGCAATCTTAAACACCAAACAAATTATCAGGAATGGCTGTAAATACATTTTGCTATTTTTTAAAAATTGTATAAATATATAATTATTATACCGCATTTATACATGTATGTATTGCACTAGGCCTGGTGGAGCTATCCTGTATCCAACCTCTTCCAGCATAGGAATGATTAAAAATACTTAAGGCTACCTTCACCATGACCTAACGTTCTGGTGGCATTGTGTCTGTGTCCATGAGCAGCAGGATGTGTTGAATCTGGCTCCCCGTCTTTCCTACTCCCTTTCTGGCTTTTCTGTTGCCAAATCTTAGCAGTCAGAGAAGTTATGTAGTAAATCTCTCTGCCACCCAATCCCTATGATCAGATAAAAGAATGGAGTTCACTTGAATGAACTTATCACATATACTCGAGTATAAGCCAACCCAAATACAAGCCGAGATACCTAATTTTGACCTGAAAACCCTGGAAAATAGAATGAGCCGAGTATAAGCCGAAGGTGGGAAATGCAGTAGCTGCTAGTGAGTTTCAATAATCAAAATACCTGAAAATATGGTAAAATTAATTAAATTATTGGTGCGCCTCAATCTGGCCTGGTCTTGGAACCCTTGTGGACATTGACACGAGTATAAGCTGGATCCCCATTTGGGGGGCTCATTTTTGCGGCTAAAAAACTCGGCTTATACTTGAGTACATACGGTATTTCTTTTGACAATGCAAGTTCTCCATAGCTTGAAGTTAGGGTTACAATTAGCATTCTTAAAACACTGCTTTGGTAATTAGTGAATTACTGGACATCCCACTACGGTAATGGAGTAGACTGTACAGCCAGTGTTGGGCAGCAGTAAATAACCTGACTCCCTAAAGGGGCTGACGACTATGGGTGGATGTGCCCTTTTAGATGGGGTGATGGACCCCCTTAGTGGAGAAAATGCCTCTGAAAACCATCATATTGGGCACAACAGCAGAATGAGTGGAAGAGGAACAACTTCACCATTCTGATTCCCAATGGTTATGGAGGTGGAAGAGGCCATGCCAGATGGACTGGCTGTCAAAGTGCACCTTGTCAATATCCTAAAGGCTGTGGAAGCCCATTGCAGTCCCAGTGTCAAATCCTGCATGTCTCATTTCATACGTGCCGCAGGAGATGGCTCTGTGATCATAGTGTGTGGGTCACTTTATGGCAAGCTGAGATCCACCTTAAACAAATTCACACCAGTGGCATTTTTCCTTGAAAATAATTTTCAAGAAAAATGTATACTCGGGCACAAGTAGCAGCTGACGATGATGATGACGGTAATTAGAATTTATACTAATATTATGCCTGAAAAAATGGGAGGTTAAGAAAATCCAAGTTTACAGTTCTGCTTGCATTAGTAGCTATGATAACATTACCACTGACATTGCCATAAAAAGATATTTTTTTAATTAAATCATCTGTGCTTTTTTCCTTCTGTTTTACATGTGCAGGAATTCAAAACACAGGTAGTACACAATATTAATTCTTAATAAACATTTTACCTCAATAGCAAGCACTCCGTGCACATAGTATAACCTCTAGGCAAGATATACATATATTTATCAAGTTACTAGCATAAATAATGTGCAATAGAACTCTCTCAAAACAATACATTGTGTTAACACTGTTTATGATAAGGTGTTTTTTAACAACAGCCACAGATAGAGGAATCTGGCTAAGATACTAACAATCAGTTACTACCCTTGGTTAGGGTACACAGATAATTCATGTATATAAAATAGTGTGTTAAAGTAAACTTACAAAAGCAAAGAGCAATCACTGCAAATGTAATTTTTTTCCCTTCCTCTTTGGGATTCTAATTTTAAAAGCATTAAAGAAGACAGCTGCTCATGCTGTGATATGCGCTAAACAGCCTGAAGGTTGGAAAAAAATATATTTGTAGCTCATAATAACTATTGACCTTTCTGATATACAATGTTCTCTGTGTTAGCTATTCTGTTCTATCAACAGTGAAGATTGAACATGACTTCTTAATAGAAAACATGGGGTTTCAAGCTGCCTTCACAAAGGTGTTTATGTATTGTTATTTTGTACTCTAGTACAAAAACTAAGTCCTAGTGCCCTTTGTCTGACACCATTGTGTTGTAAAAATGGGCCTCACTCTTATGGACTGCTGTATAAGATGAATTGGCTCATAACCCCTTTATGATTGTGATAAAAGCATTGCCCCATTTGATCCTGTGTGGAGGTACAGGAAGTTGAATTCTAGAGCATCCCAGGAGTGCAGTGTACATTTTTCTCAGGAAGCAGATCCCTCAAGTATTTGTGTTTATAGGTGTTTTGTGTTAAGATTTCAAATGTTTTCTTTTTATTGTTGTACAGTTCATTCCACTTGTTCCTTGTATTGCCTGAGCCTACTGCATAATATCTGGTGTTTTAGGATACAATGTACTTTACAAGCATAGCTTTATGATGTTCTATTCCCATCCTCCTCTAGCCTTGAACTTCCTACTTCACAGGAGTTGTGAGCAGAAACACCCGCTGGTAGCAGCTTGACTTTGACGGGGTGCATTTCCCCTAGAGTAGTCTCTTCCAAATGCTAGTTATGAGCAGCACTCGGCAGCTTAAATGTCCTTCATTTATGCTGGGGAGAACCTTACCAAGAAGAGCCACCTGCTTGGCATGTGAAAATTGGAATGGAAGGTCTTTTATTAGTGCATTGTGTATGTCACAAGCAGAGTGGCAGTGGTCGGATTTTGTGGGTTTAAATGTTTTCTTCCCCAACAACTACCTATCTTTATTGTCCTTTTGTACTACTTTTAGTGATCAATAGTGGAATGTACAGAGAAACAAAAGAAAATGAGTGCTTTGACAAAGCATCTTCCCCCTTGCCTTCTGACTCATGAGGCAGGACAAGGAGAGTGCACACAAACACATACACCAACATTCATCTCTCTTTCTTAGACAGAGCTGCTGTTTGTTTGTTTATTTGCAGTTTACCTAGCTATTTAATTGGCAAGATGATGAGGAAACAGTCATTGAGGATGAATAGCTTTCTCAAGGCATTTCCTTTGAACTGCACCGCCTATAGGCAATTCATGTAGAACTGCAATTAGAAGGATTTTCCCCCTCTTCTATCTGTGTGGCCACTTAAATAAAAGAGAACTGAATGCCTTAGTGTGATTTCACAGTGAGAGAATGCAAATTAATTTTCTTTTCCCTTCAGGCCAGTCCATTTCTATGTGAATTAATTTTATTTTCCCCTGATTTCTTTTTCCCTCAGGCCAGTGCCTTTTTAACTGATCATGCCAGTATGCAAACTGATCTGATTTGGAACAGTATCTTGATTACCTGGCTCATCCAGCCATTAAAGAAAACATTGTTTGGAAGTAACTAGTACAAAATAACCAGTTGCTTGTAATTAATTCCTTTTTGTAATGTTGAAGGTACTACAATTGCAATTAACATTCACATATTTTGCGGTAAAACTGCAGTTTCTTGTTACTTTTAAAGTTATGGGAATGTAGCCTCAGTATCACTTGGTTCCTGTTATGGCAGGGAGCCGGATCATGCTCCCTCAGACAGATTCGGGGGGGGGGGGAGATGGCCATTTTCCCCTTCCTCCACCACATGTCACTTCCTGGTATGGTGGAGGTGATGTGAGCCACATCCGGCCCGTGGGCTACAAGTTGAGAATTCCCAATTTATGGGGATGAAGACTGTCACTGTTTCCACTGCTGGCTCAATTATGCTCTGTTTAGGTGTTGAAGTGATGGTGAATCATAGAATCATAACGTCATGGAAGGGGCCTATAAGGTGATAGAGGGACTGTGATGGCTTAATGGTTAAGACACTGGAAGGTTGGCAGGTCAGCAGTTTGAGATCCATGTGCTGCACGATGGAGTGAGCTCCCATGTCTGTCCCAGCTCCTACCAACCTAGCAAAAAATTGCAAGTAGATAAATAGAGACATAGGTTCCACTTTGATGAGAAGGTAAACAGCATTCTGGTCATTCATAGGTTCCACTTTGATGAGAAGGTAAACAGCATTCTGGTCATTCTGTTTATTCATGCTTGCCACATGTCCACGGAAATATCTGCAGATGCAGATAGCACCTGCTTTCTGGCTTTAAAGGGAGATGAGCAGTGCACCCTAGAGTCATATATGACTGCCCTTCGAGGAAGGGTGACCTTGACCTTGACCTATATGGTGACAAAATCCAAACCCCAGCTCAAGGCAATAATCCAGATAAAAAGGACACCTTACAGATGGCTGTCTTTCCTTTTAAAATAGCATTTGCCTTTTTTTAAGCCACATCTCAATATTGGTTCTAATTCAATTTATTATCTTCATTGATACCAAGATCCTTCTCACTTTTATTGTTGAGGCAAATATCCTCCATTTTGTAACTGTGCATTTGATTTCACCTCAATGTATAAGTTTGAATTTATCCCTGTTAAATTTCATTCTGTTGTTTTCAGCCCAGTAGTCAAACCTATCAAAATCATGTATAATTTTGTTTTCCAGAGTATTAGCTATTTCACCCAATTTCATGTCCTCCACAAATTTGATGATAAACCTTCCTTGCACCTCTCTTCCAAATCATGAATAAAAATGCTGAAGAAGACCAGCCCAGGACTAAGCCTTGTTGTACCCCGCTTGTTACTTACTCCCAGTATGAGGAGAAACTATTGATAAGCACTTTCTGAGTAAAATCTGTAACCAGCTATCAGAAGAGTAGCGTGCCTTGGCGGGCCCCCGTATAAAAATTTGTTTGGGGGCCCTTAGGAAGGGTAAAGATTTGTTTTGCTTACGCACGTTGGGGGCCCCCGTGGCCCTGGGGCCCCGTATAATTGATACGGCAGATACGGCGGTAGCTCCGCCTCTGCCAGCTATGTATCCACTGAACAGTTGTATCCAGCCTACACTTAGCTTGCTAATCAGAATATTGTAGGGCAGTTTGTCAAGATATATTATGTCCACAGGTTTTCCAATCAAAAAATGTGATAAAGCAATCACTCTCTGGGCAGTTCACAAGTTAATTAGCATTTTGTCCCCAGCATGGTGGATATCATTTCACCTACCTTGGAAGCATGGAAGGCTGAGTCAACCTTGTACCCTGGTCAGGATTAAACTCACAACCTTTTGGTTGCAGTACAGCAGCTTGATCACTGCGCCTCCAGGGCCCCTTCCCACAAACAGCTAAAGGGGGTATTTTAAACCATCGGCCAGTGGCCTGTACTATTTAGATTGTATATGTGGAGAAAAAGAAACGCAGAACTGTAAATGTTACTGGTTAATTTTCTAAGCTCTGAGTAAGGTGACCTCCTTAGGAGGAGCAGCAAGGTGTTAGTAGACAGAGCTAGGTGTACCATCCAGTCTGCACTGCTTCCTTCTCTTCTCAAGCGTAGTGGAGAACACAGCATTATTAATTATGATGCTGTGAGTATTAATTGCATTCTGCTTGTGTTTTGCAGAGGAGGTACCACCCTCTTGCTTGCTTCACTCAGCAAAATGTCTGATGATTAGAGAGTTTACAAACAAAATCTAATGCAGGCTTTTTTCGTCTTAACAATTGCTGAGTACATTTTAACCCAGCGTTCCTGCTTTCTTCCTATGGTATTTTTCTAGTTATCACAACTTTTCCAGGACTGTCGTGCTTCTCAATTTTGTCTGTATTTATTGTCATGGCCATTGTTGTGGGATAAGTCTGATTTCCATTGACTGATTTATGAGACCAATGATACTTCTCTCATATGCAATAGTCTACAAAATGATTTATTGCTTATATGGGTGGTAAATTCTGAATTTCACATGATCCATGTGGATATAGTTCATTAGCTTATCAGGCCTTTTAAACAGTGATGGAACAATAAATTACTTTAATAAAATTAGCACAAAGAATACATTTTTCAATAAATATTTGGAATTCTCTGATTACTAACTCTTCTCTTTCTGTTTCATCAGTATATTGTTGAATACAGATCTATTTTGATCACCAAAGTAAAGAAAGGAAAGTAGAGGCTGTGGAACTGTCAGAGTTGAAAGTACCAACGATGCATAATTGAGATCTGAACTCTAGTTCTTACCAACCTTATTTATTTATTTATTTATTTATTTATTCATATTTATATTGCTGCCCATTCGCCGAGGCGACTCAGGGCAGCTTACAGTCAAAACAGCAACAGTACAGTAAAAATTATAAAATACAACCTCACCAAAAAAAAAGCAGAACACAGACTAACTCCCTTCAGGCCGTTGTTGTGGGCCCAGAGGAGGGGGAGATGTTCTCAGCCGCCTGCCAGGCCATGGCATCTTCTCCCTCAGGCCGTTGTTGTGGCCCTGGAGGAGGGGACGATATTCTCAGCCGCCTGCTAGGCCATGGCATCTTCTCCCTCAGGCCGTTGTTGTGGCCCTGGAGGAGGGGATGATGTTCTCAGTCACCTGCTAGACCATGGCATCTCTTCGCTCAGGCTGTTGTTGTGGGCCCAAAAGAGGGGGCGATGTATGCAATGCCAGGGGTCATGGAAGTAGGAGTTCATCAACATCTGCACCCCTAAACTAAAAAGAAGATACTAAGGCTGCAACTCAGTAAAAAAAGGCATGGCCTAAGGAAAGTTAGGTACAGAACAGGCAAGCAAGTTTCATTCCACATACCTATATACTCGAGTATAATTCGGGATTTTTAGCCCCCAAAATGAGGTCCAAAAATGGGTCTCGGCGTATACTCGGGTCAACGTAAACACTCAATAACATAACCACAAAAAGGTCTAAATTAATTAATTTTACCAAATTTTCATGTATTTTAATGATTGAAACTTACTAGCAGCTGCTGCATTTTCCACCCCCGATTTATACTCAAGTCAATCTATTTTCCTAGTTTTAGAGGTCCAAATTAGGTACTTCAACTTATATTTGGGATGGCTTATAGATGAGTATATACAGTAATTTAGCTGGAAAGAACAAGGGAACACTTCCTCAATCACACTGCTTCCTGGGAGGGTAGTTCACTTTTCTATGAGAAGGTAGAGACTAATGAGTATGAAAAGTATCAACCCCATAGACCTCAGGCAATTCTCAGGAAGCAGTATAAGTGAGGGGCATGTTTCCCAGTTGATGAATATTGCAATTAGCAATTGCAGATATATACCACCCTATATAACTTAGTGCATTCTCTGGGTGGTTCACAAGTTAATTAGCATGTTTCCCCCTAACATGCTGGATATTCATTTTACTAACCTTGAAAAGATAGAAGGCTGAGTCAACCTTGATTCCCATCAAGATTGAACTCACAACATTTTGGCTGCACTACAGCAGTTTAAGCATTGCACCACCAGGAAAGACCACAGAACCATCAGAGATCTATAGAGAAAAGCACAATATGGAGGTAAAAATATATCTCTTTTGCCTCCTGGTTTCTCTTCTCCCAGTACTAGAAATCTACCTGTGGGGTTCTAGGCAGTTTCTCAGGATTGAAGTCCTAGAATTAAGAAAATCCCATCTTTAGGTACAGGTAAAATAAAGCTGTTCAGAAAAGCTGGATTTCAAGGAAAGTCTGAATATCACTCAGAGCTTGGAAAAGTTACTTTTTGGACTACATGTGCCAGAATTTCCCAACCATTTAAATCATGGCCATGTTGCCTGGAGTATTCTGGATTATCAAGACTGAGGGGGGAATCCCAGGCTGTGGTTGTGGTGTTATAATGAGTGGTTCAAGTCACTAAGACGCTGACTGGGAGGCGGAAGGTCAGCAGTTCGATTCCCGAGTACTGCAGGACGGAATGAGCTCCCGTCTCTGTCCCAGCTCCTGCCAACCTAGCAGTTCGAAAGCAAGAAATTGCAAGTAGATAAATAGGGACCACTTCAGTGGGAAGGTAACAGCGTTCCGTGTGCTCCGGTGTCTAGTCGTGCCTGCCACATGACCACGGAAACGTCTGCAGAAGCAGACAACCCTGGCTCTTCGGCTTAGAAACAGAGATGAGCACTGACCCCTAGAGTCGGATACGACTGGCTTTCGAGCAAGGGAAACCTTAAGTATATGCCAAAGCATCTTATACATCATGTCTCCCCCTGTATCAGCTGGTCTGTACTGTATCTGCATTTTCACTTATGGGTAAGTGAAAATATTCAGTAAAATGTCCCTGACATGTTACCAGAGCTGGCCATTCTCTACAGTGAAATATTGATAAGGGATGGTATTTTAATGAATGCTGTTTCCACCAACACCATTTCACGAGTGCTTGTGAAAACTGGTGGAGACGTTTCCACTCTCACCCTTCCCCTCTTGTATGACTCAGGAATGTGCACTATCATACAGGGTTCACTACTTTCCACAATTTCAGGTGACTTGTATTTAATTCATAGAGGACAGATAAATTAAAAACTGTCACATATGATATTGAGATTGGACCTCCTTGTTCAGTTGCCAAGGGAGATAAAATGCTGTCACTTTCATTCCATGCTCAGTGGTTTCTTGAACATTGCCAATTGACTGGTGTAGAAAACAGGAATCTTATCTAGATAGATTTTTTTTCTGATTCAACAGAGCTGATTTCATCGTCTTAATTAACACAACTTATGTGTATTTAGTTAGCTCTCATTAAGAGCACGTTGCAACATATTTTACTTGCTGCCTGTGTTAGGTCATAATATACTGGACTAGAAGAGTGGAGTCAGTTAAGCTGATTCTAATATTTATTCACTCAGCAGGAAGGACACATGCTGTGGTTGCTTAATGTACATTTTAAGCACCGCACTGGAGAGTGTTGTATAATAACAGTAATAATTAATGGTGAGCCACTTGCTGCCAGTACTCCTTATGAACCTTTTTGTGGTTTTGGGGTTCTAGTAACCTTGATCCTGAACATACATTTCCTTGCTTTGAAAATTTCATTTCTTAGATGTTGCAAACATGATATTGCTGAATGAAACTGAAATGCCGCGGCCAGGTTTGTGGCATAGTTTCTGATGGCTTCATATTTGTTCAAGTCTCTAAGGACCAGCACCAATAAACGTGAAAGAGACAAACAGCAGATTGGCATACTTTCTCATTTCCACTAGGATGGAGAAAAATGCGCTAAATTAAGTCTAACCTTAAATGTATAATCTGTCCTTGGGAAGGGGAAAAAAGAGGGGATATAGCATCTTCAAGCTCTCGGCATCCCTTACGAGAAAAAAATGGTTCTAAGGGTCTCTGATCTTGTGTTGTAGTAAAATAGAACTGCACGGCTGACTGACAGTTCTGATCTAAAGCATTTACATTTAAGTTTTGATCTCTCTGCTTTTGATTAAAACTAATGAGCTCATTTAATTCAAAATGGGAATCTCTGATAAGAGAAATAAGGTTGATGTGATTGGATTAGAGGGGCAAATTAAACTCTTAGAGCAGAAGTTTGTGCTTATATAGTGTATTAAAAAGCTGTTGGCGTATTATGGCGTGTTAGATGATGAGAAAAATTTCATAGTAATTCATATTTAATCAGAAGAAATGAAAGTACTAAATATAACATGGCTCTGCTTTTCCCTCGAGTGATAAAGAGCTGTACATTTAAAATGACATGGAATTCATGCTCTCTAAAACAAAAAAAATCCTGAAAACTCTTAAGAGAGACACTAAAGAAAGGAGCATTCTTAGCAGTGGATTAATAATCACAACAGAGTTTCAGTTCCATAAGTACAAAAGGAACATGACCCCATCATGAAAGGAATATAAAAGTTAGATCTCAATATCACAGGGCACTAAAAAAATCAGGAATAGTTTTAGCTAACAATGAGCAGCCACAATCTTCTTTAAAAGACACTAACAATAAATTTTTCATCAATTTAATCTTCTTAAACAAAAAAAACAACACCATTCTGTTTTATTGCCAATACGTTCTTGAAGGCTTGCTCCACAATTAATTATTTCAGGCAACAAAAGTGTGGTTGCATTTGATATGAAAATAAAAGCAGTCAAGTATGTAATCTCGCTCCTCATTTTTAGGTGGACTAAAGAATGCTGCCATTATCTCTCACTTGCTCTAAAACCATTTTCCAGCTTGTATTTGATTGAAAGAGCAAAAGGAGAGAGAGGTCACCAAGTTAATGCTAGAAAATAGCAGTTGGTTATTTGAAGACTATCCAAAGCTTTTTATCCTCTAGGGCAGGGTCCCTCAAAGTTGGCTCTCCAGATGTTCTTTTACTTCAATTCCCAGAAGCCTTGATCAGCAGGTGTACTGACTTGGGCTTCTGGTAATTGGAATCCAAAAACACTTGGAGAGCCAAGTTTGGGGAACCTTGCTCTAAGGCTGTGATGGTGAACCCTGGCACTCCAGGTGTTATTGGACTTCAATTACCAGAAGCCCAAGCCAGCACTCCTGTAAAGTATTGTTATTGTTTCTCCCACCATTATAAAAAGAATGTATATGCTAGTCTAGGGTATAAAGACAAACAGTAGCATAGGACCTGCATTATCTCATAAGTAAACTTACAAACTATACATGGGAAGCTCAACCATCTGAGGAGACAGAAAAGGTGCTTGTACATTGTAAACCCACAACCTCTCACTTTGACCCTTACCCATCATTAGACTGTTATATGCCTTCTCCCGGGGGGGGGGGGGACAAATTTAGCTACAGACCTGTAGCTAATATACCTTTATTCAGGAAGGTTACTGGGAGGATTATGGCTGACCATCTGCATGATTGCCTTCTCTGGGAAATTTGACAGGAGGGCTTTGTCTCTATTGGTCAGGAGTCTTCAAGCTTTTTAAGCCAGGGGCTCCCTTGATGGTAGCATTTGGTGATGGCAGTGATCACCCCAAGCCACCACACACACACACACACACACACACACACACACAAACCTCACCCCACACCCCTGGAAGAACTGTGTCAAGTGTTTGGAGGAAACATGACCATGACCACCAGACAATGCCCCCATGGCAATGGCCACAGCCACTTCTGTCACTACCTCAATCCTTGTCTCCTATGCTTGGCTTGGTGTGTCCCTAACAGTTGTGCATCCACCCTGCTAATGGACACCATTAGGAACATGCCAAGCCAAGCAGAAGAGACAAGGATTGAGGAGGAAGTGGTGGCGGTGAAAGAGAAAGTGGCGGCTGGAGCGAGGGCGTGGGCCAGATGATTTGGTGCCATGGGCCAGATCTGGCCTATGGGCTATAGGTTGAAGATCACTGTTTTTGGTGCTCCTGGATCTGTCTGTGACTATTGATACCATTGACTACAGTATCTTACTGGGATGACTATCAGGACTGAAGGTTCAAGGCACTGTTTTACATTGGTTTCACTCCTTCCTTGGTGGTCGCACCCAGAGAGTCCAACTTGGGGATCCATCCATTTCTGTATCAGGTACAAGGTGTCAGTTCTCATTTAAGGCCCTAAGCGGTTTGGTACCTTCTTACCTAGCAGAACATCTGCTCCTCCCAGACGGTGCAACTCTAGGTGCCAACCTCTTCATCCTGTAGCAGCAGCAGCAGCAGCAGCAGCAGCATAAGGTCCATGGAGAAAACTAGACAGCTACCGCATAGGCAGGGCCTCCAAAAGCCCAGGTAGTTTCACATTGTGAGACCACTTTTTTGTTTTGGATGATGAATAAAAATGTTAACATAATTATTTGCATAATGCATTGCAGTATAACCTTATATAACATTATCAGTAGGCTTTAGGCCCAGATGAGGCCTTCTGATAAAGTAAAGTCTGGTTCAAGAAGTCCTGCTGCCCCTCTCCTTTGTGAGGCCTACATACAGGTACTTAGATATCAAGAATAAATAAATAAATTCCCATCTTTGAATGGGAGATCTTTTTCAGCGCCAAGGCATATTGAATTTCTGAAGGGCTATATCCCAGTGATGGGCAGGGTCAAAGGAAAATGTGTAGGACCCAAAATACTAGCATAATTTACTGAAAGTTCTTATTGCTAACATCTAAGTTGTGGGTGAGCTTTGGAACGTGAAAATGCCCATTACAAAAGCTGGAAATAGGTAACCCACATTTATTTGTTTGTTTGTTTGTTTTCTTATATTTGTATTGCCACCCCATCACCGGGGCAACTCCAGGCAACTTACAGCAAAGATTACCAAACCCAACATAAAATCAACCCCATATAAATAAATCATAAAAAAGTCAAGATAAAATCATTAAAACCTTAAAATTCCTCTGCTTCCACTTCCCCATTAAAGCTAGCTAGAACTAGGGTAAAGAAGCTAAAAACTTCCCCAAATGGCCCTTATATCAACCAGCATGGGGGCACTGCCACACTGACAGCACCCCACACCAGGTGAGCTAGCCATGTTTTTAGTCCCTTTCTAAAAGGCAATAGCTTTGTCTGGAGGCGCAACTCGATTGGTAAGAGGTTCCACAGAGTCAAAGCAGATATGGAGAAGGCTCTCCTTCTAGAGCCTCTCTGGCAGATGGAATATTTAGGGAGCCCCTCTGATCTGATCTGGTGGGACAGGCCTTGGGGTGATGCAGTCTCTTAAGTACCCTGGTCCACTACAATGTAGGGCTTCAAAGGTCATTACCAGCACCTTAAATTGCACCTGAAGGCACACTGGCAGCTAATGCAGCTCCCGCAGTAGTGGAGAGGCATGGGCATAATGCCCACACTCCATCACCACGTGGGCAACTGCATTCTACACCAGTTGCAGCCTCCGAATGGTAATCATGTAGAGCACATTACAATAGTCTAGTCTGGAGGTGACCAGAGAGTATGTTACCATGAGCAGGGAGTGCCAGTGCAGAAGTGGACATAACTGGCGGATTACGCGAAGTTGTGCAAAAGCCCTCCTGGCCATGATTGCCACCTGCTCATCAAGCAGGAGGACCCCCAAGTTACAAACTGTCTGAGGCAAAGGAACTAAAGATGGTAACTCCCGGGATAACGCGGGGGGGGGGGACCCACAGCCACTCAGTCTTGCCAGGATTCAGCTGTAACCCGTTGTCTCCCATCCAGACCCTAACAGTCTCCAGACTGGATAGGACTTACACTGCATCACTGGGATTGTCACAGGCTGAGATGTACAGTTGTGTATCATCTGCATATTGATGATACTTCACCCTGTGGGAATGGATGATCTCCCCCAGTGGCTTCATGTTGAACAGGAGAGGTGAGAGCACCAAGCCCTGTGGCACCCCATATTGGAGAAGCCTAGGCTGGAATTTCACAAAGAGCTGAATTTTGGTACCCTAGTGACCTTGTTGTATATCCTGTCTTATGGGAGGCATTTGTCATCAGGAACCAACCTTAATTGACAATACATTATGTCAAGGCAGGGTAAACGTTCACCAAAGTGATGTTCTCCCACAATTTTATTATCCAGATCTAATTTTCCAGCTAATATGAACTTGTTTTTAAAACTGGGTGGCCATTCTCTACCAGGTTATATCTTGTTCCATGCTAAGTTAGTTCAACTTTTGTAATATTGTAATAGGTCAAATTAAATGACATACACATTACTTTTGTTTTTGTTTCTACTCTAGTGGAATCCACGAGCCCCAGCTTACTTACGACGGACAACAATCTAGAACGTTCTTTTTTCATCCGGATGAAATCTACCCTAACCAAACGAGGTGTACACATAAAATCTTCAGGATACAAGGTAAATGTTCTATTTCTTTAAGAATAGCTAGAATTTCCTTAAAATGAGGAATGTGATGGCTGATACATTATTATTATTATTATTATTATTATTATTATTATTATTATTATTATTATTATTATTATTATTATTATTATTATTATTATTATTATTATTATTATTATTATTATTATTATTGGGTGGCCAAAAATGAGATGGCTAGATGGTATTCTAGACACAATGGGCACAAAGCTGAGCGAGTTGAGGAGGATGGTGGAGGACAGAGGTGCCTGGCGGACAGTGGTCCATGTGGTCGCAAAGGGTCAAAATCAACTGTGCGACTGAACAACAAATGTCTTGACCAGACATGAAACTGCCAAAATGAAGGAACCCTTTGTTGAGTTCATTCTGCAGTTCCCTTCGCCTGACCTAGTGTGAGAAAGATTAGCCAGCAACACAAAAGGAGACAGTGGTACAAAAATACCACAGTCTTTAAGGAAGATCTTTCTGTGTACCCCGCCAATACCCTATGATACTAATCCACATGTATTTTGTCAAAGCTTCAGCATGAACAGTTGGCTGGTAGTTTGAAAAAGAAGCGTGCTTCATGTTTCCAGATATTGTTAGCTTTTACAAGCTACCTTGAGTACCTGGGGCTATAATTCTATGGGTCATATAGAAATAAAGAATTAAGAATATACATGCCTTTCTGGGAGTTTGCCATATTAAGACAGAACTTATTTCTAAGTAAGCATGCATAGTACTACTGAAAGCCTCTCATCATTTCTTTATCATCGCCAGTTCATTCAACCATCAGTTCAGTAAGGTAATTATTGTCAATTGGCCTAAATTTCCTTCATGCTCATTAAAACTTACCCAATTTTTCTTAATTTCTGTATGATCCTGAAGAACACAGCAACTAGTTATATCAATTTACATATTCCCAATGTTTTAAGCTCATTCACTTCATTTGCAGTGCAGCTTGGTTTCACTTGTCTTACCCATACAACCTTTTCATTATTTCCAAAGCTATCCAACACTGATTAAATATGTGCAAAATTCACACTTCCATTTCTGTTGTTCTGGTGGTGGCTGGTTTTGTTTTGTTGCAGACCATCTCAACACCCACCACTGCACACAAAACTTTGGTTTATGGGGTGGATTGAAAATATATCATGGTAATTGCTCTTTGAGCTTTCTGGGGTGAACAAATCATGAAGCAACAGTTAGGAAACAAGCAAAGAAAAATGCCAAAATAATAACATCGGAGATTGTTATATTTCACAACTGTTAAATTCAAAGCTCTAGGCAGAAAGTTTGGGAAGATTAAGAACAATAATTCCTTCTTTGAGTATTTTACTTGTACCTGTCTTTTATTTGAGAGATGTCAGAATATCTCACTGTTTATCCCTGGAGTGCATGCCACATGGGGTAGTGTTATGATACAAAAAAAAAAATGTGCATCAGGGCAACCCATGTTCTTGTGCTGCCTGTGACAGGCAATTAACTCCCATCCCTGCTACATTTATAGCCAGGCATAGTGAGCAAGCACATCGGAGTTAACAGTAGCCCTCCATACTGCTGTTACTACTGCTACTAATATTTATTTATATTGCAATCCACATTCCAGTAAAATAAAGATACAAACATGAAAACACAACATTTTAAAACATGAATATTCTATCTATCTAGCTATACCATCAATATAGATCATCAATATAGATCATCAATATAGATCATTAATATTAACAAAATTAATATTAGATGCATATTGTATTAATGTTGTTGATTGTTGTGTTTGCATATTTGTACGTTTATTGATTCTACTGGAATGTGTTCTGGTTCACAGCCAGTGGTGGGATTCAGCAGGTTTGTCCCAGTTCGCCAGAAATGGTAGCAGAAATTCTGGCTGGCCCCACCCATTCAGGTTTTGAAATAAAGTAGTCCTAATTCAGGTACAACAAAGGGCTTTTCACCTGGCCACACCCATCATACTATGCCCACAGAGTAGGTAGTAAAAAAAATTGAATCCCACCTCTGTGTACAGCACAATATGAAGATGATGACGACGACGACGACGACGACGACGACGACGACGACGACGACGACGAAGAAGACGAAGAAGAAGACGAAGAAGAAGAAGAAGAAGAAGAAGAAGAAGAAGAAGAAGAAGAAGAAGAAGAAGAAGAAGAAGAAGAAGAAGAAGAAGAAGAAGAAGAAGAAGAAGAAGAAGAAGAAGAAGAAGAAGATGATGATAAGACTTCTTGGAATGAACAGTGATCCAAGAACAGTTAAACCAATGCTAGCAAGCCATGGAAGGCAGAACACATCCTACTAAAAATAAGTAGGTAGGGATGAGTCTGTTGAGGAAAGGAAATACATACAGAATGAAATAAGGAACATTTCCACTCACTCAGTCAGATGTTACTAACTAGCTAACTAAGTTAGATAGTGTCCTATGTTAACTCTCGATAGTTCTTCAGCCATTCCAAGAGAGGAACTGAATTTCTGGTCTGCAAAACCTGTCAGATATATGTTTTTGAAGTTTTCAAAAGATAACTTCCAGTGCTGCCTCAGAATGTTCAAAATAGTTTCCATAGTTTCAGTATTGCCATTCACCATACACAGTGGTGGGATTAAAAAAATCTACTACCTACTCTGTGGGCATGGCCAGGGGAAAAGCCCTGTGCTGTACCCGAATAAGACTACTTTGTTTCAAAGTGCTGGTGACCTGGGGCAAACCTGCTGAATCCCACCACTGTTTATACACCATGCAAAAGCAGACTGAGGCCAAGTTGTGTGTTCTGCAGAGCTACATGCTTGCCCTACTGCTTTATGAAAGGAGATTTTCCTCTACGCCTATATCTGTACAGCAGACTCACAATCGATACCATTTTTCCAAGAGTTTCATAGAAGAGAAAATCAGCATTGGCGAAAAGTGCCAGTGGCCATCTGCTGATGTAGCAGGTCATGTGGTGTGTGCGTGGATAAAAAACAGAAGAGTGGGTTTAAATTTTGAGAAGGATTTATTTTCTTTGCTTTAAGAAGTGTCATTGGCCAGACATATGGCTCTTCTGTCATTCAATATTTGTGAAATGCAGTAATATTTGCACTATAAATCACTCTGTGTCTACAAGTTTACAGTCTAAGTGTGTATGACAGAATAGTGGAGAGAAGAAAAGTGGAGAAGAACTTACCTAGATTTGGACTGAAAATTGAGAAGGAGAAAGGCCATTTATGAAATCAGAAATGGACCTTTCCTGCCTGTCATGCAAATGATTAATCTAAGTATCATGTGAATGAAAGCTGTCATGCCTCTTTCAAAGTAGAAAATTATTGCCAAGGTGTCAAATACTTAGTTATAGACTGCTTTGGGAAAATAAAAAAATGAGCTGTAGCTAGTTCTATTTCAACACCCAAAATTAAAATCTGTCCCATTCATTTTTCAGGATAATGATCATTCTGTGTGCAAATAATTTGGATTTTTTTCCCCTTATAAAAGCAGAACGGCATCTTCATAAGTACAGTTGTACCTTGCTTAAATAGCATAATGTGCTCCACAGGATTGCTCTTTAAGTGAGTTTGCTCTTTAAGCGAAACACCATTGTAAGTGACTAGTTGTGACTTCGGGGGGGGGGGGGAGGATTCCAAATCCCGATTTATTTGTTAAGCAAGTTTTTAGTTGGCTTTATTTGTTAAGCGAAGTGAAATTTCAGAGAAAATTCTGCTCTTTAAGCGAGTTACTCTTTAAGTGAGGTGCTCTTTATGCAAGGTTTGACTGTACTAGCAAATATACACTCTTCTATTTATGGTGCTTCCTGAAATGTCTGGCTGCTCTTTGCCTCTGTATTAAATGCAGTATACAATATTTGACAATCTATTAGCAGAGATGTTTTTGCCTGTGCTAATTTTCTTAGGACCTAACTGTACATTATAGATAACCCGTCTTTAGGACTGAAATCCCATTACAGTTCAAGAACTAGTTCAAGAACTAAATAATGTTGAGAAAACAGACTTGCAAATGAAAAATGTGTGTATGGCTTGAATATCAATCAAAGAACAAAAAAAGTTAATTTTCAAATTGTGAGGGGGGGGACTCTTGCTGTGACAATCAAACACAGTCAGCACTTAAGAAATTATAACAATGCAGTTATCCGTAAAATAGTTCAGGCATTAGGCACACATTTGTTTCTGCAACAAATATTTGCTGTATTTTTTTACTTTCGGTAAAATATTTAAAAAAACAACAAAGAAAATTTTAATTAAAAGGGACCTCAAAATCAAAATCTATTAAAAACAACTACAACACTATAAGGAAATAAGTGTTTGGCATCTTTTGTAAAAGCAGAATGATGATCAAGTGCCATCACAGTGGATAGTGTTTCAGCATTTGATTATCGGTAAATATATTCAAGATTAGAACACACTGTTACACTTATCTTGTAAGTAGAATCTGTTTGCAAATAATTCTTTTTGTCCACACCTCTTAAAATAGTATTGCTACTTTTCATTCTTCATCAAGTCTAAAGTCAAGGGTTGGAGGAAGAAGGAGAAAGCAAATACTGGACAACTTTCTTTTTCCTTATACAGTAAAAAGAGATGATGCACAACAAACAAACATGTATTATGGGTTGCCTTCAGTCACTTTATAGTCATATGCATTCATAAATTCTGTTACAGTTGTAAGAACTCGACTTTGATGGTACAAAATTCACAGAAGAGCTTTAGATCATAGGGGTAAGCAGTGATGAAGTTTATGTTGACAATCTATCAGCTCTTCTTCTGTCAAGAAAAAATGTTTGCAATGCCTGCCTATTAGTAATTGCATGTACATTATGAAATTGTGTTTTGGGGGAGAAAGCTTGCCATCTGTCTTTTCTTTAGAGTGGATTTCCCCCTTTTACACTTCATCAAGCTGAAATTACAAATGTCTGTGGTTCAAAACAGAATAAAATATGTGGTGTCCATTACCCAAACAGTCTCCCTACCATGTACGCATGCACGTGCGCGTGCCCAAACACACACACACACACACACACACACACACACACACACACAAGGATCAACAGCAATGCAAATCTGTCAAGTAAAATTTATTTAGAAGCAGAAAATGATTGATGTCATACTTTTATGTATTGTATGTTTTCCCCATTTTTTCTTTTCTCATATTATTTACTAAAAAGTGTTTACACTCATTTCATTACTCCTGAAAAATCAATTAATTCATAGCTCAAGAAGTGTTGAAAGGTTTTCTTAACGATGAGTAGATGTGAAATGACATGCTTTTGTTCCATGAGACGCTCACAAAAACTGGCATTGAGAAAGCATAAGATGTATTTGATGTCTCTCCCTCTTTCAGATATGCCAAGATTGTATCAACAATACTGTTCTTCTGTGCTGATACCCATCTTTGGGAAAATAAAATGTGTTTCGCTGTCTGGATTATACCTTCCTAAATATGAATGTGATGGTTTTGTTGAATTGGCAGAAACAGTGCTTACTATCATGGATGTCTAAAAACACTGTTCTGAGGCTCTTCTGTGTATAACTGTGCTTCTAAGGCAAGGCGTTTATAGTGCTATAAATTCCATCACAGATTTTGGCCCCGGTCAGATTGATTCTGCAGTAACTGTAAGTAATGAACCCTCCAGGCAGAACCAAAGGGAAAAGCAAGACAATAAACTTTTGGCTGTATAAAAACAAACTGTGGAGTTAATTCAGGTACAGTTTTATCAGATCATATAGTCAATATCCTTCAAAACAAGAGAATGTATTCAGCACACTACACAGTGCCAAAGCCCGGTGTTGCCTTTAATTTAGATGTTGAGTTAGGTAATCATCAGATGTAAAAAAAAAAAAAAATCACAGAAAATGTTCCCTAAACTTCACCAAGAGAGATGGGATGCCACAAAGAATAAATGGCAAGAAAAGGTGGCAGTTCAATCAAGTATTACGGTAGCTTAAATACTCTGCAGTCCTTTCAGACTTCTCATTATATTTCCTGTTATGCCTATGCATTTTATTTTTCTGAGTGGACAGCTTTCAGTTCTCTGGCAAAGAGCTCCGCGGCCTGGTATATATCCAGTGGTGGAGTTCAAAAATGTTTACTACCAGCTCTGTGGGTGTGGTATGGTGGGCATGGCCAGGAGAAAAGCCCTGCATTGCACCCAAATTAGGACTACTTTATTTCAAAACTTAGATGGGCAGAGGGGCCAACTAGAATTTCTGCCACCAGTTCTGGCAGTGAATCCCACCACTGCATATATCTGCTTGCCAGCCATAGAAAGGCACAAAGAACCCCTGATGGAGGAAGAAATATTAATATCTTATCTTCATCTCAAAGAGACGGGCTCAGCTATGTAGGAAAATGTATACAAATTTTGCTTCACAGGTGGACTGGACTGCCTTTTAAGGACTCATCAGCAGTTGTAAAGTCATGAATTCCTTTCCATCTCAACAATGTGAGTGAATTACCCTTTTTGAGAAGTCCCTACTATATTCTGGCAGCTAGAAAAATAATCTGATTTTTCTGTTACTTTTGAGCATCTATGCTTTCATCATGATTTGGAAAGCATTTACTAGACATTACAGGTATTAATAACCCAGATAGATAGAAATTGTTTGTTGGTGCATATATTTCTGTTCTATTCACTAAAGGGGACCAAAGCTTCATTTATTATAGTTAGTATGGGATAAATCATATTCAGTTCAGAGATAACACTCTGGTTAGTTAGCTGGCTGGCTAGCCCAGTCAGTTGAGTAGCTTTCTCAAGAGTTCAATTCCCGACTGTGCCTCATAGGAGAAGAGTTACCCTGCATAACTTTGGTCAAGCTGCCCTAGAGTACTACCAAAAGAAGAGAAATTTAACCACTTCTGAGTGTTTTATACCTAGGGAACCCTAGTACAGATTGCCACCAATTGGAATTGAATTTACCGTCACTAGATAATGAGACTCTCTTCACTTTGTTCCCATATACTGCACTCTCTTTCTTATCTTCCTGCTACATGCATTCTATAAACTGTTGTTTTCCTGGAAACCTGAATTAAAGAACACAGGCAAATGATAGTTTCTAGTTATAGTTTCTGATGACAGCGTATATTTTGGAAGAAGAGAGAGGGGATAATGATACACAAGGAAAAAGGGAGACTGGGGGAGCCAAAGGTTTTGTTATACTACTCTAACCACTGCTTTGTCTTATATATGAACCAGCCCATTGCTGAAACCAAATTAATTCTCAATCTCTTTTGAAAATTTCAGGTGCCCTTGTTATAGTCTAGCATTGTCTTACTTTTTAGTAATTCAGATAGTATAGTAAAAGACTAAAAACCTTAACACTGATGTACAGAAAATTATCCTGTGTACCATTAACTATACTTCAGGTACAATGTGATTAATCTGAGAACAAATTTCTGGTAACCTGCTCTTGAAATAACATATTTTAGATGGCATGTTAGTAAAAGAAAATTAATCTCTCTGCGTGGGAATTGCCTGCTTTAGAATTAATTACCTTGAGCACAACAATCAATTAATAAACATTAAGAAAACAAGGGGAAGTCGGTCAATTTAAAATGATTAAATCAATTCCCAGCATCGATATAACAGGAGACTATCTTCTTTAGTGAAAACACAACAATGTGAAGTCTGTGCAATTTTCCCTCTCTGGTATTTAAAACCTCATGGTTTTCTTTTGATTTTTTTTTTAAATAAGTCACAACCAGACTGTTAACTATCTGGCGCATTTGTTCACTCCAGAAGCAAATGAATGAACATAAACCTAACTGCTACTAAGTTGGTGTCCTGTTGGGGAATGCCATCAGCAGGATAGACATTATGGTGTTGAGTGTAGTGGAATTACAGTGGAAGGCCTCATCTGACATCTCCACATGTTAACTGGACAGTTATCACAGTCTCTATGTTTGCAGAAAGCCTATTTTTAGGGATGGAGAATGTTTGACACCAACTTTGTTTTGTTTTTTATCTACAACTTCCATCGGTCCTATTTAGCATGCCTAATTTCTAGGAGTTGTAGACAAAGGTATCAAAGGGTTTTCATCCCACTTTACATGAGTCAGGTCTGTGTTCACAGTTAGGAACTCTGCACAAATATTTGATTTGATTGCCCAGACCAGACTATGCAGATGGTATAATGTGAACTTTTATCAACTAGATATGAAAGCTACTGTTGTGATCCTGCTTTCCCTACTAGAGATTTCATCTGCTCATTTCTACGACATCTCAGCCTTTAAAGCAGATAAGCTGAGTATATTAAGATAGGATTTTTAGAATGCTCCGAAAGAAGCAGCACTCCACAAAACTGGGGTGAAGTTCTGTTAATCATGAGATTATGAAATGCTATAAAAAATAGCCGTGCAATATTATTTCTGCAGGGGTTTTTTTTAATGGAGCTGTTGCCATATGCAGTTCACAATTTGGTGTAAGACATAAACCCTGGGTGCCCAAACTATGGCCCATGGGCTGAATCCGGCCCACGCCACCCACTCTGCTCCCGGAAGTGGAAGTAAAATGTGTATGTGGAAAATGTTGTTATAAAGTACCAGTGGCTGTCATAAATGTGTTTACAACAGCCATGGGTTCATTTACAGCAGCGTTTTGTGCATGAATGTGTGTGTTTTGCTTCCATTTCCAGGAGCAGTGTGGGTGGTGTGGGCCAGCTCTGGCCCGTGGGTCATAGTTTGGGCACCCCTGACATAAAGGTTTGTGAATACAGTAGTACAAAAGGAAACATTACTTGAATTTAATCCTAAATGTTGTTTACAATTGGGTGTAAGATGTAAGTGTTTGTGAATATCACAACATCCACTTCCAGCCATTAAAATAAAAAACTGCCTAAAAGTAAAAATTACAGGTATATACCCACCCCATAACATTTAATGGTAAAGAGAATCGGTGCTGCCAATTCTGCCTTTAGACGTCTATCACACCAGGTCTTCATAAACAAAGATTTAACAACCCAGACAAAGCTCAAGCTGTTGGTATCTCAACATTACTGTATGGCTGTGAAACATGGACCCTCTATCCCCAAGACATCAAAAAGCTTGAGTGTTTTCACCAACAGAAGCTAAGCTCCATCTTAAACATCAAGTGGGATGATCATGTCACCAACATCGCAGACCTCAAGAAGGGAAATCTAAAAAACAATGAAGCTTCCATCATAGCCATTGACTTAGATGGATAGGGCATGTTTGCCATATGTATGGTTCCAGGATTCCTTGCCAAATTCTTTATGGGGAACTTAGCTCCATTATAAGACCTCGTGAAGCTCCTTTGAAGCGATATAAGGACCAGCTGAAACAAACCATGAAGGTGTCAGGTACAAACCCACAAACTTGGGGGGGTAGTGGCTGAAGATCACCCACGTTGGCGCCAAACCATCTCTACTGCTACTGATCTTTTGAAAGGGAATGCCGCAGACACGAAAAGGCTAAGAGACAAGCATGGAAGCTTCATCAAACTCAACCATGCCCTCCACCATCTATTTAGTGTACCATGTGTGGTCGTGTGTTTCATGCCATGATTGGTTTATTGAGTCACCAGAGACACACCCATCAACGGAGAAAATAATGACTTTCAGGAAAAAATGTATGCTTGGACACAAGTAGCTATCGACAAACCATTTAATACACTTTCTGGACGGCTCACAAGGTAATGAGCATTTTGCTCTCAGCATGCTGGGTAACTATTTTACCCAGAAAGATAAAAGGCTGAATTAACCTTGATCCCCATCAGGATTGAACTCAAAATGTCAGTAGTTTGGGCTGCAGTTCACCATTTTAATCATTGCACCATGAGGGCCTTGACAAGACACTTCTGGGATTTTTAAATTTTATTTAGAGGTAGGGGCTTGGGGTTTTTATACTAAAGACTACTACTCCTGGAACCCACTAACAGCAGAAGAAAATCACCTCTTTTGTTGTTGCTTTTAAAAGTTGTATTTTTTAAAAAAAAATGTGCTGCTTTTTAAAGTTGTATTTTTTAAAAATGTGTTCTTGAGGATACTTAGGAGCAAGTCATAGTTTATCCAATCCCTGCCCTGCTCTGTACCATCTGCAGATCTGGTTTAATATTTTTGACTCTTTCCCTGTACCATGTCCTTCAAAGGAAGGGAGTGATGAAAATGTTACTTGTCCCCAAAGGTCCTTTGCCTCCACACCCAGAGCCTCACGGTCACCAGCAATGTGTTGAAGGCACTTTGTGAACAGTGTCATTTGTTCCCACATGAAACAAAAGGAAAGGAATAACAGTCAGTGGGCTTGCTGAACCTTGTCAAGCTTTTTGTCACTTTGTGAACCTTGTGAACCAGGGAGACATCACACTTCCCAAGACATCATGTCAGGTTGCCTGACCCCCTAACTCTTGTCTTCCTCAGAAGGCAGTCATCAACCACCACAACATGCCTTTTCTTCCTGTGGTAACAGACAGGATTCCTTTCATCCATATAGTCCTTCACAGCCACCTCTAAATCTCTGCCATCTTCTGTCTCTGTTTCAGCCTCACTGTCTCACTTTCTATTAGAAAACCCTGATATCAGTTGTGTAGGTT
Source organism: Furcifer pardalis (assembly GCA_030440675.1). Classification (NCBI taxonomy): domain Eukaryota; kingdom Metazoa; phylum Chordata; class Lepidosauria; order Squamata; family Chamaeleonidae; genus Furcifer; species Furcifer pardalis. The sequence goes on along the minus strand of CP126894.1, from coordinate 40,345,217 downwards.
CAAGGACAAAGCGCTCCTCCTTACAGTCCTACTTTTCTGTCTCACTCCCCCCCCCCCCCATACTGTCTTCATTCACTTAATATTCTTCTGCTAGTGTTTCAGAAGAGTGTTCTCTCCAGAAATACTTCATGTTTCCTGGTGCATGGATAAGCCACTGTGCCTTTTTTTACAACAGAGCAATAATATTGCATTTACAATAGGTAGGGCTTTCAACATTCTTAGGCAGGAAGATGAACCTGGCAGGGATGTAATAAACGTTGCCACTCTGCCTATACAGGCAGTGACATCACTCTTCCGGCCTTACCTTCTGGCCCTCATGAAAAATGTCACTATTTACTTACAAGGCTAACTCATTCTAACTTATGAACTCACAGACGTCATCGTCATCGTCATCGTCATCGTCATCATCATCATTATTATTATTATTATTATTATTATTATTATTATTATTATTATTATTATTATTATTATTATTATTATTATTATTATTATTATTATTATTATTATTATTATTATTGCACTTATACCCCACCTCTCTAGGGAGAATGAATCCCTACACAAGGTGGCTAGCAACATAAAATCCCCCATACAACAAACAAACATTTTAAAAGTATCCCCTTAAAATTATAATAAAAATAAGCTACAATAAAACCAACAGTAAACATGCCATAACATTGGGCTAAAATACAGTAGACCCATGTCCTAAGCTGCTGAACTGAGAAAGTATAAGCTGGGCCCCAGTCTAAAAGCCAGAGATAGGTGAAACATTTACAAAAGCCTCCTCAAAAGGCATAGTCTTGAATTGCTTTCTAAAAGACTGGAACGAAGAAGCCTGGTGCAGCTTGAGTGGAATAGCATTCCACAGCATTGGTGCCACGACTGAGAAGGCTCTTCTCCTTGTCCCAGTCCTCTTAGCAAATTTCAGGGATGGCACCTGAAGCTGTGCCGATAAAGAGGAGTGAGTGATGCAGGCCACAGACCTGAGGGGAAGACATTCTGTGAGGTAAGAAGGTCCCAAGCCGTACAGGGCTTTAAAAGTTAACACTAACACAGACCTGCCAAGGTTGAGGAGATAGGATCAGTTTTGTAGTCAATGATTCCACTTCCAAATGAGTCCGCACTTTCTTTCTCTCAGTAATAGCCTTTCCTCAACTCTCAGAAAAAAACCAGAAACAAAGAAATAAATCTCTAGACAGCTCAGACAATCATCCTTATGCCAACAGAAATCACTTCACTTTTCTTGGTCTCTTCCACTTATCCCAGTGATGACTAACCTTGTTACTCCAGGTGTTCTTGGACTTCAATTACCAGAAGCCCAAGTCCTGCTGATCAGGGCTTTTTGGAATTGAAGTCCCAGAAGACTTGGAGTGCCATCACTGAATCCTCCTATGTCTTGATCCTCACTTCAGGCTCACAACGACTGCGAATGCAGCAGTGGATGATGGTTCTACTAATGTTTAGCTTTCTGTGAAATAAATGTACATAGGTAGATTTTTACGCAATAATTAGGGAATCTCAGAAATGCTTCATATGTTGAATTCAAGACTTTTAAATGTTTCTAAACATTTTTTAATTTTTTGTTTTTACCTGAGTTTCTCATATTGTTAATTTATTTTTTGTAGTTTTTAATGACATTTTAAAATGTGTGACTAATGTACAGTTTTCATTGTTGTGAGCTGACTGAGACCTTTGTGGAGGAGAAAGGTGGCATATACCGTATATTCCGGCGTATAAGACGACTGGGCGTATAAGACGACCCCCCCAACATTTCCATTCAAAATGTAGAGTTTGTTATATACTCGCCGTATAAGACTACCCCCTCTTCCGCACACCTTCCACATACCAAATAAAACATAAAAGAACATCAGATTTGATTTCAACATCTCCCTGTGGCCGGCACTAGTGCACAAGTGCGCATGTGTGAGCTCTGCGTAGACAAGGGGTGGGGCAGAGCACCACTGCTTCCCGCTGAGCAGAACGGGCCAGTCATGCCGAAAAGGCTGGCACCCCTGTCTCACTGCTGATGCTCGCCTCAGCCATGCTGGATACTGCGCGATACTGGATGGTATGTAGAATGAGGTGGGTGGGCATCGGGAGGCCACTATGGGCACCAGGCAGGCATCGGGAGGCCACTATGAGCACTGGGCGAGCATCGAGAGGCCACTATGGGCACTGGGGGAGCATCGGGAGGCCACTATGGGCAGTTATGTCTATCCCAACTGAAGTGCACCCGGCGTATAAGACGACTCCCCCACTTGGAGGCATGTTTTTCAGAGGAAAAAAGTAGTCTTATGCGCCAGCATATACAGTAAATAGCATAAGTAAATAAATAGGTACCCAAACAAATTTAGATTTACTGATTTATATTTTACATTTCTACCATCTGTAAGCTTTGGCAGTCTGAAACATTATTGTTCCATAATATTTCTCTCATGTGACTGTATGTATATATACCTGCCCCCACCTGCACATGTGTGTACCTATTTTACTCTGCTAGTTCAGAAATGAAGTGGATAAAACAAGAAGCTTTCTAGAAAGTTTATTTTTACTTTAAAAGATGTGTCAGAAACTTGGCAGCAGAAGCTGCCACAATAAGCCTATGAATGTAAGAGTTGATGATTGCTTCGTTGGAAACCTACAAACTTTAAGAGCCAAAGGCTTTCAAGTTTCTTGAAAAGGTATTAGGGAAAATAACCTTGAGGCATTCTTTTTTCAAAATGGGATTTCAGATATTCCCTCTGGAAAGTAAACTATTACTTGTTTGAATGGCAAAGAGCATGTAGGTGAAATTTATCCCACAAAGAATTTGAAAATGTTCTGTCCGGTTTCCAGTTGCTTCCACAGACTACTGATAATTTACATGACATCATTTAGAGCAGAGGTGGGCAACTGTGACCATTGAGCTGCACCACATTTGCCAGTACTGTATACCCAAAGATGAAGGGTGGTGTGTGAGCTGCAGCTCCACAATAACTGAAGGAGCAAACCTGTCCGCCAGTCTCTGTCTGAATGAGACATTGTTTCTTCTAACAAATGAGAGCTGTGCCTATAAATTTCTGTGCAGAATATGGGTTCATTGGCCACATATTGCCTTTTCTAACCACCTCCTGGAAATGTTACTTTTTAGGGCCACCAGAGTTACAGCAGACAAAATCATTCACACAGCAGGGCCAATGACTCTTCAGACAAGAATTCTGAAGGTTGAAGCCAAAAGACTGAAACATTTCCAAGCTCTGAGTCTGACAACAGTTTGCCGAGATCATTGGCCATGATCTTTGACACCATTTACAATATGATCCATCCCCCCTGATGGTGGGATTTGATCCTATGACATTCTACATGCAGACCATGTTCTTTTTCACTAAACATGATAACCTCCTGCTTGAATTAACTCATATTGCTGCATCATCAACAATCAGTTAAAATAGCATTTTAAGAAATAACATGAACCAGTAGATGTCCGTGTGACCAGCAGATGTCAAAAACACAGGAAAGTCCTGGATTCTTATTCTTTTAACAGGCACAGGTTTTAGTCAGGTTTTAGGAACACCTTAAAAATGGGATATTAAGCATGTAGGTAGTTTGATTATCCGAGAATTGCAGCAATGGGATATTAAAATATAAATCTGTTCATCTTGAATCCTTGAGCAAATGGTTTGTCCTGGTGATCATATCAAAGAGATTCTTTTCCCCATCTTAAATCTGTCTCTTCTAAAATCAGCTTAGTCTGGTCCCAACTATTGTATTGTTGTCTGGCTTTTATATTTTATGTTGCACAATTTCCAAGGAATCTTCCTATGCAACTAAATATTAACTAATCTAGACAAAATGCTTTGTGGCAATACCTGTAATCATTTGTTTCATGTATTACATATAAAAATACTCAATAAATTATCTTGCATTGATCATTCTATTTCCCTCTCTAAAATTACTAATCTTTATTTACCCTAAAGAAATCAGTATAGTATTCTCAGTCAAGATTTGTAAATAAATATTATTTTGTTAACTAGACATACTGAATGATATATTTTAAGTTTTCTTAAATTGCTGATATATTTGGGTTTCTCAAATCAGTTTGTATTTGGCTGGCTGAGCAGATAGAGGGTGGGGAGGGAGACGGGGTCTTCTGGAAGTGCTTAGATATTTCATAGCCAGAAAAAGTAATAATCTCATTCACTGCATATTTGAAAATATAAAAAAGTGTTTTGTATAATTTTAAAATTTTAAAAATGATGGGCAATATTTTGAACAATGAAAGGAGATTTTTAACAGATATGATATGATTTTTGTTAGTAATTGTACTGAAGAATTATTACTTAGGTGTCAAATATAGTGAATAAACAAAATGGTGTGAGTTAGTATTCTGACATTACATATCCTATTAGGTTATCATAAATCCTAGTTTTCTATGTGGGTTCAATTTCTGTAACACAAAACTGTATCATTGTTTATTTGCAGTAAGTGAGATTGTTTTGCTTTGTTTTGTTTGCTGCAAATCTGAATTACAGGAAAATCGGAACAAGGGCTTGTAAATTAATAATTAATTCTTTGAACCTACAAGACAACCTTAGATATTTTGGCCCATCTCAGGATTATTTACAACTACCAATACAGAGTACTCTGCAATGAAAGTAAATAAAGTTACTGCATTATCACTCTATAACTATAATGTTCTCTATTCAATACAGTACAATATTTAGATTGTATTTAGATGGCCACAGGATTGGAAAAGATTGGTATATGTTCCAATCCCAAAAAAAGGGTAATGCCAAAGAATGTTATAAAACAATTGCACTCATCCCACATCCTAGCAATGTTATGCTCAAGATAATACAGGATAGACTGCAGCAGCAGGTGGAGAGAGAATTACCAGAAGTGCAGACTGGGTTCTGAAGAGGCAGGGGGACTAAGGACCACATTGTCAACATATGTTGATCATGGAGAAAACAAAGGAATATCAGAAACAAGTCTACTTCTGTTTCATTGACTATACCAAGGCCTTTGACTGTGTGGACCCCAACAAAATATGACAAGTAATTAAAGAGATGGGAATTCCAGAACACGTTATATGCCTCATGAGAAATACAGTAAAACACCGGATAACGCTAAGACTTGATTCCACAAGTCTTGGTGTTATCCAATTTTTAGTGTTATCCGATCCATGTTAAAATCCTATGGGATGGACCGGATAATGTTAAAGCTCCATAGAGATACATTGTAACCGCACAAGCTTTAGCGGTTGTTATCCGATCCATCCCATAGGACCTTAACGTTATTTGATCCAATTCTCCTCCCCAGTTTGCTTAACGTTATGCGATATTAGCGTTATCCGATCCAAGCGTTATCCGGTGTTTTAGTGTATGTACATGAGTCAAAAAGCAACAGTTCGGGCAGAATATGGAATGACAGAGTGGTTTAGAATAGGAAAAGGAGTAAGACAAGGCTGCATTTTGTCACCCTGCTTATTCAACTTATACACAGAGCACATAATGCACAATGCAGGGATGGAAGAATCACAAGTTGGGATCAAAACTGCTGTGCAAAACATCAACAACTTGAGATACGCAGATGATACCACCCTAATGGCAGAAAGTGAGGAAGACCTAAAGAAGCTGCTTCTTAGGTTGAAAGAAGAGACTGCAAAAGTAGCTTGAGGCTCATCGTCAAGAAAACAAGATAATGGCAACAAACCCTATCAGTCCCTGGAAAATAGATGGGGAAGAAGTTGAAGCAGTGACAGATTTTACTTTCTTAGGATCAAAGATCACTGCAGATGGTGACTGCAGCCATGAAATAAAAAGGCAACTGATGCTTGGAAGACAAGCTATGAGAAACCTGGGGAACATAGTGAAAAGTAGAGACATCACCTTGCAAACAAAAATTCACATAGTCAAAGCAATGGTATTCCCGGTGGTAATGTATGGTTGTGAGAGCTGGACCATTAGGAAAGCTGAGGGCAGAAGAATAGATGCCTTTGAGATGTGGTATTGGAGGAAAGTTTTGAGAGTCCCCTGGACAGCGAGGAGAACAAATAGGTAGATCCTTGAAGAAATCAACCCTGAGTGTTCATTAGAATGTCAAATAGTAAAGATGAAAACAAACCTCTATGAAAATAAACAAAGGAATCCTATTCCGATTTGTACACGGCTTGTGTAACTTGCCGCAACTAATTGACAGTAGCAGCCAATTATACAAACCTTAAACCAGTAGAATGTTAGCCAGAACAAAATAAATACATGTTTTCATTAGTTCACAGAATAAAGGCTAGTATAGGAAACATATGGATAAACACTAAAAGTGTTTAGATTAGAAAACATATGACAGTGCCTGTATAGAGAACTGTTTCTCTCATCCAAAAGTAGAATATTTTGACTGTGATTGTAGCTGTTTTGATATGGTGAATTTAGGAGGGCTTCTTTCCACTTTATCAATTTAGAACAGGAATAAGATTAGGAGAATTATGAGACATGTTTATTTGGAAATAAAGCCCACTGTGTTCAATGGGATTTGCTCACTGTGCTCGGAGAGGTTACTTTGTTTGTTGCTATCTGAGTGGCATCCACTGATATCTGCCAAGAAGAAACTGAGAATGGTTTTGTTTGATGTTACAAAATAATGAACTGTGTTGCTGGCAGATAATAATAATAATTTCATGTCAGAAATTATTCTGGGTTGAAAGGATTTTTTGCTGGAGGAACTCAGCTCAGGGGATGCCCGAATGAGGCTCCTTTCATGTCCCCAATATCTTTTCCCACCATAGTGGTCCCTATTTATCTACTTGCAATTTCTTGCTTTCAAACTGCTACATTGGCAGGAGCTGGGGCAGAGACAGACGCTCAAAGCATCATGCAGTACCCGGGTTTCAAACTGTCGAATTTTCAGCCTTCCAGCTACGAAGGCAAGCTTCTTAACTACTGAGGTACCACAGCCCCTTTGCAGACAGATGATGGTATATGATGTCATTAATGAATAAATAAGAAATTGAGTTCTTTATGGTTTATAAACTAGATATTAGTTACATTTTCAGAGAAGAATCGACACTATAGTTTGCAGGCTCAAGTTTTCTTAAAGTGTTTCTCTGCCAGGTGATAGATAAAATATTTTAAAAGCTGTTTGCTGACAAGCATAAGGATTTTCCCCTTTCAAGGCTTGCATGCTTATTTGTTAGTTTATTTGTTTATTGTTACATATCTGCAGTGGTTGGCAGCAAAAAAAATTGCTACCACATTGTGGGCGGAGCTTACATTGTAGGAAGAGCCTATGTCGTGGGCAATCTAGTCATGCCTGCCACATGGCCATGTATACATCTGCAAGCACAGGCAGCATTGGCTCTTTGGCTGTAAATGGAGATGAGCACTGCACCCTAGAGTTGGATATGACTGGCTTTTGAGCAAGGGAGACCTTGAACCACCTGTTATTAGGTAAAGGTTGCCCTTGCTCGAAAGCCAGTTGTTACCAATTCTAGGGTTCAGTGCTCATCTCTGTTTATAGCCAAAGAGACAGAGGATTTGATCCACAAAAGCTCACATTAAAATACAGCAGTTGGTCTTTAAGGTGCCACAACGTTTATGTCTTTTTGTTTTGTTTACTCTCTGATATGTTTGCACAGAATAAAACTTTTAAAATGGTAGCTGTGTTAGTCTGGGCAGGGCAGGGAGGTGGGCATGGCCACACAATTTTGCTTTTTTTCCCCCTGCCCGAAGACCACCCAATTTTGCTTTAAAAAAAAAACCTTGCTAGGGTGTGTGCAAACCTGTTACTGCCCACCACTGCATATCTGATATGTTAAGCTAGAACATAAAAAAATTGAAGATATGGTTTGCAAGTCATTTCTTTCTCTGATTTCTCTCCCACCTTACTCCCCCCCCCCCAAAAAAAAAAGACCCATAGTGGCTTACATATAATTTTAAAACAAAGTTCAAAACCAAAATTATATCCATATTAAACTATAATTGAATCTGTTGTCATATTAAAACAGAAGTCAATCAGAGACCAGTTTTGAATATGTCAGTTATAAATAATAACAACAATTAACAAAATAAATGTGTAGAACAGGGGTTCCCAACCTTTTCAAGCCAGGGGCCCGGTCATGTTCTCTCAGTCAGCTTGAAGGACTGGATGGCCATTTTGCCCTCCCTGCATCATGGGGGTTGCCATTTTGTCCCAAAAGCTTCAAAGGGGTGGTCATTTTCTTTTCAAATCCCCTCGTAGGGGTTGGGGGCACATGAAATGGTGCCTTGGGCCATATCCAGCCCACAGGCCTTAGGTTGAGAAACCCTGGTGTAGAACAGCCTTTAAAGCCCTTGTCCCTAGTAGTGAATCAATTGCTGGTGGCCTGCCTGACCAGAAAGGTTCTTTTGTGCCAAGGATATCAGGTGAGAAGTCAATTTAGCATCCTCTTGGGAAGGGTTGTGTTCCATAGTCTGGGAATGGGTACCAATTTCCACCATAAATCCATCCCTTCCCCTATGTTCACATGCACCAGAGTTCTCCCAGTTTCAAGCTATCCAGAGATCTTTGAGAATGGAATGAGAATTGTGTAACGCCTCTTTGACTGAAAAACAGATATCTAAAAAGATAGCCAGTTATACTGCCAGAAGCCACCAGAGAATGTCATTTTCCATTTTAATGATACTGTTCCACCATTATATCTTTTAAAGGCCTGAAATAGTCTTTCTTTCAAAATGTTCCTATCACTGTCAACTTTAGGGAGAAGTTGGGTGTTCCTTTCAAAAATCTAACAGGTTATTGGAAATCTTCAGTTTGCCCACCTCTCCTATAAAATATGGAGGTTTTAGACTACTACTCCCATAAACCTTTTATAATGATCATATTATGTGAGACTGATGAGAGTTGAAGACAAAAATATCTGATGAACCAACACTTCCCCCTTCCTACTCTGGAAGATGCATAGGGATATTTGGATATAAATTCTTCCTCATTTGTCCCCTTTCCCACCACCCCACAATCGTTGTCTAGCCACCTTTAAGAAACCAATGCAGGATAAACTGTTGCCATATCTGTGAACAAGAACCAGAAAGGAGTGTCATTGTGTGTTGGTTGTGGGTGGGTGAATTTGGGCAGTAATCTTTGTTATACAAAGTGGAATATTCCAGATACATTTTAGTTTCTATTTTACTTTGTAACGCCTTTTAGTGTATTAAATGCTTGTCACTAACAGATGACAGATACTGAATATATGGCAGGAAAAAGATACTATTTGTCCAAGAAATGCAGCTTCCTAGCATCCTCATGCTCACCATAAACTGTGTTTACTTGCACATTCTTTTTTTTTCACCAGAAAGAGAAAGCAAGAGAGTGACAATAAGCATCAGAAAATATGATTTCTTCAATATGTTTGTACCAGGTAGTGTTAATTGGGTTTTTTTTTTCTAACTAGGGAATGAAGGATTTCAGTACAAAAATGTGTAATGATACACATTTTACTTCTGCATGTCATTACACAGATGTTCTGCGATAAAACTCTGAATAGTTAACATGCATTTACATCTGCATGCATTTTTATTTAGTTGCATGGCACCATGATCAATAGATTTACAGCACCCTAGGTACTGTATGTCTTTGCTCGCCCACCCACCAATGAGGAGACGTACGCCAAAGTTGGATTTAAACAACGGGCCACTTTATTTAATTAGAACAACAAATACTGCACTGGGACAAGTAGTGCAGGTGTGGAGCCAATGGAGATTGTTAAGTTGCCATGAGAGAAATGGTCCACAGGCCAAACAACTGGTGTTCTAACATTGATGGCCATCAGCAGGTTTGAACCAGTTTGCCAGAACCAGTAGCAGAAATTCTGGCTTGTCCCATCCATCCAAGTTTTGAAATAATGTAGTCCTAATTTAGGTGCAACACAGGGCTTTCCCCCTGACCATAGCACACCCATAGTGTGGTAGTAAAAATTTTTGGAGCCCACCACTGAACATGGGCACATAAAGTACAGAAAGAATACGCTTGAATGTAAGCCATACTGGTTGGCAGGTTTATCCAGGAGCCGTTGGGCACACCCCTGGGTAATGCCATCCCAGCACCTGAGTAACCCGGGCCCATACCTGATGGCAATGCTGTAAATTGAAGGAATCCACCCACACTAACCACCAAAAGTGACCGTGTAGAAACTTCCAACAAAAACTCAACATGGAACAATAGTGTGGGGTGGGCTAAAAAACCCACAATGCCAGGGCTAATGAGGCATTGCAGCAAAAAATTCCCACCCGGCCCTGAAGCAACCGAGAATCACACGGCTGCCAGGGAGAGAGGGAGGGAGAAGCTTCTCCAACAGGCAATGGAGGAAGGACAAGGCAGGAAGGAGCCACCCCTTAAATAGGGGTGTTGGCTCCTCCCTGCCCGACCAGCGGAAGAAAGTGCATTCCCATCTCCTTGGGGAGAGTGCAAGCAAAGCAGACACCGGGTGCATAGTGCGGGTGTGGAGCCAATGGAAATTGTAAAGTTGCCACAGGAGAAATGGTGCACAGGCCAAATAACAGGTGCTCTACATAAAGTACTGTACCATAATTCTTCATTCTAGGAGCTGTACCTACCTTACAAACACCTAAATATAATGCACTTCGGAGAAAGAACTAAACACCGAGAATGGCAAGGAAGACCTTGACAAGGAAAAGAGCATTCTTGGTGGTGGCACCTACATTATGGAACATCTTGCCAGCAGAGCTGTGCCAGGCCCCATCCCTGGAGAGAGAGATATATTTTTTCCCCTATAGCCCATTAGTTTCTGTTAGCTGCAGTTAGTTTGTTAACATTAGTTTAGTTAAATTAAGATTATTCTTTTTTAAACATTATCATCTAATGGAGGCTTGTGAGTGTGTTATGCTTTTGCTATGATGTTGCTATTTTAAGTACTGTACTGTATGTGAATCACCCAGAGTGAGAATAGCTCCCAGATGGGCAGTGTACAAGTAAAATGGATGAATAAATGAGTAAATTAGAAGACTTTGAGGCTTAACTAGGTTTACCTTCCCCTATTTCCTGTTTCTGACCTGGGAGTTTTCTTTCTGAGCAGGAAGCTTGGATGATGTAGTACTAGGAAGAGATATGAGCTTTCTCTTACAGGATTTTTAAAGAGATATGATGTAATAGTAATGGGAGATTTTGATTATTTGTTGGGAAGCAAATTCTGCCAAATAGGGCCCTTCCATATTTCTGGAAATTCATGGCATGTGTAACTGATAATTTTTCCTACAAAAAGTAAGGATGAAGATGAAACTAGAGGATTAGCTATCCTTGACATGATTCAAAACCAATAGATACTTAATTGGATGAAGTGGCAGTAAAAAGATCTTTGGGAGAAAATGACCACATTATACTTCAGTTCTTGATTTCAAAGGAAGTGAAAAGAAAAATTATTTCTTTAAAAAGAAATTCTAAAGGCACAACTACAAACAATTCCAACAAGGAAAAAAGATGGGGGGAGGGACCAACGAGGCTTCAGAAAAAGCTTAGAAAGGATCTGAAAATTAAAAAGAATATATTTATGAAGTAAAAGAGAGACCAGGCTGCAAAGGAAGAGTACAAACAGGTAGTAAAAATTTTTTAGGGATGTCATTAGTATGTATTTATTTTCTTTTTGTTTTTTTATTTATTTTGGTGTTGTATTGTCCTGTAATGTTAAATGCCTTTTTATTGATTTTCCTTAATGTGGAGAATTATGTTGTAATTTTTGCAATCTTTATGTATGTTTATGCTTAATTTCTTGTGTAGTTTTCTCTGTTGTATTTTTGTTGAAAATTTAAAAAAGAAAAAAATTAGCCATCTTAAATACAACAACACAGCTAGCTGGGCTCATGTTGAAGTTGGCCATATTAGAGCAATGCACTCCCCAGGTGCACTGCCCCAGTACCCAACCCCACTTAGCTGACTTGTGGTTCAAGAACGGAGGACCATTCTGGACTGCTAGCCAACACCTTTGTGGCATGGTTGAACCTGCCAGGGGAATACACCCCCACCACCATAGTTGTCGGATGGCCAGGGTCATTACTGCACCACTTTGAGGCCAATAGTAAGATGTGGCTGCAAAAATGACAAATGCTATTTTAGGTTGCAGTAACAGAAAAATAGACTCCAAATAATGTGAAGTACTGGTTCTCCTCTGTTTGGTACTGCTTAGGCACAGTTTCTAGTTCTGGATACCACACTTTAGAAAGCATGCAAAATGAAATAGGCTCAGAAGAAGGAAAGAGGCTGGAAGCCAAGTCCTATGAGAAGAAAATAAAATAAAATGGAGATATGATAGTATTATACAGAGAAAAGATAGGATCTGTTGTCACTCATTCCAGAGGTCAGAACATCTAATAATGAGCTCAATTTATAGGAAGCCAGATTTTGGTTGAATATCAGGAAAATGTCCTGTTACAGAAGTACAGAACAATGGAAAGAATTACCTCAGGAATAAGTGGTGAGTGAAGCATTCAAAAGAAAGTTAGGCAACCATTGGTCGAAATATACTTTGTCTGGATTCCTGTATTTAGTAGGGGATGGCCTAATATACCCCTAATATACCGCTTCAAATTCCATTAGTCTATGATTTTATGATTCTACAAAATAAGAACAGTATGTGTCTGTTTTTAATCAAATGATTTAATCATTGGAAGATCCAATCCAGTTTGGCCTTTAGATACATTGAATCCAACAAAAATCAATAGAACTGAAGGGCTTATTGGTGTAATTTAGTTCCATTGAGGTCAGTATGAGTCAAACATGCTGGACTATGATACCATGTTAGCTAGAAAAGGAGGAGATTTGATGCCAATGGGCACTTGTTTGAATCCAATATGTTTAATATTAAGCAATAAGTTATAAGCACTGTTTAGAGCTCACATGCAGGAGATAATTCAGCTTTACATATAATATATTTTAAAAGTTTGCCCTTTGGTATCAATGACAACTTCAAACACACAGCAACACTTAGTAAAACAATGCTTTGCATCATGTGTTTATTACAGGATTATTTATCATGTTATTTCTAGTTAGCTATTAAAAAGTAGTGTATACACACACACACACACACACATTTACATACAGTATTTGTATTTTTCCCCCAGAAAGCTGAAGCATGATAAAATAAGACAGATAATGATAAATAAGCATATGAGTAAGCCTAGCTGGAAGGAGCAAAGTATACTATTAATGTCCCTCCTGTGAAGTTAAATCCTATTTCTTTTAGCTATTTCTTCATTAGTTAATGAGGTCTTACTAAAAAGTTTTTTTAAATGGTGTTCTCATATCCTTGCCTCTAGAAATATCTTAAAATATGCATAAAGAATGTTGTCATCTGAAGGTACATTATAAATGACTATAGGCAATAAATTACCTTGGTTAATTTTGCAAGGAGGGGTATAAAACCACACCATAGCTTGACGTGTTTATGACACTGTGTAGCAAATCACTTTAAAATTTGCGAATAGAAAATTGAGCCCTGGTGGCGCCATGGTTAAACTGCTGTACTGCAACCAAAAGGATGTAAGTTTGATCCTGACCAGAGCTCAAGTTTGACTCAGCCTTCCATCCTTCTGAGGTTGGTAAAATGACTACCCCCATGTTGGGGGCAAAATGCTAATTAACTTATGAACTACCCAGAGAGTGCACTAAACAATTATTTTGTTTTCGTTTAGTTCTGTTTTTTGTGTAAACTTGACTGAGATATGGAAGTTTTTTACTATTACTTGATATTGATGTTTATTGAATCTTTTTGTTACTGTAATGATATTGTTATTTTGATGTTCTTTGATATTGATTATTTATGATTTATTGACATGTGTTTATGAACTTGTAATTTAACATGTGTTGTGAACCGTTCTGAGTTGAACCTACCAAGTAGGGCAGTATAGAAATTGAAATTATTATTATTATTATTATTATTATTATTATTATTATTATTATTATTATTATTATTATTATTATTATTATTATTATTATTATTATTATTATATTATTATTACTGGCGTGCAGTTTGCACTGTTTTTAGCTCAGATAACTTTTAAACTTTTACGATTTTATATGTTTTTATCTTTTACTTTTATTTATTATGATGTAAGCCGCCCAGAGTCGGGTTCTCCCGAGTGGGGCGGGGTAATAAATTCAATAAAATAAATAAATAAATAAATAAATTATTATTATTATTGGTGGAATATAACTATATAAGTGTGATTGCTTTGCTTTTTCAGCTCCTCATCAACATTAATACCCTGTAAAGTTTCTTTGAGGTTAATTTTGCTTTGCCTATGCTCTGCTATTCTGGAGGAATAGCCCATCTCCTGGGGAAATTTTTTTAACTCGGCACTGACATCTTCATTGTTATTATCTCATCAAAAAGATCCTTGATTGGATGCACTATAAAGAGTAGAGACCATCTCACAAGCAAACAAATGCACATACAAACCAATATCTTTCACTCTGTTCAAAGATACTCACAGTTGAAAGGTGTATTTAAACACAATAATTTACATTGGTTCTAATTCCTTTGTGTACAAAATTTGATTCTATGTGGATACCAGCAAAAGCCTTTCCATAAAAACTCTACTCCATTTTATTTCCAAATAGCTTTCTTATTTGCCCTGAGGAAAAGTCAGGGAACAACTAAATTAGGAATGTTAGATTTATTTTCCTCTGTTGGTTTCATAGCAATTTAGCTTGACCTTGGTCTAGTTATTTTCTCTAAGCTCGACCTACCTGCTGGAATTGTTGTAAACTTAAAATAGGTGCTACCTTGAGCTCACTGAGGAAAAATAGCATGTAGCTATCAGAAACATAAGGATAAATAAATAAATTACAGGATAAACCTGTAAATGATCAATAAATAGGATCGCCAGTTGAAAAACAAGACTAAGACAAACTAAAAACCAGGCTTAGAATATTTGGTAAATAGTTCATATGCACCATGATGGTCATTATCTTTTGGAACGTACTGTACTCTTCTTGAAGAATAAGATCCTTACTTTGGCAGAGTTTATTCATCCAGCATTTTCAATATAGCAAGATGCCTGGATAGCTCAGTGAGTAGAGTCGGAGTTCAGAAGTTCATTGTGCTTCCTGGAACAGCCAACAAATGTAGCCTTAGGCAAGCTGCATAGTCCAAAAGCATCTCCAGGAGAAGAGACTGGTAAATCAATTCTGAGATCTGTATACCTAGAAAATCCTGGAAAAGGTAGCCATAAGCTGGAATCAGCCTGACAACACACAATTATCATGAATTAATTATTGTTGTCAATATGGGTTTAGCTGTCAATCTCTCTGCTGTCAGTTTGAGCAAGGCATGAAAGTACGGGTAGAAGAATGCCAGTTCATCATTCTCCACTGCTGCCATATTTTTCTGCCTCCTCCTCAATCTTATTTAGAAAAACGTTATCCAGACTAGTAGGTGGTCTGGACTCAAGCTGTTGGCACTCTTTGAATGAGAGTCAACAATGGCCACTATTGTTGTGTATTCTTTCTGCCTGTATAACATATTACACACTCATAGTCTGTCATTCATATTCTCTTCAGTGATGGGATATAACAGGTTCTCACCAGTTCTCCAGAACCGGTAGTAACTTTTCCCAGTGTCCTGGAGAACCGGTTGCAGCTTTTGGGGGGAACCACCCTCGGGGCTTACCTTTTCACTGGTTCCTCAACTGGACATGCGCGCCAAGCACTTGGTGTGCATGCACGCCTATAGTGCTTGGCGCGTATGCATGGCCTCCTTGCTGTCCTCCCAAGTGGGGAAGAGGAAGAGAAGCTGCTAACCTGAAGCTCCCTATAGCCTGCTCCCCTAGATATCCTAGAGAACTGGTTAGGCAAAGACTTAGTACCTAACTTCTTTAACTGTTGAAAAGTGCCAAAATGAAGCCATCTTGTGGTGAGTTCATTCTGTAGTTCCTTCCATCTGACCTAGTGTGAGAAAGATTAGCCAGAATAAGCTTTAAGCTCTGGTTTAAAAGCTCTGGTTGATTTGTGTTGTGGGTGGGTGGATGTTTGGGTGGGTGGGTGTATTTTAATGTATTATGTATTTAATTTATTTACAGGTTTGTGTTGTGTGGGTGGGTAGGTGGGTTGAGGGGTGTGTGTGTGTGTGCTTATTTTTATTTTATTTTTTAATTTTTAATTTGTTTTCTTTGGCCCCACCCACAACATCATGATGTCATGACATTGGCTCCGCCCATGAGGTTAGCTCTGCCCACACTGTGATGATGTCATGGTGGGGTAGTAAAAATTTTGACATCCCACCACTGATTCTCTTGTACAACCAGGAGGAGACCCACATCTTTTTTTCTAAAAGACTCCTCCACCCAAAGTAGCTATGTTGAGTGTGTGTATTTCCAGTCCAGTGACTGAGAGGTAATTGTGTCAGTAATTCTGTCTGACATTTATGACATTGTCACAAAATTCTCCATGTACCACGATATCTATTTACTAACCCAGAAAGGCATGACTGTTGGACATACTGATCTGTTGCTGACTCATGTTCTGCATTAAGAATGCAAAGAGCATCTCTGTGATATAGAATAGTGACAGTTTAGTTAAATATTGCCTGGGAAATGTTTCAGAACTACTGCTATTCATGATTCATAATTTAATTCCCTAAAGTTTTTAAATTAGTGTTCAGTTTCTTCCAACCTTGTTTCAGTTGTAAATCTCTTTCTTACATCCCTTCATGCTTCTATTCATATTCATATAATAATGGCCAGAATCCTACTAGTATTCATAAAATGTCTGTGGCTAATTGTAGTTAGTTGACAAAGTGCCAGGACACCTTCTGTTGCATAGTCAGGGACATAACCTGGCATGTGACCCAGACGTGCCCAGGCACCTTGTTACAGTTAGCCTTGGCAAGTTAAGCAAGCCAATAGGAGTCTGGCCAATAATCAGCAGCAGCAGCTGCTGCAACTCTTGTCCAAGTATACATTTTTTCCTTATAATGGTTTCAGGAAAAATGGCATTGGCATGAATTTGTTTAAGGTGGATCCCAGCTTGCCATGAAGTGACCCACCCACATCATGGAGCCATCTCCTGCTGCATGTATGAAATGAGACGTGCAGGATTTGACACCAGGACTGCAATGGTCTGCTGCAGCCTTGAAGATATTGACAAGATATGCCTTCACAGCCAGTCCATCTGGCATGGCCTCTTCCGCCTCCATGACCATTGGGAAT
Source organism: Furcifer pardalis (assembly GCA_030440675.1). Classification (NCBI taxonomy): domain Eukaryota; kingdom Metazoa; phylum Chordata; class Lepidosauria; order Squamata; family Chamaeleonidae; genus Furcifer; species Furcifer pardalis. The sequence continues at coordinate 40,328,052 of CP126894.1, read as the reverse complement.
CAGAATAGTGAAGTGGTTTCTCCTCTGCTCATTTTGCCATTGGGCCCAATATAATGGTTTCCAGTAGCATTTCCTCCACTGAGGGGACCATCACCCCACCTAAAGGGGCTCATCTTCCCATAGCCATTGGTCCCTTTAGGAAGTCAGGTTATTTACCAGTGCCCAACATTCAGCATTGAGTTGATGGCTGTACGGTCTAACTCCATTACCATAGCAGGATATCTGGCCAGACAGATGGCCAATAATAATAATAATAATAATAATAATAATAATAATAATAATAATAATAATAATAATAATAATAATAATAATAATAATAATAATAATAATAATAATAATAGGTATGATTCAGCTGATGTACTTTGCATTTTGTAGTTGATAAATGTGAGGCATTTGGATATTATGTTTTTCTTCTTCCCTTTGTTCCTAGCATCAGGATGTTCAGGACGTGTTGACAGCCGATATTAATAAGCTTAAGACTAATACTGCTGTTGCCTAAATATGATTCTGGCAGATATAAGTGATCTTTACAGTAATAATGTTGTCCTTTTATCATATATTTAGTGAGATCTTTTATTATCTCTTGTTTTGCAGGTGATTCATATAACAGGAAGATTACGTCTGAGAGTGTCGCTGTCCCATGGGCGGACAGTCCCTAGCCAAATCATGGGACTTGTAGTCGTTGCACATGCTTTGCCTCCTCCTACGATCAATGAAGTCAGAATTGATTGCCACATGTTTGTTACTCGAGTAAACATGGACCTCAATATCATTTACTGTGAAAATAGGTATGCTGTTTCTGTTTATTCTTTGTTTTTTCCAATATTGCACATCTGAATGGCTTGTTCCGCTGCTGCATGGATTATGGAATAAGGTCTTAAGATTTATAGAGCCAATGATTCCAACTATGCAGTCATACATGGATATTCCTCCATCTAGACATCCAGGGTTGCCTACTGGAAGAGAGAACCTTATTTTGAGAGGATGATAGTCTGGTTATTGGTGATTACCTGTACATGCATCGTATAGCAATTTTCCCTATGGGATGCACCGTACGATGACTTATTTATTTATTGCTAAGTGGTTTTTCCCATTGAAAATGTGCTGTATGATTTTTTTCCATAGGGAAAATTGTTATGTGGGATGCCATTTCGGCAAAAAAAAAAACTAATCGTTATGCGATTTCGTTGCTATATGGGGCGATTGTTGTATGAGGTTCCACTGTACATGGTTTTTGCTGTTTTATTTGGGCAGCAGATAAGGGTTGGTTGATATGTTATGGAATGATTCAGGCTGTAGCAGGAATTGAACTCAGTGACCCTAGAGGTCCCTTCCGCTCTATACTTTTATTTCTCTGTTTCTGTTATGGATCTTGTCCAAAATGAAATTCTTGACTTATGAGGATAATTACAATAGCAATTAGCAATAGCAATTACACTTATTACAAGCTCAGAGTTTTCCCTGTAATTAATGTCAAAGTAATTGTACTCTTTCTGCCTGATCTTTTCACTTTATTTCAAAAACAATATTCCCAGGTTGAAGAAAGCATGTCTCTGAACTTTCTTTATGCTTATGATATGAAATAGGATTGTATTAATATCACTCTTTTATATTTAAGGGGATAGAGGAATATTATACATGTTTTATGGTTATCACTGGCACCCTATTTTTTTAAACAGAGGGTGTGCCACACTCTACCACTACAACAGGGGTGCCCAAACTTTTTGGGTCATGGGCCGATCATGTGGTTCAGGGAGCCAGTCACTAAGGCCCAGGGGCTGGGTTTATCCTTTTCTTCTGGGGAATGTTTGCTTTCTTTCACTTGAAATCTACTGAACAATTTATTTCTAGTACTTCTGACAGTAGCCTATCCACTAGCTGGAGGACAGGGACTCATCTTGTAGTGCAATGTGCCCAAACTAAGGCCCGGGGGCCAGGTTCGGCCCTCAATGCCAATTCATCTGGCCCACGAAGCCCTCGTCACTCCTTCTGCTTCCAGGAGCAACAAGGGCTTTGCAGGCCAGATGAATTGGCGTCTGGGGCCGAACCTGGCCCCTGGGCCTTAGTTTGGGCACACTGCACTACAAGATGAGTCCCTGTCCTCCAGCTAGTGGATAGGCCACTGTCAGAAGTACTAGAAATAAATTGTTCAGTAGATTTCAAGTGAAAGAAAGCAAACATTCCCCAGAAGAAAAGGATAAACCTCTGGGTCTTTATCTTTGATATCTTATGTTTGATCCAGTAGCTGTTTTCAAGCTTGCAAAATGACTCAACCTCTAATATCTCATTCTAATCACCCAGGAACGAGCAGTATAACAGCTGACCATTCACTCCTGTCTAATTAATTTCTGCATCTAGTACACATGGTTGAATTTATTTATTTATTTTACTTTATTTTAATTTAATTATTTGTTAGCTTTACATAACCACCCGTTTGCCTAAGCGACCCAAGGCAGCTCACAAAACATCAGTTAAAACTCATACCCAATACTAAATTAAAACCAAATACTTTAAAACTATCTAAAAACATCCATAAAACCTCCCCAAACACATTAAAAAAAGAAGGACACCCGGGCAGGAGTAAATAAGAACCCCGAGCAGGGCTAAATAAGCCAGCAGGGCTGGATTGTGGTACCGGTTGTACGCCACACCTGCTGGCATAGCCACGTTTTTAAGGCCTTCCTGAAGGGGAGAATTGGGTTGGACATGTCTTTGCTCCTATCCAAAGGAGCAAAACTATAACCCCACATGTATGTTTTTGCAAATAGAAAAGTATTTATTTATTACTATTAGTTCAAATTTATATTGCCGCCCACTCACTGTGGCGACTCAGGGCGACTTACAGACAATACATTACATTACAATACAATACAATACAATACAATATGTTGGGGTGGGCACAGGGGGAGGGGCAGCAAGGTCCTCATCCTGCCCCGGCCTCCCCCCCCCCCAGCAGTTGGTATAGGCACAGCTTCTCATTATCCACATCAACTTGCTGGTCCATATAATCTAATTCTCCCCAATTTAAACCTTGCAGTTGCATTATGTTCTAAAGTCAGAGAACATCTTTCTCCAGCAAGTGTTCCTTATCCATTCTTAAGGGGGGAAAGCTAGTAGTAACATACTGTTCAGAGTCCCCTTGCTTTCCGTAAAGAAAACGATCACTTCAATAAGTGGTTTTTGTCAGATACTGAGAAGCTGACAGGTGGTTCCCTAATTTGCTCTAATATTTTTATCACACCTAGTCCTACTGTCTCTTCCAGTATGTATGTATTTATTTATTTATTTAATCACATTTTTACTGCCACCCTCTCACTGAGGAGACTCAGGGCAACTTACACATATAAAAAACACCACAGATAAAAACTCTACAAAACAGTAGGATAAAAAAGAGGTTAAAATATTAAACTGTTAAAATTTTAAATTTTAAAATCCTCTCCCCAGTGCCAGATCCTCACATTTAAGTGATAGGTTAGCCATTTCGCAATATTCTTCCCAACAATTTCTATGAAGTAATAATGAACTGCTATTTTAAAAAAACATTTTAAATTTTCCTTATTCCTTAATAAAAACAAAAAAGAAACACACATATAAAACAACAAACTTTGGGCAGTTTACTTTCAGTTCTACTTGCAGGAAAGAGCTCTCTGCTGGTAATCTCTGCACTCTAAATGTGTGAATCCTTTTTTTTTTAATGATAGCTCTATATCTTCCCTGGTATTAATCATCTCCCAGTTGGAAGCAATCCTGCAAAAAAAGTCCCTTGAAATTCCTAGCATCCAAGCATTCCTGTTAGCAGTCCTACAAGAGACTATTTTGTGAGTGGTAGAACATTCTCTTTAAAGCACAAAAATGAATCATGTCTTCTAACAGGGGAAAAACCCTATGCTCTGAAGAACAGCCAGGTTCACGTGACCTGGTTTTTCAATATGGGGGATTTTATTTGGCTTTAACTTCTTCTTTGTGTTTTTAATTATTTATTTATTTATTTATTTTTACACTGATGCCTGATGACAATGGCATCTGGACAATCAATAACAGAAACCCACATACGTAGAGAGGCTAAGCAGAGCACAGAGCAGGAATTGTTACTGAAAGGGTTTAAAAAAATCTGTGCAGAAGAAACCACAAAGTCCCAGTTGAAAGAAGCAGGAGTGAAAAGCAGAGCTCCCAGCTGAATGAGACTAAAAAAGATAACACCCCCAGGCATCTGTATGTCTCAGCATTTAAATCATATCACTTGAAATGTCAGTTTGGACTTTGTGCCAGGAAATAGTAGAAGAGGATTTTTCCCCACAAATATGTCCAATAGAAGACCAATCTGTTAAAATGAAAGGTGTCTCTAATCATTTAGCATAAGTAAAGCATGTTCTTATTTTATTATGTAACCTTGAATCATCTTGCCCTTATAATGAGAGGCTTTGTATGTTAAAGAAATATATTATTTTAGTAGTCATCAGGATTAGACTCAATAAAGGCTGGCTTTGCTTATTTAAAAAAAAAAAAGAATAACGGTCTGGAAATAGTATCTTGCCTTTCAAGCAGGAATCAGCAAGCTAGTATTCTCCATATGTTTAAGGCTGCCTACTACTTTTTTCTTTTAAACACCACTATCAGGAAGCCACTACAACAGGGGTGCCCAAGCTTTTCAGACTGTTGGCCGGTCACATGGTTCAGGGAGCTGATCATTATGGCCTGGGGGGTGGATGCAACCCCCAATGCCAGTTCATCCGGTGAATGAAGCCCTCATCGTTCCTGGAAGTGGAAGTAAAACGTGCCCATGCAGGCACGTTTTACTTCCGCTTCTAGGGACGACAAGGGCTTCACAGGCTGGATGAATTGGTATCAGGGGCTGCATCTGGGCCCTGGGCCATAGTTTGAGCACTCCTGCACTACAGTCTTAGCTTGATTCCTACAAGTTTTTGTGGGAAGAAATAGATCTGAAATTTCTATGAGAGAAGGTTGGTTCCCTGGCGGCGCAGTAGTTAAACTGCTGTACTGCAACCAAAAGGTTGTGAGTTTGATCCTGGACAAGGTTGACTCAGCCTTCCACCCTTCTGAGGTCAGTAAAATGAGTAGCATGTTGGGAGCAAAATACTAATTAACGTGAACTGCACAGAGAGTGCATGAAGTGCTATGGAGCAGTATATAAGTGTTGCAGTGAAAAGAACAGATATTCTTGTGGCACCTTAGAGACTGACAGGTTTTTATTGGGCATAAGCTTGTGTGGACTAAAGTCCACTTCATTAGATGCCACTAAAACAGTAATATGGATGTGCTGGAGAGATGAAAAACATTTTAAAATATGTTATTTTTCTGTAAATGTTCTGTCAGGAAATAAAAAACATGGGCTAAGGATGTGTCTGCCAGCACTTCAAAAATATATGTGAACCTAACATCACAGGAATGGCTCTGCTGACAGATACATCAGCTTGGGTTCAGTTTGGCTTCATAGAATAAAAGGTGTTCCATTCTTCCTGTATCCCAATTTATAGGCTCTATTTTTCCTTTATAGGATTACTGATTACATGGATCTGACCCCTGTAGATATCGTAGGGAAGAGATGTTACCATTTCATTCATGCTGAAGATGTGGAAGGGATCAGACACTGTCACTTGGACTGTAAGTATGCTAGCCTTGGGGAAATGATGTGCTCTTAACAACTGCTCTTCAGCTATTTGTTGTGTTTACACAGCTACTGTAGACTTTTGCATCCCACATGCCTTCTTAGTTTGCTTTAAAGTGATCAGATGTAAAATATATATTTTCGTTTGCTATGTTGTTAGATCCTGGATTTCAAAACTGGTAAATCACATTGAGAGTCCATTTACATTTGTTCTGGGGAGTGATCTAGCCTTAGTTGATTTGGAACAAATTAAGAAGAGTGGGGCTTGTTTACATCGCTCCTCCCATTCACATGGAAATTGTTCCTCAAGCCCCTATTGTTGTGATCTAGTCTACTGAATATTGTCCTTGGATTACTCTGCTTTGATCTGTTTGGTTACAGTGTGCCTCTCTCCTTCTTGCTCCCTGCCTCCTGCCTTCTTTGTTGCTAATAGCTATCAGTTATTGGGGGAAATCCTCATTCCATTTGCTTGCTGTTGGTAATTAATGCTCAAATTAGTGAACACAAAATGGGGTAGGGTTATGGAATGCCATGTTTTTGAACCATGTTTCTCCTTGTCTCCCTTTTTAAAATTATTATTTTTTGTAAGTGACATCACACTCTATTGTTCCAGCACTGAAATTTCTTTGGTTCTCATCATTTATGAAATACAATTTTGTCTTTTAAAAAAAATAAACATTACTTTGTGTTGTTCTATTCTGCTATGTCATCTTCACTGCTTTGTTAAACCCTCCATTGCAGTACATTGTCAGCAGCTGCAACTTCGCAAAACTGGAGGGCAGTAAATGTTTGTAAAGTGAAGCTACACAGCCAGGATATAATCTTCAGCCCTATTTTTACAGCAATTAAGTGGTGCATTGCAATAGTGGAAACATATTTTTAAAAAAGAAAATTAAAACAAAAATGCCATTTTTCCAGTTCAAAATAGGATGCAAGGTGCCATCTGCAGTCACACCCAGGCCACACCCATCTCAAAACATCACCACTGATGTGTAAGCTAAAAACACACCTCACATTGCAATGATTTAGGTGATTACACATCAAGAATATATGGTTATATGGAATAATCCATAATTGTCCCAAGTAAATAGTAGCCACCTATTCTTTACCAACCTGTGATAGATTGGTATGCATTAGGGATGGTTGGTAATACTCTAACACAGTGGTTCCCAACATGGGACACACTCCCCACAGGGGGACTTTAATTCACAGAAGCCTAAGTTAATACATTGTCTGATCAGTGCTTTGGGGAATTGAAGTCCAAAAACCAAAGGTTGGGAAAGACTGCTCTAACAGAAAATTTATGTGGTTGTCATTTTTCAGAGCACTGCTAACCATTGCAACAGAATGGGTTAAATTCCCATATCAACCTCTCTGAATCTGCATTTAGGGCCACAGAATGCATTCCTTTGTGGCAGAGCTTTTAATAAAATCTTGCATGCAGGTAGAACTCCACAGAGCAGAAATCCTCTTGAAATGAAAAATGTCTCTAACCATTTAGCATAAGTATGGTGTATTCTTCACTGAATATGTAAACTTGAACTATCTCATTATTTTAACAAGAAATTGCCTTAAATCCACTATTGATAGGGTGGATGAGGTGGCCTCTAATTGAAACTCCTACCTGTCCTAACAAACTGCTTGCAAACAAAGATGTGGGAATTGTCATCTTGGGCTAAGTGAAATGTCCAATTCATTTAGCATGCTGTGTGTCTAACACTTGCCAACCAAACACTGCAGAAAAAACAGTGCATTATAAAGAGTATTTTGGCTCCATTGTGTGTTATGTTATAGAAATAGAAAAAGGACTTTCTTTTGATAGCAAGCAATGGCTTTTATTTATTAAATCTTATGTCATCTTACTGTTCCTTAAATATTTCAAAAGGATAGAACAGCCAGTTATACATTACCTATGTAAGATAGAAGATATATGACAGGTCTTGTGAGCCTGACCTAGGCAATTATTTTTACAAACTGACCTTTCAATTTCTTATCATCTTAAAATCTAGGAATGTACTGTAAACTTTCCCTTGTGTTAAGTTTTTTAAAAAGACAGAAATTAGAATTATGATATTTATTTTATCAAGTGTAGTTCAACTACAAAATTGGTACAGTTTTCCAGCTTGTCTTCTAAGATAGATAAGAAAAAAATGGCTTATATTTCTGACACTTCATTCTTTAATGGTGTTAGATATTAATCTGGATATTCTGTGTCCGCTCCGGCCCTATGGAACCTCCTGCTAACTGAGTTGTGTCTCCAGACAGAGCTGTTGCCCTTCAGGAAAGGGGTGAAGACCTAGCTGGCAGGGCATGTGTGAGGTGTGGGCCAGACAGTCAGCTCGGCTGGCTGGCTCCTTTGAATACCCCACCTCTCTCCCTGTTGTTTTTAATTTTTTAATCTTTTAACTCAATTTTAACTTTATTGTAAGTAATGTGTTTTAATTGTTTTTAATTGTAAGCCACCCTGAGTCATCTGATGAGGGTGGGGTATAAATGAAATTAAATGAAATATTATACTACATAGAATTATAGAATAACTGAGTTGGACCAATGAGTCCAACCCTCCTTAAATCAGAGAAGATTGGAAGATGGTTGTCCAGTTTTCTCTTGAATTGCCTCCAGCATTAAAACATTGTCAAAGTCAAAACAACAACAAAATAAAGAAGACAAAAACATTGGGGCACCTTAAAGATATTCTAATATGAGCTTTCATAGATCAAGTCATTTATGGTAGTTATTCTCCAGAAGTCTTGGAGGACAAAAGATTGGGGATAACTACACAAACTGTTTCCTCTCTTCCCTGCATAACACTTGTCTGAACCAGCAGTAGGAAATATTTTCTTCCCTATCCCCTTCTTGGCTGTACATTTCCACTTCAAGGCCCCATGGCAGTTATGTGATTAAACTAGGATTATTGCTAAGGAATTACTCTGGAGTCATCCATTAAGAACTTGGTCCTTTTACAAACTCCAAGATAAATTTGTGTCAAATAAATCTTTTTCCTTTGTTCTGTTAGTTTACTGCATGCCAATAACAATAAGAAGGGGAAAGGTAATTAAGATACTTTCTATCACTTTAATACATGAAAAAAGCCTCTTTAAAAAGCATTGTTCTGTTACAAGAATGCCGCCTTATTCCAATTCAGCTCCTCCATTTAGTGCTAAAAAAATGAATGGGTGTCACAAAATGTGGCAGCATACTTTTTTCCAATTAATTGAGGGAAAAATTGATAGTGGTCGCTGAATAGTAACATCAAGTACTTTCTGGCTGGGACCCCAGACAGGATGTAGAGAAGTCAAGACCTCTAGAGAATGTCATGAATGCACTTCTGCACAAACAGAGGATGATATGCCAGGAGGCACCAAATGGTTATATATTGCTTGTGGGAAGACTGTTAGTTGCACTGCATAGCTACAGATATAATATGTACTTTCTCATTTTGGAGTCTTAATTGAGGTCTAAATTCAAAAACCTGACACTGACAAAAACATGGTTGACACCCTAGCTATTGCTCAGAGAATGCCATCCTATTTCTTCAGAGCTTGATATACAGCTACTGCATATGAAACACAGTTCCTTAGGAACAGCAAGCAAGGGCATTTCATTTCCCATAAAGCAAAGGTCTCTGATGACTTTGTTTGGTAGCATTCTGTCAGACATACTCCTATTTGGATTCTAGTAGCTGAAATAATTCTTACCTCTTTTTAAAACTGCTTTATTACTTTATTCACTGTCTCCCATTTTCCAGAGGATCTTGCACTCAAAGAGAGCCTTATTTTCTTCCAAAATTGGTGACTGATGCACAGCTGCTTTTGTGTATATTTGCCTGGAAATTTCTGTTGACACACTTAATATTTCTTTGTGATTCAGGCTCCCAGCTACAAATGAATGAAACCTTTTAACTTGTACGTATCAATCGTATTTTTTTATTCCTTTAATAACCTTAAGCCCATTTTTTAAAAAAAAAAAAAATAACCGAGATAGAATTACATGATAATTCTTGACAGTAAAAACACACTTCACAAGTTTTGCTATCATGCTGTGGAATAACTCCACAATGTCAAGTAGCACACAATTAGTAAAACTGTAGGGGGAGAGAAGGAAGTGTTTTGATCCTGAGGAATTTTGATCCTAATCAGATTGAAATTTCAGTGCTCTTGTAGTGCTTAATATCTTCAGCCATAAAAGAAATCAAACTGATTCCAATGTCAGGCTTTTGCATTCTGTGGCTGCTGTGAAATGCTAAAATATACAAATGAATGTCACTGTTGTACAAGTTTATGATAATCACCAAAGCGTGAGAGATTGATTTTAAATTAGTGTGATAGTATGTCTTATGTTCAGATGGTTTTTTGAGCAAGCTGACTTAGAAGTCAGCCCCACAATGGAAGGAAAATATATTTTGCAGCATAAGGTTGGCAGGAATAGATAACTGCTGTGATAGATTAACCTGTGTATCAACAATATATATACAGCAGAGCTTAGAAAAGTTACTTTTTTGTGACTATAGCTTCTAGAGTTCCCCAGCCAATATGGCCATTTTGATACATAAATGCTGTATTGTTACAGAAAAATTGCACATCTGTGACCAGTGAACTGCCAAAATAAGACATTTTGCTGCCTAAAGCAGAATCAGGATGGGGTTGTTGTATCAAAGAGAAAGATTAATTGCTGGAGCAGCCTTGTGTATGCAGTAAGGATTCATGTAAAATCCTGGCATCATATTTATCTGGATGCACAAATACATTTCTACCCCAGTATATCCTAATGTAAGGAATTGCATTTAATGCCATAGTCTAGCTACATGCCCTCTCTACAGCAAGTAGATTTTTTTGTGTTGAATACTGGCATCCTGTCTTGGTCCATAGATGTTCTAATTGGCATAATGTTCTGTGTCCCATCGTACCATATTTACTGGCATCATTTCATGCTATGGAACAAACAACTACAGACTTCTAAAATCTTTTTCAGTAGATGCTATTGTGAATATTAATTAGCTGGGAGAGAAGAGAGTACAAATTAGAAGAGTATCAACTGCATCTTTGATGCCGATCCTGGATGTTACAATTAAAAGTAGTAGGCATCTGCAAATTATTTTCTTGCAATAAATTTCTCCTCCTAAATGGTCATTATCCTTTAATAAAACTCACATAGCCCTTTTGCAGAGTTCTGAGGTGAAGAGTCAGGTAGTATTTGCTTTCTCCTTTCCCTTCTTTTCAAATCCTGACAATTCCTAGAGGGTGTGCTGAAAGGAGATGGCCAATGCTTGGTTTCTCGGGTGTTTGACCTTATAGTTCACCCTAAATTTCATCCATTCCAACTATTTGCTAACTTTTTATTGCAAGAAAATAATTTGCAGATGCCTACTACTTTTAATTGTAACATCCAGGATCGGCATCAAAGATGCAGTTGATTTAGGGAGCTGTTAAAAAAGGAATGCTCACTCTGTTTTAAGCAAATAAGGCACTTAATGTACTCTTTCTCTCTGTGATGCTCTTTCTACCATGGGTTTTGAAAATGACCTTCCTGTAAGCATCAAGGACTATAACTCTGCAGATAAAGAAAACTGTTCTTGTTTTAAGTCAATGCTAGGTTTAATCCCCTATAGTCCACAGTTTTCAAAAGCAGAAGTAGTAGTTATCCAGAATTTTTCTTTATAAACCTACCCCCAACACACACACACATGCACGCACACACAGAGAGAAGCACCACTACCTTGTTTCCAGAATGAAGTTACTCTGTCAGCTTGCCTTGGGCCTTAGGTGCAGAAGAAGAGATTAAAGAGTCAGTATTCCTTTTCATGTTCCCATCTGCCAGTTTTGTGAATGCAAAAAGAGAACTGGTATTTCCCACTAATAGTCCGACTGTTGTATTAAGTGCAGAGCTACTTTACCACCTTCTGATAAATTAACAATATTTCTTTAGCAGGACAAACTGAATATCAGAGTTCCCTACTCATTGATAAGGTTGTTTTTGTGGAAGCAGTAAATAGCACAGATGCAGTGTTCAATTTTTTCCGGACTATAATGAGCCTCTTTGTGAAGCTGCAGGGATGTGGAAGCCTTAACTGTAAGCTGATCTCATCATTTCCTATGTACTCTATACTTACCTGAATACACAATATCCTGTAGCTTTTAAACACATTTGTACCCTTGTGAAATGTCCTATTGTAAGCTGCTTCAGCTTTCAAAGGCTTCTTTTGATATGAGATTTCTTCATCTCCTCTCCAAAGTGAATTAAACTACTTCCTTCTCATAAAAACACAACCCACTGTTTAGAAGCTTTGGACTTTCCTTACAAGAGGAAACCATGTTCTCTGAAAAAAATATTTCTGAAAACACACTTGTACTGATATGTTTAGATTGCTGGGAAGAGCACAAGTTTCCTTCTTTGTTCTTTCCCTCTAAACATATTTTCCAAAACAAAGATGCCATCCCTTTGTGATAAACTGGGAACAACAGAAATCACAGTGGATTTCACCAAGATAATTCAGTCTTGATAATTCAGTCACATCCTATGCCTTTTGCATACTAACTGCTGCAGCCAAGCAAAGTAAATGGAAGTACCATAAGAGAATTCAGAAAATTCCAAAAGCCAGTTTCAGGGGATTTCCCCTGAAAGAAAGGAGTAGCTATTATAAAGGTCACTTTTAGAGAAAGTTTGTTCCTGGTAGCTTTTTTTTTAAAAAAAATAACTATTAAATTAGTTTTATTTGACTACACCTTCCCAAAAGATTGGTTCCCAAGATGGTTGGTCTGGGTTATGTTTTGTTTTTTATTTTTATTTTTGTTATCCTATTGACTACTCTGCAGCAAAATTCACCAGTGATTTCCCCACAGTAAAAATTACTTCTATAAATCAAAAAACTTACACATCAAACATAAGATGCTATCTTATCTTAAGATATGTACCCAATTTCCTGCCCAATTTGATCATCTAAAACGAGGGTCCCCAACCTTTTTTGCACCATGGACTGGTTCTGAGATAAACAAATTTTCCACAGACCAGTAAATGGGGGTCATCTCTCCTGTCTGCCAGCCACAGCTTCAATATGGGCAGTGTAACACTAAACTGCACACAGAGGGATGGGGGCACTGTAGCTCAAAAACAAGAAAGAGGGCATCAGCCACCTGCCAACCACAACATGCGATTTGGGCAGTGAGGTATCACACAGGCGGGCAGCGAAGTCCTGCTGTATTTAAGCAATGTGGAGGACAGGTCCAGCCACCTGCTTATTTTATTTATTTATTTATTAGTCATACTTATCAACCACCCTCCTCACCGAGGTGACCCAGGGCGGCTCACAATTCATTAAAAAACAAACAAACAATAAAACACTGTTAAAAACATTCCTAAAAAACCTTCAGTTTAAAACTTATCTGCTGCGTCTGAAGCCTGTGCTCTTGCTCCATTTGCCGGGCAAACCCGGTGGAACATGTTGATGTCAGGAGGCTGCCATCAAGGCTCCCAGCACCACCTGCCACCACAGCCTGGTTTGGGAGAGCCTGGTGGTCTTGGACTACAATTCCCAGAAGCCCTAGCAGGAGTGGGAGCCAGCATCCTAGGCCACGCCCAAGGGGCAGCAAATTTGGCTGAATTCCATGCTACGCTATTGCACTGACTTTCTTAAATAAAGAGGTGTTGACACATACATATATTTATGACCAGTTGCTTGGGTTTTTTTTAAACAAACAATTGATTAGCAAAAGAATTGGGTTTCCAATAGTAATTTTTTAGCTTGTCCCCCTCAAGTCAAGGTATACAACTGCAGAGTTTGACCAGGTATTTGGCGTCTGAAACCCAAAACCCAATCACTTCTCTCATCTTCCTAACAATACAATACAGTCATAATACATTAAATAAGTTATGATTTCTGCCATTTCATGAAGCCCAAAGAGTACTGATGGCTCGCAGCCAAATACTAGAGCAAGGATTCTCAACCTGTGGTCCAGATGTGGGCCACAGTGCCATTTCATGTGCCCCCCACTCCCTCCACCACAACTGGAAGTGCCATGTGTTGGGGGAAGGGCAAAATGGCCATCCAGCCCCCAAAGCTGTCTGAGGGGTTAAAAAGTTGAAAACTCCTTTACTAGATCTAGTCATGCCAGTAAATGTCAAAGCCTGAATGGGAGCTTGAGGCTCCTTTCATGTCTCCAAGATCTTTTCCCATTAAAGTGGTCCCTATTTATCTACTTGTAATTTCTTCCTTTCGAACTGCTAGGTTGATGAAGAAGAAGAGGAGGAGGAAGCACAGGTAGCAGTAGTGGTGTTGTTTGCATGCCATTTTTGGTGTTCTCATGTCTACATAGGGGGAAGGCATGATCCTTTTATTCATTTACACAATTGGCTTCCAACATGGGGCCCATGCCCCACAGGGGAACTTCAATTCACTGAGTAACTTCAAAATGTGCAATAACAGTTTGCACATAAAAGGTTGGATAGGTAGATTTATTTAGCACAATGGTGCTAAATAATTTATTTAGATTATTCATTTAGCAAAATTTATTTAGCACAATGGTGTTTGGGTGAGAATCTAGTGTTTGGATAAGATGGAAAAAGTAGAAATAGAAAAAGTAGAAAAAGTAGAAATAGCTGAGGGAGAACTAGGCATATATGATGTTGGAAGTAAGCTACTGTGCCATATAGCTTCCAGTTGGTTGCAGTCATTGGGACCATTCAAATACCACGTAACCTAAAATAGGCCACTTTTTGACACACACCCCGACCCCCTCTGTGACTTTTTGTGACTTTTTGTCTATCCCTCTCCCCCCTAAATCAGATGGTTTCTCCAATACATCCACCAATTATAGGGGGGACTCGTCACCCCTAAATCACCCACCTCCTCCTTCCAGGTGTCCTGAATGGCAGCAGGGGAGAAAACTCTCAAGGAGAACCTCTTTCCCCCTCCCTCCCTCTGCCAAAGAAGTGCCCCCCCCCCATCAGAGACTGACTGAGAGAGTGTGTGAATGGTTGGACAGAGGGGAGGGGAAGGGGAATGGCTTGGTCTGTGCTGAAGCTGGCAGTGGTTTCTGGAATTTGTAATAGCGGTGGGGAAAACACAAAGGGAAACCTTTCCCAAGCACTGTTTTTTTTTCCCCACTCCCACCCCCTTCCTTCCTAGGTGGTCTCTGGTTGGGTGGGTTTTTTCTTTCTTCCTGCTCAGGGTGAAAGGAAGGGCCGTGACTTCTTCATCCCTGGAAGGAAGGAAGGAAGGGGGAGGCCACTACTTCTTCCTCCTCCTCTCCTGGCAGAGGAACGGCATTACTTTCTCCTCCCCCACCCCCACCCCTGTATTATTCTTCCCTGAGAAGATCCAGTAAGCAGTCTTTGAAGTCCCCACCACACCTATTTGTTTGTTTGTTTCTCTTTATATATCCTGCCTCTGTCTTGGGTATTTCTTGCGTTGGGAACTTTTCAATAATTTTGGAGTCATGTTGACTTCACACCATACCCCCCCTCCCCTGGTGACTTTCCATGACTTTTGGTTGACCCCTCCCCCACCCTAAAATGGTCACGTGGTATTTGAATGAGACCATTCCTTTTATGAGGTGCAGCTCAGAGCACAGCTATGGTGCTACATATAGCTGGACAAATTGTTTAGGGAACTATAATGTGTAACAGTGTTGAAGATAATGTATGTAATGGTTATCGAGGAAAGTTGGGAAGGGAACTGCTGTGTTGACTCTGTTGAAACATATTTTCCAAAATTGTTGTTGTTACATGCCATCAAGTCAGAATCAAGTTGTAGTAACCCTGATAAACTTTTCATGATAAGTGAGCTATTTAAGGAGTGATTTTACTGGTTCCACACCCCAGTGAAATTTTGCAGAGCTGGGGATTCAAACCCAAATATTCTGCACTACTACCTTATCCACTACCCCATCCTGGGTACCCATTTTCAAATGGAAGATATAAAAATGATTTGTATCACAGACCTATGCACATATGTTTATAGGGCAATGGGTATTTAATCCCAGTGCATTGTAGCCTTAAAGAAGCAAAGTTTATACATTTCAAAGTGTGTATATCCTTCATGAAATGTAATTTCCATCCCAGGTAATACTCCAGGGTCTTAATTTCTTCTTTCAAAATTCCCTAATCATTCTACAATTAATTTATCAAAATTTTCACAGCAGTTGAGTTGAAATGGAGTAATATAATACTGCAAGCCTTAAAGAAAGCTTTCCTATCACCTATTTCTTTCTCAAAACTCAATTAGAACAATTACAGATTCAGTAGAATTTGCATAAAATTGTTGTCTCAACATGAGTGCAGCAGCAGTTTGACAGAAGAGCAGTATATTAGGCAGTTAAGGATGTTTTTACCTTTTTGCTTATCTGTGCAGTTTAGCATTCTGTGGATCAAAATGCTTCTTAGACATGAATACAAAAGAGCAAACAGCCTTTTGATTAGATATAAATGCAGAAATCTGGTCAAGTTTAGCTTGTTTACAAAACACTATAACCCAAATTGCAAATGTTTGCTGCTTCCAGAAACCAAACAGACTGAGCTTTAAAAACTTACTTCCTGTCAATTTGTTGCAATGTCAAAACACTTTGGCATAAAGTGTTTTGAGTCAAAATAAAATGCCTCTCATAGTATGTCAGTTTGTATGCCATTCTATATATAGTTTGTTATAGCGAAAATGTATTTCAATTCCGTTGTTAGTATAATTGAGGCTCTGCATGTGAATGTTCTGAACTTCAGAACAGGAGAAAAGATATAGGGCCAAAGGAGATGGAAGTGACACCTGAGATTTCTAGGAGGACCCTCTCAACATGACTGCTCTGGAGCACTGAAAACTCTAGCCCCTAAAAGTAAATTTTCTAAGCTCTCTCCCATAATGCTACTTTCATGCTACTGATACAACTCAGAACACACTGGATATTTTTTTTTTTTTACTACGGTAATTACTGGCAATTAGACTGAAGAAGAAAAAAATATGGCTGGCTACTTGCTTTTATTCAGCCTGGCATTTGACCCCATTGACATATAACACAGCCAGGAACTTTATGCTGTAGTAGGGATGAGTTTTTTGCTGCCAAAAGAGCCAGAAGAAGATTCAGCTTTGAACTATGGGTATCTTCAGAGACACAAGTTCCTCCCTTCACTAGCCTACAATAGGTTTCCTTAATCTTGTTCCCTGTATATCAATGTTTCCCAACCTTTGGTTTTTGGACTTCAGTTCCCAGAAGCCTAAGTCAATTCCCCAAAGCACTGGTCAGACTTAGGCTTCTGGGAATTGAAGTCCCCCAGTGGGGCATGGGCTCCATGTTGGGAAACAATGTTCTATATCAGTGTTTCTCAGTGTTTGGACTTCAATTCCTAGAAGCCTAAGTCAATTCCCCAATGTAATGACTTAGGCTTCTGGGAATTGGAGTCCCCCTGTTGTAGGCCATGACTCTGACCATCTAGAGTCAGCAGGGCTATGGACATCCTAGTTGGAAAAATTGCACTTGACCATCCATGTTGGCTACAGATAATGAAAGCCATGGACTGTGACATTCTGGTCATGTCTCCTGTCTCCTGAGTCCAATGCTGGAGCCAGCCAAACTAAAACAATGGCCTTTTGTTATAGCTTGAAAGGGCCCTGGCCTTTGCTTTGCACTCAGGGAAGAAACAAGTCTTGTTCTCTCTCTCCTGCTTTCCGGCCAGGATAAGCCCAAGCAAAGACTTTGCTGCCTGGAGTGGATGAGATGGGAACCAGCAAGGGATGATAAACTGTTAGTGCAGTCTCTTCTGAGGTATTTTTAGCTCCTACAAAGAGGGCACTGTGTAGAAGAATAGTTATGCCCAGAAGTGTGGAGTTAGAACAGGTTAACAGCTTGGTTGTTACTGCCCCAGACAGTCAAAAAACAAAGGATGTATGTGCCAAAGGGAGTAAGCAAAGAAAATGTATTTTCTTTTGCCTTACTCTCTTTCTTCCCACTTTGAAACATTTAAAATAAAATCCATCCCCACAGTTGTCTGGGTTTGGATACTAAGGTGTTTTGGGGGTTACATGTCCATATCTCCATTTAGATGCTACAGTCTATATTTTCTTGATTTGGAGGTGCAGCATAATGTTAAAGATACAGTTCCATTTCCAAGTTGAAAATTTAACCGTTTTAATAATTTCTCTCTCTCTCTGACTTTGTTTCTTTTTTTCCCCTCCACTTCTTACACACACACGCACACACAAAATCAAAATGTACTTCATGAAACTATTGTATATGAAGCACTTATTAGCCATAATTAAATGGACAATATGAATTTACTACATCTTTAGGACTCTGGCTTGTTCTGGTTTAGAGCAAGATGATTAATGCAAATACATATTACTTGAGATAACCATTTAGCAGCTAATTTAGCCAAATTTATTACAGCAGTTAGAGGTTTTTCATTTCAGCAGACGGAGACAAGGACATGCCAATAGGAGAGATGTATGTGAAGGCACACTGCCCTCTAGTGTGCAAGACTTTGCCGAATTGAGAGCAAATACAGACCAGAAAAGGAAGTGCAAGTTGGGGCAATAAGAATAACACACACATTGTCTAAATTTCTGCCAAAGAAATGTGGTCTTATTATTCTAACTTGTAAGTGGTATGCATCTTTTCCCCCTTTCACTTGTTGCACCAAAAGGTTTCACTTGACAAGATGCTTGTATGAACCCAATGTTACATCTGCATTTTAAGCTTTTTCCAGCTCAGTTTTGTAGAATTGATAGTTTTCACTTGTCCCTCCAATTGCTGAGCCGATTTTAGATGCTGCACAGAGCTCTTGGATTTAATGTACTTGACTCTGCAGCTCCCTTAGGCCACAGTTTCTCCTGCAGTTCGGTGGTGGATTTATTTTGCTCTGGTATTAAGCAAAGTCTCTGTAGACATTCCCCGGACTGACCATTGGAGATTTGGTTCATCTGAGGACTGTAAATTCTGTTTGACGAGATCAAAAGAAACAGATGTGTAAGTTCAGTAGTTGATATCGCCTGCAATGAGGAGGAATGATCAAAGAACTAGGGTACAGTATCTTCCCAAACCTTTCAAATAGCCAGAATCTCAAAGAGTTTTACCCAGGAGCTATGAATAAATCACAGAGAAATTTAACTTTTTTTTAAGAAAGAAAAAACACACAATTTGATGTTGAGTGCTTTAGAAATGTCCACATAGAATCTGAGGCTTTATGAGCCAGAGATTTGTACTCTTATTGCTCTTCCATGCGAAAAGCAGATTAAAATCATGCCACAAGTGGAGGTAAACCGTGCTTCTCTTCCAAGGCTCTTGGAAATGATTGGATTTATTTGTCATTGTAATGAAATGTTCTATTAAATGCAGTGAGGCTTTCCATCTTTCTGCACATATGTTATGCTGTCTTTGAAGGGAAGGGTTTGAAGTTTCCCTTCAAGTGCCTTGCTTGTAATATTCTTTATTCCTTTTCTTTCCCTCAATCCAGTGCTGAACAAGGGTCAGTGTGTAACAAAATACTACCGCTGGATGCAGAAGAATGGGGGTTATATTTGGATACAGTCTAGTGCCACTATTGCGATCAATGCCAAGAATGCAAATGAGAAGAACATCATTTGGGTCAATTACCTTCTGAGGTATATCTCTCTGTCAGTTCCATTATTTGCCTTTTTATGTTGTGCCTGCTTGAGTCATATTGAATGGGAGATATACAAGACAGGATGGAAGGAATGTCATGTCTTCCTGCTCAGAATCAGTGTCTACTAAAGAATAAAAGCAAGATGTTCATAGGATTGCTGGTGTCTGAACAGCTCTCACATTCAGCTGTTGCACTGACTTACTAATGATTTTATTATAGGTCTGGTTTACAGCCTTTTTTTGCCAGCTGTTTGTGGCTATCAGAGGATTCTGGATAAAAGCCTGGAGCAATATTTTTCACATATGTCCTAGGTCACTTTAATTCCCTTGACTATTCAAAATACTTGTTTCATGTAGGCATTGCTATAATATTTACCTGAAAATGCTGCTACTAGTTGTACTCACTAGATGAGTTCTAGGTATGTTCAATGTGTTAACTAAACACTGCATGTCTTGATGAAAATGTTCTGAGCCCTAAGAACTGTGCACAGGAGACTATTGAATACATTGTTCCAGGAGATACACAGAACTGTCACCTGCCTGAACATAAGTCTTAACAGATGGCAAGCGCTTGTCTGGATTGTGATCAAGAGAGTTAAAAGAGTCTCATATTATGCAGACACTTCCTCAGCAAATTGATCAATCTCAGTTCTTTTATCTGTAAAATAATACAGCATTTGATATCCACTTCCAGCCTCTACATCAGGGGTGCCCAAACATTTTGGGCCATGGGCTGATCATGTGGTTCAGGGAGCCAGTCACTAAGACCCAGGGGCCGGGTGCGGCCCCTGATGTCAATTCATCTGGCCCGCGAAGCCCTTGTTGCTCCTGGAAGCAGAAGTAAAAGGCGCCCGTACGGGCACCTTTTACTTCCGCTTCCAGGAGCAACAAGGGCTTTGCGGGCCGGATGAATTGGCATCAGGAGCCGCACCCGGCCCCCAGGACTTAGTTTGGGCACCACTGCTCTACATTACCTACTCACTTCTTATAGTAAAACTGTGTACCAGCATTGTTTACATTCATCAGAAATCAGTTCCCTTAAATTTTTGGAGCAAGGTGTAATACATTTTAAAATTACACCACCACCACCCCAAAAAAAAACTACAAGAAGAGAATGTGTGTTTTTTCATCAAAGTGTACACACATTTACATATGCACACAGATATATGGAGGTGAAACAGATGAATGTGCAAAGTACTTAAAGGAAAGACTGTGTGAATGTAAGCAGGGCAGGTGCCGAACATGAGGAGGTGCTCATTATTCAGTCTGGAGGTTGTGTGCATGTCGTTAGAGAAGTTAGAGTTGGGAGAAACAGAAATCAAACTGAAGCCAAAGATCGTACATTTAATCTTGCTATCAGTTTACAGCTGCACTCATCCAAACTAAAGAGTATCCCTGTGAATACAAATTACATTGATGATTTACTAAATATATTTTAGTCATATCTCCTTTTTTCTGCAATGGAAAATGGGACAAATAGAGTTGAATGAGGAGAAGGTTCCTGTCTAGAGTTCCTTTCTAGAGTTGAAAGTGGTTTGTTTATTCTATTCCATTCCATTCCATTCCATTCTATTCTGTTTAAATTTGTACCCCACCCTTTTGGTACAAGCACCACTCAGGGGTGGCATAAAAAATCTTAAAACAATAACAGTATTCAAATTAAAATACTATCAGCAGCAGTAAAACAAAATTGAGTAATATCAATTAAAAAGATTCCAGGGTCAACACTGCATAATTCTAATAATCTTATAGGCCTTTAAAAGCTTGCATCCCCATGTGTAACAAACCCAGATTTCATCACATTTTTGCATCAGGTGCTCTCAGAGCATGTGTTGCATTGCAACTCCCAGACTCTTACTCCTAGGTGATTGTTGGTCTGGGAGTTGGAGTCCAACATGCTCCAGAAGGCAACTGGGTAGGGGAGGATACTCTTGACAAACTAAATCATCTCAATGTTTTTGACCATCTTGCATATTGTAACATTTGTCCCACCCTGCTGGCCTCCATGTTTTCAGGCAAACTTTAATGGGTTTAAGATTAACAATCTAGTAAAATAAATTCCTAGGGACTGTGGTGGCTCAAATGGTTAAAATGCTGAATTCGCTGACTGGAAGGTTGGAGTTTGATTCTCGGGTACTGCACGACAGAATGAGCTCCTGTCTCTGTCCCAGCTCCTGCCAACCTAGCTGTTTGAAAGCAAGAAACTGCAAGTAGATAAATAGAGACCACTTCGGTGGGAAGGTAAACAGTGTTGAGTCATACCTGCCACATGTCCCTGGAAAAGTCTGCAGACACAGACAGTGCTAGCTCTTTGAGTATAAACAGAGATGACCACTGAACCCTTTTGTTGTTCAGTCGCACAGTCGATTCCGACCCTCTATGACCTCATGGACTACTGTCTGCCAGGCACCCCTGTCCTCCACCATCCCCCTCAACTTGCTCAGCTCTGTGCCCATTGTGTCCACAATACCATCTAGCCATCTCATCTTGGGCCATCCCCTTCTTCTTTTGCCCTTGACCCTTCCAAGCATCAAGGCCTTCTCAAGTGAGTCCTCTCTTCTCATTTGATGTCCAAAGTACCTTAGCTTCATCCAAGGAGCAGTCAGGTTTGATTTCTTCTAAGATTGACATGTTTGTTTTCTTTGCTGTCCAGGGGACTCTCAAAACTCTCCTCCAACACCACATCTCAAAGGCATCTATTCTTCTGCGCTCTGCTTTCCTAATGGTCCAGCTCTCACAACCATACATTGCCACTGGGAATACCATTGCTTTGACTATATGAATTTTTGTTTGCAATTTGATGTCTCTGCTTTTCACTATGTTCCCCAGGTTTCTCATAGCTTGTCTCCCAAGAATCAGACGCCTTTTTATTTCATGGCTGCAATCACCATCTGAAGTGAGCTCTGATCCTAAGAAAGTAAAATCTGTCACTGCTTCTACTTCTTCCCCATCTATTTTCCAGGGGCTGATATGGCCTGTTGCCATGATCTTTGTTTTCTTTATATTGAGTCTCAACCAGCTTTTGCACTTTCTTCTTTCAACTTAATCAGGAGCTTCTTTCTCCTCACTTTCTGCCATCAGGGTCGTATCATCTGCATATCTCAAATTATTGATGTTTCTCCCAGCAATTTTGATCCCGAATTGTGATTCCTCCATCCCTACATTGCGCATTATATGCTCTGTGTATAAGCTGAATAAACAGGGTGACAAAATGCAGCCTTTTCTTACTTCTTTTCCTATTCCAAACCATTCCATCATTCTGTATTCTGTCCTAACTGTTGCTTCTTGATTCATATACAGATTTCTCATGAGGCATATAAGGTGCTCTGGTATTCCCATCTCCTTAATTACTTGCCACATTTTGTTGTGGTCTACACAGTCAATGAAACAGAAGTAGACTTGTTTCTGATATTCCTTTGTTTTTTCCATGATCCATCTTATGTTGGCGATGTGGTCTCTAGTTCCCCCTGCCTCTTCTGAAACCCGCCTGCACTTCTGGTAATTCTCTCTCCACATGCTGTTGCAGTCTATCCTGTATTATCTTGAGCATCACCTTGCTAGCGTGTGGGATGAGCGCAATTGTTCGATAATTTGAACATTCTTCGGCATTACCCTTTTTGGGGATTGGAACATATACTGATCTTTTCCAATCCTGTGGCCATTGTTGTGTTTTCCAAATCTGTTGGCATATAGTAAAGGGCAACCTTTTCCTTTACTAAGATAAATTCCTTATACTAAAACTCAGTAAATGACTTGTTTGTACCTTAAATCATAGGGTTTTCTCAATGGTGGGCTTCTTATGATAGTAACAGCTAGAATGTGATGTATAGTTTTGCTTTCCTTCATTTCCTTAACAGTTTTTCTGTAGTAAGGAAAAAAAGACAGAAGAAGCAGTTGTGAGGGAAGGAAGGGTTCTGAGTGGAAAATGCCATTTTTGGGAGATCTTGAATGAATGAGGCAGGGTAACAGCATGGTAAAAGCCTCATCAGCAGCAGCCACTCTTAAACTGAGAGGAAAGGGTCTCCCACACACACAGAGAGAGAATTACATAGACACCTACAACCACAAAGACACATACAGAGAAAGAGATGGAATCATCATTAAGAAGAGAGGCTGAGAAGACAGTAGAGAATAATAAACAACAATAAAAAAAAGAATAGATGTTGGTAACATTATTGGTAACACTGGTTGCAAAACATAGATTTATTAGCCAGTGGCAAGCAAAAGGTGCAGTTTAGTTAGCCACAAATGTTTTCATAGTGATGCCTGAGCAGCGGCAGAAAGAGAGGAATAAATATTACATGGTAATATTGGAGGAATCCGCCATAAAACCTCTGATCTAATGAACTGGAAGAAGCTTCATATGTTTTCATGCTTACTTTGCTATGCTCTCTATTTTGAATTATTATTTTTTGAAAAACAAAAAATAAGCTGTCACATTCCAAGGTATACATTTATATTTGTCTCTTTCAAAAGCGACCCAGAATACAAGGATACGCCAATGGATATTGCTCAGCTTCCTCATCTCCCAGAGAAAACATCGGAATCCTCTGAAACTTCAGATTCTGAATCAGACTCAAAGGACAACTCAGGTAATGCAAAATTTTCAGTTTTTGTGTTGCTTTGCATCTTAGAAGAAGTTTTAAATGGGGTGGCGGTTCATTACATTTCTTCCCATGACCATAGCCAACATTTTGTATTGTTGTTTTGAAAAGAACAAAAATCTATAAAGAATCATTATCCTCATGTTACCTTGAATATAGTTGTGAACAAATTGTGTAAGATAGTCTTGTGACATTTGCAACATGCTTTGTTTATACTTTTAACAAATATTCATGGCCTTAACTCCCAATGCTTAGTTGCTTTTTCTTCCGTATCGGATGTTACACTTCAGAAAAAAATTGTTTTTTTGCTGTGCCAAACTGCCTTTTCTCCCTGCAAAACACTTCTGCTGGCTCTTCCTCCTCAGATTGAAAAGGAGAATATTTTCCCAAATACTCTTTGCCAAATGTTGTGGTAGCTCTGGTCTCCCACCACCACCTCAAATTCTAGAACAACCCTAGGCCTGAGGTATAGTGGGAGAAGGGAAATGGCAATTGTCCCAGCAACCTAAAAGAGAAGGCTGAGTTTGACAAGGATAATGCTGTAGGACAGGGGTCCCCAACCTTTTTTGCACCACAGACCAGTTTCATGTGAAACAATTTTTCCATGGACAGGTAAGTAGAGATGGTGGAATTGGATGGTAAGGTGGCTATGGGTAAGGGGTCCTGCGCTATCTCAGGAGTTGCCATCTTTGGTTCTGGATGGGGCAGCTATGCCCCAAACAGACCCGGTGCGTAATCTGGGGGTCCTCTTGGACTCGCGACTACTGCTCGAAGAGCAGGTGGCAGTCATGGCCAGGAGGGCTTTTGCACAACTTCGTGTAATACGCCAGTTATGCCCGCTCCTAGATCGGGGCTCCTTGCTCATGATCACACATGCTTTGGTCACCTCCAGACTTGATTACTGTAATGCGCTCTACATGGGGCTGCCCTTGGTGACCATTCGGAAGCTGCAGCTGGTCCAGAATGCGGCTGCTCGGGTAGTGATGGGGTGTGGGCATTATGCTCGTGCCTCACCGCTGCTTTGGGAGCTGCACTGGTTGCCAGTATGTCTCCGGGTGCAATTCAAGGTGCTGGTCATTACCTTTAAAGCCCTACATGGTAGTGGGCCAGGATACTTGAGAGATACCATCACCCCAAGAACATCTGTCCGTCCCACCAGGGCAGATCAGAGAGGCTCTCTTATCATTCCATCAGCTAGAGAGGAACATCTCTCTAGCACCAGAAGGAGGGCCTTCTCCGTGTCTGCCCCGGCCCTTTGGAACCTCCTGCCAACTGAGTTACGTCTACAAACAGAGCTCCTGCCCTTTCGGAAGGGGCTAAAAACCTGGCTGGCAGGGCAGGTGTGGAGCTCCACTAATATGGGGTCCCATGTTGGGTGGTTGATCTGATTGGACAGCCACCCCTCTCTCGCTCTTTTAAACTTTCTAAACCTTTTAAAACCTTTTAACCTTTTAAATCTTTTAGATTTTTGTAAATTTATAGATTAATTTTTTAATTGATTTTAAGTGATTTTGAACCTTAAGATTTTAATTTCTGAATTTGTAGGAGGATTGTTTAATTGTTTTGCATTTATTGTGTATAGTCTTTCCCCTTTTCTGTAAGCCGCCTAGAGTCAGTTCGCCTGATTAGGGCAGGATAATAAATCTAAATAAATAAATAAATAAAATGGTGCAAGTGCATAATAAAATATGATAAATTGCACAGGAGGATGAGGAGCCCTTCTGTAGCTCAAAAACATGGAGGAGGGGCTCAGCTATCTGCCAACTATACTGTTTGACTCAGGCAGTGAGGTATCACACTGCACACAGGCGGGGGCAGAGCCCTGCTCTCGCTCCATTTGCCAAGCAGACCTGGCGGAGCACGTTGAGGGCAGAAGGCTGCCATTGGGACTATCAGCACCACCCACCCCCACAGCCTGGTCTGGGGTAGCCCCTGGCCCGATACCAATCCACAGCCAGGTGGTTGGGGACCCCTGCTGTAGGAGATATATGTTGTTTTTAATTACTCTCCCTGTGCAGTGCAGCATTATTTCAGAGGGAAAGAAAAGGAGAAAAACATACTTTCTTACTTTCCATAAAACTGTTTCTCTCTCTGTTTCCCCCTCATTATACTGTCTCTCCCGTCCTGCATGCACACAAACATATCCACACAAAGAAACTAGCCCTATTCAAGTAATCAACCTGGAAATGTATAGGGCTCATAGGGTGCTCGTAATGCAATGGAAATGTAAAAAAGACCACTTGTCTCAAACCCCAGGTCCCTGTTACTGCAAACATTTGTGTTCAGCATGCACATCTTCATAGGCTCCCCTTAGTGTTTTCAGACAAATGTGTCTCAAACATTTTTGTGACTAGCAGTCTCTCCTCATTCACTTGAGTTCCCCTCCTAGACAGACCTCTGTTCTCAACCTGTTTGGGGCAGCTTTTAAATATACACCTTTGTCCACGTCATCATTTGCCCCTTCCATGCTTTCAAGCTGAATTCCTGAATAGAGCAACTATCCTTGACTATCTTGATTCTGTTCTTGGTTCAGTTATGCAGTGCCAGCCTGCAACACTGCCATTGATTTCAGAGAGAAATGCTGCTCTTCCAAAGCTTGAAGCAGACCTGAGTAAACTGCAGTCCCTCCCCCACACAATAGTATGTCATGGGGCTTTTCTGTATATGATATATAGGTATGTGTCTCTCAAAGCGTATCCCAGTTTAGTTCCACTTCCACTGCTGAACTGGAAGAGAGATTAGTAACAAGCAAATCCCTCTCAGCTTGATCCTTGCTTGAATGATGGTTTTGAGTTTGAAAGGAAACACACTGTGCCAGACGCTTTTGCCAATGATAATATCTCACTGGCACATAGACCTTTTGAGTGGGCTTTAAATTGCATGCTCTCATTCTTAATTGTGTTTTTCACTTTTCTTTCTGATCAGAGGACAATGAGAATTCAAAGTCAGATGAGAAAGGAAACCAGTCAGAAAACAGTGAAGACCCTGAGTCGGATAGAAAGAAGTCTGGGAATCAGTCAGATAATGAAATGAACTGTAACGAGGATGGGAACAGCTCCAGCAACCAGGACAGCAGAGACAGCGACAACAGCTTTGAAAATTCTGACTTTGAGACTCAAAAGGCCCCTGAGGATAGTTTTGGCACACTTGGCCCTATGCAGATCAAGGTGGAGCGGTACGTGGAGAGTGAATCAGACCTAAGGTTACAGAACTGTGAATCACTGACCTCGGACAGTGCCAAGGACTCAGACAGTGCAGGAGAAGTGGATGGCCAGTCTTCCAGTAAACATCAGAAGAGGAAGAAGAGGAGGAAAAAGCAAAAGGGAGGCAGCATAACCCGTCGAAGGCTATCAAGCACCTCAAGCCCCAATGGACTTGACTCTACACTGGTGGATCAGCCCCAGTTGCTCTCATCGCCAAACAGTGCCTCAGTGCTCAAAATCAAAACAGAGATCTCAGAACCTATCAATTTTGATAATGATAGCAGTATTTGGAATTACCCACCCAATAGGGAAATCTCAAGGAATGAATCGCCCTACAGTATGACCAAACCCCCCCATTCCGAGCACTTCCCTTCCCCACAAGCCAGCAGTAGTTTACATGTCTCCATTCCAGACTCTGTTCTCACCCCACCAGGGACTGAAAATACTGCCAGCCGCAAATCTCAATTCAGCACCTCATCCACCTCCGCCATGGCTCCTGGACCCTCTGACCCTTTGTCACCACCTTTGTCAGCATCTCCACGGGACAAACATCCAGGAGGCCCCAGTGCTTCCAACTCTTTGTTGTACACTGGGGATCTGGACGCTCTGCAGAGGTTGCAAGCAGGAAATGTGGTTCTTCCTTTGGTTCACAGGGTAACTGGAACCCTTGCTGCCACCAGCACGGCTGCTCCGAGGGTCTATACCACTGGCACTATTCGGTATGCTCCAGCTGAAGTTACTTTAGCCATGCAGGGCAACCTCCTCCCCAATACCCATGCTGTTAACTTTGTGGACGTTAACAGTCCCAGTTTTGGCCTCGATCCTAAAACACCGATGGAAATGCTCTACCACCACGTTCACCGACTCAATATGTCAGGACCATTTGGAAGTGCTGTGAGCGCGGCCAGTCTGGCCCAAATGCCTGCAGGGAATGTGTTCACAACTGCCGAAGGACTCTTCTCCACTCTTCCATTTCCTGTGTACAGCAATGGCATTCATGCCACACAGACACTGGAACGGAAGGAGGATTGAAATATGACCACATACTGTGTTCAGTGATGAACTCTGAGGCATAGACTATATTTTAATTTAGACCTTTAATTCTAGCACTTTGAATTTGAGCAGGTCAGCTTATTCACTCAATATGATGGTCCCCATTTCATTCCCTTTCTCTTTAACTTGACTTATTCTTTAATGTAAAAGTTACTTTTATTTTTTGCCTTCAGAGAGCTGAAGTACCAGTTGCCTGCCATTTTGTCTTCTTCCAAGATGTGTATTTTTTTTTCTTTGCATCTTTATTAAGATGCCTTTAATATGTGTATGCCTCTGCCATAGAATACTCAGTGTTGTAGTAAAGAGATTTTAAAAATGACAACCATTGGGTTTACTTCAAAATGATCTTGATATAATCAAGATTAAAAGAGACAAGCATAAAACAATGTGCCCTGTTTGACTAAGTCAAATGAAAAGGGGTTTTTTGTTCTTTATTCCTTTAAATAATAGGGGATAGTATTTTAGAATTTTATGCAGAGTTTAATTCACTTTTTATGGTTAAGATTTTCTTACTTGCACATACAATAATTTGGGTTCTTAAGAAGTTAATTTCTGGCCTGTGATTAGAATATTAAGACGATGGACTAAATGTTAATTACAGAAACGTTAACTTAATTTCTAAAACCATGGTGCTATCATTTATTAATCTGTAATGTCTTCATACAATATGCAGCTTGTGGGCTGGGATTTTTGAAAGGAATGTCTTCTGTACTAGTCTATAGTCAGGTGCTGCAGTCTCCTTGGTTAGTTAAGACAAAAGCCCTCATTAACATTTGCTGCAGAACTTAATTTTTTTACCTCCGAACTAACAAACATAGCCTCATATTAGATTTAAATGGATCTGGAAGCCTTTTTTCTCTCTCTTGTGAATGCTGTTTAAAAGGACAAGAAAACTCAGTTAAATTGATGAGGATCAGTGG
The DNA here is from genome assembly GCA_030440675.1 of Furcifer pardalis. NCBI lineage: Eukaryota > Metazoa > Chordata > Lepidosauria > Squamata > Chamaeleonidae > Furcifer > Furcifer pardalis. The sequence goes on along the minus strand of CP126894.1, from coordinate 40,299,066 downwards.
ATTTTTTTAGGTGTGTAATTTTTTTTCTTCTGTCTTTTTTTTCTCAGTCTAACTGAGGCTAATTTTACAACTCCCAAATAACACTTCAGAGTAAGGAAATATATATAAAAATATATTTAACGTGCTTTTATTTTTTCATTTAATGTTATAGAGGGAAGGTTGTATTTTTTATTTTTTATTTTTTGACTCATTGATTTGTCTTTGGCAATTCCCCCCCCTCCTCCTAGTGCTGAAAGCCAATATGTTTTAACAAATGGGTTAATAAGCTTGAAATAGGTAACTGCAACTAAAAACTGCACATTAAGTAAAACAAAAATAAAAGAAATCTCCTATTTTGTCTTTGTTGCCAGAAATCAATGTAATGTCAAACACTCCAAATGACTGTCAAGTATTAAATTCTTCTTCCACTCCATCTTTGGCAGCTGTTTGTTAAGGCATCTAATAACAGATGTGAAAACTGTAATGTGTACAATGTGTAAGTGTCCTTGGCTGTCAGTCCCATTGCAGTTTCAATGTGTGTTACTATATGCAGTATATACTAAGCTAATGTAGTTGTTTTGTCCTTTGTCTTCTCTGTGCTTTATCTCTAGTCTGGAGTGGTGACGTCCCATTCCTACAGTCCTAGTGAACCAGTGATTCTTGGGGGTTAGTGGTTTTTTGTGTGGTGGCCTTCCTCTGTAATGTCACCTTATGCTGCTTCCACTGTCTGTATGACTTTTCATTTTCTGCTGTTGCTTTGCTGTTGTGTAATCTCAGACCTCTCTCTTTCACTTTATCACTCTCTCTCTCTCTCTCTCTCTCTCTGCCTCTTCCTCAATCCTTCACCTTTTCTCTCCTATTTTCTCTCTTCCATTCTCAGAGATAAAAGACTCTTAACTAGCTCAAGGTTAATGGAGCCATTTTCCCCACAGAGGAGTTCTGGGTATGTCTTACTCTTAGCATTGTGCAGCACACAGTGCACTGAAGAGTGATACTCAGATATATTAAATAAAGTGATGCCATAAAGCCTCAGTTGTTAACATTTCCAGAGTCCCTTGTGCTCTAACTGTATGTAGAGGGTGCATTTCTTTGGTTGTCTCCCAAGTTGGCGTATGGAGTAATATAGAGACAGCAATTTCAGTGAGAAAGAAAATCCTTTCAAAGGTCAACCAGCATGGTTTAAAAAGGAAACTGAGCTTAGAATGGTCTATCTATAGATAGATACATACATATATTGCACATATGTGCACCATTAGTATATTTTAGCTCAGTTCAGATGACGCAGCAGGTTCATCCAGTTCCTAGCACAGTTGGTTTAGAATCTGAGTGGTGGGTCTGAGACAGAGTGAGATGGAGTAATGCTCCAAAAGGGCATTGAGTGTCACAAATTTTGATGAGTTTTTTAAAGGTTAGATTAGAAGGATTTAAAAATAGATTTCAAGGCCAAGGGAAGCTGATCTGGATTTACCTTTGGAAGCTCTACTCTAGCTATTGAACAATCAAAGGACTGCACCTATCGGCTACAAAGAACAGCTAGACAGCTGTTGTTTTATATTTTATTTTTTATAAATGTTTCTGTGTTGTGTCAAAATGATTTCTGGTGATTTAAACTAACAGATAATCACAGCTACTGTCTGAATCCATAGTGTTTAAAATTACAAAATGGAAAAAAAACTTTCATTACCTGTGAAGACTGTGTCTGTGTTTTTAACTATTTCTTGTACAAATATATGAAAACTTTTATGAGGAGACTGGTGCCAAGTAGCTGAATAAAAGGGGAAAGGGATTATGTTCGTATAAATCTTAGCAGTGTTACTGACTACAATATATAAAAAAAATTAAAATGTTAAAAAATGACAGCTATGGTACATTTATTTTGTGTTTAAAGCTAACCGAATCTAACTTCTTGAGTGCCTGGCATATTTGAAACATATTTTTTTCATTGATCATTGATAATGCTGCAAATCCGAATTGTACATACTTCATTTACAACAGGGTTCTTTTTATACTTTTGTAGATTCTCATACATGTCATACATGGTTGTCTTTATGTAACTTAATTTTTTTTCCATCCTGCAGGTACCATTTTCATAATAAACTTCTCTTGGATTTGTTACTATCTGGCATCATTTCTTTTACATATGATCATCCTGATAAATTAATGCTGGTAGTATTTGTTTGAGCAGGATACCTTGTTTAATCATTTTCTTTTGAAAAGCTAAAACCTTTTTTTAAAAAAGAGGGCATAAGTAGACCATTTCTAAAGCTTATGAGCTATGGAAAAACCTATGCAGCAGCAGGCTAACAATGCTAATCCAAATACTACACTAAACGTGCCACCATCCTAAATTCTCAGCTACCCCAACTCATTATCATATTGAGCATTTTATGCACATTATCAAAGCTGAATAATAGATCTGTGGTGTTGATAATTATAAAATGGTGTGAATTTATTCGATGATTGTACACCAAAAGAGGGCAGCTTACATACATTAATCATGTAAAGCACAGCTTATATTTTCATTTCTTATACTTCACATTGTTATAACCAAACTCTTCCGTCACTCATGCTCTATCTAGGCGCTTAATTTATCTAACAACTTTTTTCCTGCAGATTGGTTTTGACTTAAGTCATTGGCTTCATATGTATTTATTGGCCAGGCTTTCTGGCAAACTGAGGGCAGAAGAGTTTGCCAGCACACAACACAGAACTTGACTTCATAATAAAATCACATGGGGAAGGCCTCAAAACCTTATGGAATGGTTACCTTTTAACTAAAGAAAATGACTGCTAACTTGACCAAAAAAGGGTCTCTCTGTGTGTGTGATTGTTTATTTGTTTATTTAAGTTAGTGGCAGCTATTAACTTTGTTGATAATTCTTAGGATTAATATCAAATTTTGTTGCTAAAAATACATGACAGAATTTTCCTAGTTGAAGTTTTTCTTTATTTAATCACTTTTTTAAAAAAATCATATTCTATTATCCTAAAATTTCACTGCCCTGGATAATTTTGTTTTGTTGTCACGTAACCAGCCACCACCACCCTGTTCTGGCCCTCCTATACCAAAGCCCCCAGAGGGCGGGCTGGCCGGCAAAGCAGGTTTACAGCCCTTAGCTGCTGCTCATCCACAAGGAGGTTTAAACAGGTAGCGTGTTCAGAGGCTTTGTGTGTGAATGCAATGCTTCTCTTACCCTTTTAGTCCAATGAAGACACGTTGCTCAAGCAAACGAAGGTTTATTGATCAGGTATATTGATCAGGTTCATAAAGCATAAAAGGTCAGTAGCATAAGTCAGTCCAGCAAACAGTCCACAGGTACTCTAGGTAACCATTTTGAAAAGAAAAGAAAATCCCACACAATAGCCAGGGTCTTAAGCCATTGAGATCCAGAAACGAACTAACTTCTCTGCAAAATGGAGAATTTGCAGTCAGGTGGGTTATTCATAGCCAATCAGGTAACAGAGAAAATTATTCTCAAAACAATGGATTGTTGACACACATGTGCAGTCAGTGAAGACATAACACACTAAAGAGATAGGAACACAGGAACACTATAATGTCAACAAGCCATCTCGTGACACGTAGGCTGTGAAACAGCTATGAGGCAGAGAGGGACAAAGGATTTCTGAGGCCTATTTCTGAGGCCTAGCTAAAAACTGCAATTTCAAGCCTTGGGAAACATGAGGAAATATGTCGTTTCCTGAAATTTGTGCCTTGCTTTACATGCTATTTCTGCACTATAGGAAAACAGGTACAGTAAAACACCGGATAACGATTGGATCGGATAACGCTAAAATCGCATAACATTAAGTAATCTAGGGAGGTGCATTGGATCGAATAATGTTAAAGTCCTATGGGATGGATTGGATAACAACCGCTAAAGCCTGTGCAGTTACAATGTATCTCTATGGAGATCGGATAACACTAAAAATTGGATAACACCAAGACTTGTGGAACCAAGTTTTAGCATTATCCGAGGTTTTACTGTATTATAAACGGTGCTGATTCATAGTAAAAACATGTTCTTCACTAGGAAAATAATCAGGAATATATTTTTTCATGTGTGTTTTAATGTGTTTTAGCATTTATTACATTTACTACATTTTGTTGCCCCAAGGGTTTAAGACAGGGGTGGCCAACCTTTTTTTGATACTGGCCTGACCACACCCCCGGACAGCTGAGTGGGCCTGACCATGCTGAAGCAGAAGCAGGCGCATTTATGGCTGTCATAAAGGTGCTCACTTCTGCTTGTGCATATGTGTTTTACAGCTGATGTAAACGCACTCGCTTCCACTTCCAGGTGATGTGGCAGTGGCAACGGGCCAGGTGGAATGGCATTGCAGGCCATGTCCACCTGTGGGCTGTAGGTTTGGAGTCCTAGGTTTAAGAGGTGTATATTATCCCTCCACCCCATATTAACTTCAGACAACTCTGTATGGTATGTTAGTGAATAATTGAAAGTCATTCATTGTTTAAGTGAACATCTGAAATCTGAGGATCCTTAATGTAAGGATGCATATACACATACTGTATGTTGTTTGAGAAATGATCCCATTGCACAAGTGACAGCCACACATTTCACTTCAATCTAGCATGGAATATGCTCTAAAGAAATGTGTTCTGGTTTTCAGCAAAAGTTGAACTAGCACAGTGCTGATTGTACCGAGTAGTAATCAAAAAAACCACTACTCCCTTACAGGGCAACAGTATACATCCACACTGTGATAAATATCCTGGTCCTGGATTTCTAGACAACTTAAGTCCTCATTTCTATACAGATTTCTTTGATGTTTAATATCTACTGAATAAAGTGCTGAGTAAACAAGACTAGAATCAAAGGATGTCAGATGACAGAATAGCCTGACGTGCAGTGGTCCATGGGGCCGCAAAGGGTCAGACTCGACTGTGCAACTAAACAACAAATAGCAATTGCAATTAGCAATTACACTCATATACTGCTCCATAGCACTTAGTGCACTCTGGGCAGTTCACAAGTTAATTAGCACTTTTGCCCCAACATGCTGGGTACTCATTTTACCAACCTTGGAAGGATGGAAGGATGAGTCACCATTAAGCCCTGGTCAAGTTTGAACTCACAAATTCAGCAGGTTTTTTTCTTTGCTGCAGTAAAACAGTTTAACCACTGCTCCACAACAGCTTCTGATATTTATCTGATATTTTCATGATCATCACCGGGGGGGGGGGGGGGGGGAGACAGATTTCAGAGTCTCTATCCTGGAAGAGTATGGTAACGTAAGTAAGATCCTCTTTTTTGTGTTTTGTTTTGTCTGCTCATGTTAACCTATCTGAATTACCCTACCTCCAGCTGCCATTTCTCAAGCTTGTTGATTGGCCCATGGATCGAGTCAGCAGTTAGTAACATAGAAATGAATGGCCTTCCTGGAAGTCCTGTTTAAACACTGAGAAGGTTAACAGCAGTAGTCATGACTGCCACATGACCATGGAAACATCTGCAGATGCAGGCAGCATTGGGTCTTTGGCTGTAAATGAAGATGAGCACTGCACCCTAGAGTTGGATATGACTGGCTTTCAAGCAAGAGAGATGTTTGCCTTTACCTAACCCCCAGAACCTCCTAGCTTGTATGTTGTAGTGGCCATCTGAAAGGCAGAGAATGGACTCATTCTATGTATACAGGGATTCTTTTTTTTAAAAAGCTATCAAACACAGTAGGAAACCACTCCCACAGAAGAACATAGAAATGAAATAAATCCAGACATCTGGTCCACAATTCACTTTTGTTGACAGTTCCTATCTCCTGCGATCTTAGTTTTGATTGTGAATAGCTGTTCAGTGATGACACTGATATACTATATAGTAAAAACAGGCTGAAGTGGTTGCAGGAGAAGCTAGACAAAGTGGTCATGGCATCTTTGAAAAATTGAAGTGAGGCAAAGCTTCAGGAAGATTAGAAGTACAGCACACTGCAACGGAGAGTGAGCTTGTTTGTATTGCTCAGCACATTTTCATTGCTTCTTGTGCAATTTACATAGTACAGTCAAACCTTGCATAAAGAGCGCTTCGCTTAAAGAGTAACTTGCTTAAAGAGCAGGATTTTCTCTGAATGTTCGCTTCACTTAACAAATAAAACCAACCAAAAACTCGCTTAACAAATAAATTGGGGTTCGCAATCCCCCCCACAACTGGTCACTTACCATGGTGTTTCGCTTAAAGAGCAAACTCACTTAAAGAGCAATCCTGTGGAACGGATTATGCTCTTTAAGCGAGGTACCACTGTACAGTATATCTGTTAATGCAGTGTGTTGTTTTTTCAAAAACGGGAATGGGCCTGGTTGGTAAGTGGCATAATTTAATTAACCGTCACACAGATAACAAGCTTCTTTTTACAATGAAATGGGATGCCAAGAGAACATCACCTTTTTAGATATATGCATAAATAATTGTTGGGTGCTACTGATATCCAAGTATACAGTACATTTTTCCTGGAAGTCATTTTCACAGTTGATAGATGTGTCTCTTGTGGCTCAATAAACCGATCCTGGCATAAAACATGCGACCACATACATTACACTGAATAGATGGTGGAGGGCATAGTTGAGTTTGACAAAGCTTCCAAGCTTGTCGCTTAGCCTCTTCATGTCTGTGGTGTTCTCCTTAGAAGTGATCAGTAGCAGCAGAGATGGTTTCACTCCAAAGTGGACGATCTATGACTGATGTCTCCCAATTTTGTGGGTTTATACCTAACACCTTCATGGTGTGTTTCAGCTGGTCCTTATAATGCTTCAAAGGAGCTCTGTGAGGTCTTGTACCGGAGCTAAGTTCCCCATAAAGAATTTGATGAGGAAACCTGGAACTGTCCAAACAGCAGACGTGCCCTATCCATCTAAGGCAAGGGTCTCAACCTTTTCATGCCACAGGCTGGACCATACCCCCTCAGACAGCTGAGCGGACCATACACATGGTTCCCCCTTCCCGCCGTAAACACTACTGTAAACTGCAGTGGGTACGTTTGCATAGGTGCATGTATGATTATGGCTGTCATAAATGCATCCGCTTCCGGGGACTTCGCCATGGGCCGGATGATTTGCCACCACAGGCCTGGTCCAGCCCATGGGCCGTAGTTTGTGGACCCCTGATCTAAGACAATGGCTTATGATGGAAGCTTCAATGCTATTTACATGTGCCTTCTTGAGAACTGTAATGTTGGGGACACAGTCATCTTAAAGTTTCAAAGCCATCACCACAAGAACTCTGGATTTTGCTCCTCCTCTTAATGAGAATATTTAAATCATTAACACTGGCTCTGTGAGCAACCAATTTCCTTTCCTCACCTTTCAGATTCTCAAAGACTTTAGGAAACTATGAAAAAGAACATAACAAATTGGAAAAATAATGAAGCAGACATTAAGAGACATGTGCAGAAGAATAGATACCTTTGAACTGTGGTGCTGGAGGAGACTCTTGAGAGTCCCCTGGACTGCAAGAAGATCAAATCAGTCAATCCTAAAGGAAATCAACCCTCACTGCTCCTTGGAAGGACAAATACTAAAGATGAAGCTCAAGAACTTTGGCCACCAAATGAGAAGAGAGGACTCACTGGAGAAGATTGAAGGCAAAAGGAAAAGGGGGTGGGAGAGGACAAGATGGCTAGATTGCATTGTTGACACAGTGGCCATAGATCTGGGTGGGCTACAGAGGATTGTAGATGACAGAGGATCCTGGCATGCGGTGGTCAATGGGGTTGCAAAGGGTCAGACTCGACTGTACAACAACAGTATATCTTTCGATTATCTTGTTTCCATTCCCACTTTGAATAAGCCAATCATAAAACAAAGTACCCTAAACCCTAATACAGTACCTGGTTATTTGGTTTATCCATATAGTACTTCACATGTCTAGTTTGACGTGGCATATCGAAGCATCATCTCCCACTGTTTCCGATCCCTGAAATTTTAGCAGCCTCTTGCCATCAGGAGCTCCTGGTGCTACCATTGCAAAGTACGATGGCATGTCAGAGACTGAAGCACCTATTTTCAATGCCCCTTTAGCCATTTTAAGTACAATTTTTATGGCTATATATTATATAGCTGAAGAGAAACTCATGTTCTGGTGAAATAATGTCTCTCTCTCCTCAAGACATGTTCTCTAAAATTCATGCCAATCATACTCTCTAGTTTGACCAGTATTTGCTGGAGTGTAATGGTGATTTTATCTAAAGAGATTAACAGTGGAACATAACCAATCTCTTCTCTTTTTATCTTGTGCAGGGGTGGAAGGAAAATGTAGCATACTGGTTTGTAGAAGCACTCATTCTTCTTGTTCCCCTTATTCATATATAGTTTGAAGCTCAAACTAACTCGTAGAAGAAAGAGAAACAGGTTTTACATTCAAACATGTTCCAAATGAGCAGATAATAATGACAGGTGCAGGATAAACCAGCAATATTCCCTCAATAGAATCAGCATTCTCTTGGTGTGGTTCTCAATTTATAGGTGTATCTTCATGGCCTGCCTGACAACAAATGTTCAAATTCTTGACCTATTAAAATCAACAGCACTTCAAAGGTTGACATTAAAGGGTCCTAGATTCTAAAATGATATCCAGTGTGTTGTTGTAGAAAGAGTGATGGACTAGGGTTCATGGGATCTAGGTTCAAATCTGGACAAGGAATTTTATTGGGGGAGCAGTAAAACCACTCCTTAAAATATTTCACTTATCTTTAAAGCCAAATTAGGATTGTGGTAAAATGGTTCTGATTTGACACATGAGACACACATAACAGATTCCGTGAAAGGTTTGCTTTTCGCAGAGTGAATGTGTAAGGTAAAACTAAGTGGGACAATATATCAGAGACTAAACAAAACAAAACAAGGCAAAAACATTGTGGCACCTTAAAGACTAACTCTTGTATTTTAATATTAGCTTTTGTGGATCAAGTCCACTTCATCAGACATAAGAGTGAGTTTTCATGGTCAAACCTCGCATAAAGAGCGCCTCGCTTAAAGTGCAACTTGCTTAAAGAGCAGAATTTTCTCTGAATGTTTGCTTTGCTTAACAAATAAAACCAACCAAAAACTCACTTAACAAGTAAATCAGGGTTCACAATTCCCCCCACACACACACACAATTGGTCACTTACAATGGTGTTTCGCTTAAAGAGCAAATTCGCTTAAAGAGCAATCCTGTGGAACGCATTATGCTCTTTAAGCGAGGTATAACTGTATCAATTTATACAGATCAGATATAGAGGCACACAATGGTTGCTTGGCTTAACAGATAGGTTTGCAAATCAGTGTGCTATTTAAAGGTAAAGGTTTCCTTTGCTCAAAAGCTAGTCGTATCTGACTCTAGAGTTCATTGCTCATCTCTGTTTCAAAGCCAAAGAGCCAGTGCTGTCTGCTTCTGCAGACATTTCCATGGTCGTGTGGCAGGCACGGAATGCTGTTACCTTCCCACCAAAGTGGTCTCTATTTATCTACTTGCAATTTCATGCTTTCTAACTGCTATTTACAACCAGTAATAACATACAATTAGGGCAACTATTTACAACAGTAAATAAATAAATACATTTCGTGTCAGAAATTACTTTGGGTTGAAAGGATTTTTGCTGGAGAAGCTCTGCTCAGGGGATGCCGGAATGAGGCTCCTTTCATGTACCATTTACAACAGTAATAACAGAAGATACCTGATTGGGATTAGTTTGATTATCATGAAGTTTGGTTCTGCTAAATTGTAAACGTTTAGTAGGTGCAAAATAAACACAGAATATGATAGTAGTGGGGGACTTTAATTTAATACGATCAGAAATTGATAGTACTGGAGTTAGAAGGAGTGATAAAAAGGATGTATTAGAAAATTGGATTAAACTAATAGGTTTAAGTGATGTGTGGAGAGAAATTAAAGGGGTTGAAAGAACATATACTTTTTTCTCACAGGTATATAATATGTACTCCAAAATCGATTATTTCTTTGTTACAAAGAATTTAGTTAAAAGGGTAGAGAAAATCGAGACAGGTATCTTCAAAGAATCAGATCATGCAAAGATAATAATGGCAGAACAAAGAAAAATAGTAACTAGAAAGAGATTGGATAAAAACAAAACAAAATAAATGAGGGAATAAAATAATAGAACAGAGCAGTATTGGTTATGGGAAGTGGAGCACAGGGTGGAGAGGGTTGTCTGTGAGAACTTTAGACATTTAGGCCTCACTCCTATTTGTATTTCTGACAATTGTTGAATACTTGATGGGTCTAGTCTTATTGGGACTACCAATCAGATTCTGGTTGTAGTATCCAAGGCTTTCAAAAAACAGATTGTCAGATCCTGATAAAGGATACTCTGCACATTACTCACAGGGAGACCTGACGGTGTCACACTCCAAAGTCTATATTCCACAACTGACAATTATTTGTAACTGCAATGTTTCTAAAATTAATGTCATGTGTTCTTTTCACAACCGAGGAAGTACCTACTTAATCTTAAATGTTTCCTCCTGGGTAGTATACTTTCAGTATGAAAAACTAAATGTCCAGAAGAGAGCTTTCTTTCTTGACATTTATTTAGTAAGTGAAGCATTTTGTTACATTATGTGATATGAGTTCATATATGGTTTAAAGCAGGGGTGTCCAAAAGTTTTGGGATGCAAGCTGGTCACATGGTTTGGCTGGCAGATCATGTGGTTCCTCCCACTGGAAGTGGAAGTAAAATGCGCCTTGCAACCTGTTTTGTAACAGGATGAGATAATTTTTTTAGGCTGTCATTTTCTCTGCTTAAACCAGGGGTGCCCAAACCATGACCCGTGGGCCAAAGTTTGGGCAGCCCTGATTTAAAACATGGACTCCGGAGAATGGCAGATGACAAAGGAGCCTGGGGTACTGTGGTCCATGGGGTCACAGAGTGCCGGACTTGACTGTGCAACAGAACAACATGGTTTAAAAATCTAAAGCTTCATGGCAAAACTTGTTGAGCTCATAAGAGGAGAGAAAACTTGTCCTGCTTTTGTTGCTGTCCATCTCCCTCTCTTTTGTGTTATAGTTTCCTATCTCATTCTATGCAATTTCCTATCTCATTCTGATAAACAGAGCTCCCTTCAAAACCTATCAAAGCACATAATATGATGTCCCTTGCTAACGTGAGGGGTTGGTAACCTTAAAAATGATCTGAAACAGTGTTCTAGAAAAATGTATCTTCTTCTGAGGTACTAAACCTTTTTAGTTACAACTTGTTTTAAACTCAAGTCACTTAAAAATATACCTTGAGAAAGCATGCTTCCAAACTATGTAACAGAATGTCAACTGGAAAAGTATGGAAAGCAAAACCAGCATAAAACCCACATTGAAGTGCTTAAGGCTTACCAGAAATAGGCCATATATCTACCGTATCTATCTCCCCTGAGAAAATCAAACAAGGGATCCATATTTTTTTTTTGTCAGATTACAATCTTTTATCAAATGATATCATACACAGGTGTTATTTGTTATTCTGTTACTGCCAAACTGACATACTCAATAGAATAAACTTATTTGGTTATCTCTTGGTTATAGAATACAGTACTGTACTTATGTTTGCCCCTCACAGATGATCAGCCCATGTCACCAGACTATGTACTTTCTCAGGGGCTTCTTCCTGTCCACTTTCACCTACTAACAACACCTGTATGCTAAACAAGTCTGCTTCAAGGACATTTTCTCATAAAGCCTGACCCATAATGACCTTAAAGCATTTTAACGTCTGTTTCTCTCATTTTAACTGTCTTTGGCCTCTTAGCGTTTGACAAGATCTCAAATAGGATTAACAAACTTCATTTTATTTTCTAAGTATTTCCAGAAAAATCAGGTAGGATTCTGGAGCATCTCCAGCTTCAGAAAAAAATTGGGTTTGAGGAAGATGCCAGGAAACCAAAGCAGCAGAACTTCTATAGGTGACATGCATTTGCCAAGGTTGTATTTCTTGCAAAGACCAGCCATCTGACCAACAATGCCATCCTTGCATTTTGTAGATAGTCGAAGACTAGTAACTGGCAGTATGTTTTGGTGTAGACAGAGGGTTAAACTAGATATTAAGGGGAATGTGTATTTCTTACAATTAACCAATTTTTCATCTCACAACAAGATTTCCTCAGAAATATGTGCCACATCAATCAGGGTTACAGATTAGGATCATATTCAACTTTCCAACAGCCTCTCGCAAAATGAAGCACAATAAATACTGAATTCATAAATGAGGAAAATCACCTGCTGTAACAGAAACCTTTCTAAACTTGAGGGAGCACCTATGAACAACAAGAACAAGAATGATGAAATACATTGTCTAACATGGCTGACAAATACTATATACCTCAATAACAACTTCCATAAAGAATGCATTCTGAAAAACTGGACAGTCCTTTTGAGGAGATAAGCTACAGTGCTGTCAGTGTGTCAGGTTGTAAGATTTTGGAACTCCAAGTGCTTAAATTTGGGGGGAATTTAATGCTGAAAGCAAGAAGCAATAGCTTGCTTCTGTGTCACTAAGGCAATTTAGTATTGCAAAATAAGTTTTCATAATAGTATTTCATGTGTTTTCTTCTAACTTGCTTAGATCAACAATGGTCTATTCATAACGTCATGAAATCTTTAGTTCTGTACCCCATAGTGATTATTATACACTCTTGCATAATCTGTAACCATTACTCCATCTAACTCCAATGCCTATTACCAAGCCAATTTGATATCCAATTGAATAGTTCACCAACAATGCTCTACCTGCTAACCTTATAAATGGATCTGTTACATAGTATCATACTGACAGTCCTCTCAAGTCCAAGTGAATTGCAGTATATTTACTTCTTCACTCTTGTCCACTCTCATTGTTACTTCCTCAAATAAATGAATCATGTGTGTTAAGCATGACACCTCTCTAGTAAATCCATGTTGACTAAGGTAACTCTAGGCTCAAAGGGACTACTGCATAAATATGCCCTGAAGATGCTTCCCAAGTGGTCACAACAAGGGAAGGAGAACCAAAACAAGCAGAGCCCTTGATATCCTTTCATATCCTCTAGCTCAGTAAGCTTCAATCAGTTTGATTGGTAAAAAAATTTTTTTATTAGGGAGCACAAAATTATGGTACAATGCATTTTAAAAGGCTATTTTAGTTGCCTTCTTGTATTAAAAATGCAAACAGGTAAATTTAAATGACAAATGTTGTATTGCTCTGGCTTAACAATGGGAATGATGTTACCGGTAGTGCCAGACTAGTGGTAATTGAAAAGTTCCTTTTTTAAATTTCAGGGTGCATGCAGCATTGTATCATTATGTGTTAGTTACATGCTCTCCAAAATTATAAGAAGACCTCTTTAATTATTTGCCATCTGCCACTGCCACTGATGGTGATGTCACTTCCACTGTGAGGCAGAGCTATGCAACAGGATAAGTTAAAGGTAAAGATTTCCCTTGCTTAAAAGCCAGTCGTATCCGATTCTTGGGTTCAGTGCTCATCTCTGTTTCAAAGCTGAAAATCCGTATTCAAGTGATTGTATTTTTTCCTTTCTCCTTTGCCTTTTGCATCCCTTCTTTCCTCTGCTATTTTAAGAGCCTCATCTTTTGGTATGGTTTTCTTTGCTGCCTCCTGCATGATGTCCCATATCTCTGTCCATAAAACCTTACTGCTGAAGAAACAACGAGACGCCTCATTACCTGATATGTTGTAGTGGCAGAGACAACATGAGAAGGAACTACTAATACTACTGGTATATTTACACCTTGAATAAAGATGTGACATTGGATAAATCATTTCTAAAATTATAGAAATGAGGAAAAAACATTGTTATTTTGGTGCTTACTCAGGGCTTACCAACAGATGATAAGGATGTCCTAATGTATAGGATAATCTAGGGTAATACAATTCAATCTAATACAACTGTACTCTACTTCTTAAATTTACGGAGCTGCAACAACCAATCCAATGACCTTTTTAAGAATTAAAATGGTAGCCTTTCAAAATGAGTTGCTAGAGCTGAAACTTCATGTATGTACCTTACATGTTTAAAATCCTTAGCGATATTCACTAAGATTAGATAAGTATCTAAAAGCAGGAGTAGCCCATAGTCCAAGCAGGGGGGAAATTAAAGTGCTTTACCCCAACATTCTGGAATGGGCAACCTCTGCTCCAATTATAAACTGGTTGCTTGAAAGATACAGTCAAACCTCGCGTAAAGAGCGCCTCGCTTAAAGAGTAACTCGCTTAAAGAGCAGAATTTTCTCTGAATGTTCACGTCACTTAAAAAATAAAACCAACCAAAAACTCGCTTAACAAATACAGTCAAACCTCGCATAACGAGTGTTTCGCTTAGCGAAAAACTCGCATAATGAGCAAGTTTTTCACTAAGCAGTCCGGCTCACATAACGAATTTTTCGCTATGCGAGTTGGACTTTTCCCTATGGAAAAACTCGCATAACGAGCGTTTCTATGGGAAAAACTCGCATAACGAAATGCGAATTTTCCCCCCTTGAAATACTCGTTATGCGAGTTTTTCCATAGGGAAAGTCCGACTCATATAGTGAAAAATTAGTTATGCGAGTTGGACTCGCATAGCGAAAAACTCGCATAGCAAGCAGCCTCTCAGAACAAATTAAATTCATTATGGGAGGTATTAATGTAAATCTCGGTTTACAATCCCCCACCATCACCAGAAGTCACAATTGGTCACTTACAATGGTGTTTCGCTTAAAGAGCAAACTCACTTAAAGAGCAATCCTGTGGAACACATTATGCTCTTTAAGCGAGGTACAAATGTATAGAAAAAACTCTTTTCAGCAGCAATGGATATGGATAATCTTGCTTAAGCATAGGTGAATGGTCCAGAGTCAGGTATTCAGTGGGTGTCGTGGGCGTAGCCAACGTCATGACATCATGGGCGGAGCAAAATAAAAAATAAAAAAATGAAAAAATTGTCTGTGCATGCATCAAACCTCCATTTGACGCATGTGCAGTTCTTTTCTTTTTTTTAGTGTCCATGCGTCAAACCTCTATTTCATGCATGTGCACTAAAAAATAGAACTGCACATGCATAAAACTGAGGTTTGATGCATCCGCACTTCAAGGCAGCTATTTTGGCTGCCCGGGAATACATTTTTGGAGGGGGGCGGAGAGGTGACCAAACCGATCACCCAGGGGTCCCCCCCGGCGACCCTTCCTGATGGGGTGCTACTGGTTCAGGCGAATCGGTAACATCCCATCACTGGAGCCTCATTTGGGCGTTCCCTGAGTGGAGTTTCTCCCATAAAAATCCTTTCAACCCAGAATAATTTCTGACATGAAATTATTATTGATGTAAAAGCCGGACTATGGGGGGAAATGCTGACAGGGGGAAAATAAAATCTGAAATATGATGTTGGAGGAGAGGTTTTCAAATACCATGGACTGTCAGAAGGACAAATATATATGTACTAGATCAAATCAAGCTGGAACTCTTTGTCAAAGCAAAAATGACTAGAATAAGACTATCATACATTGATCACAACATGAAGAGACAAGACTCACTAGAAAAGACAATAACACTGAAGAAAATTGAAGGCAGCAGGAAATGAGGAAGACCAAATATAACGAACTTTGACTCAATAAAAGGAGCTAGAAAGCTGCTTTGCTTTCCTTAAATGTAAGTTGCCATTGCTTAGTTGCTTATAACATTTCTTACAAGATTATTACAGTTGTGGTGATTCTAGACAAGTGGACCTGAGAATAAGATTTTTTTTAACCTCTCAGATCATTACTATAGCAATTAAAGCGTAGAGTAAATCAGAACTAGATTAATGTAAACCACGTTTCCGTTCAGAATGTCTTGTTATACCATGTAATCTCACCTTGTATAACAACTAAAATCTTCCTCCATCCTCCAACACACATATCTGTGATTTCCTTGTTTGATTCTCTGCTGGGATTTCACAGAATTCAGAACCTCTCTATAGAGAGAATGACAGTGTTTTCGTGCCATTATGATAGTGGTGGGCAAGAGTGACCTTCCTATGATTCCCGCTAGCCCCGGCTTGTTTAGCAATTATGAGGGTTTATGGATGTTTCAGTCCAGGAACAGTTCACAGGTTCTGTTGACTGGAGTATGGCAATGTTTGAAAAGCTGGAATCACATACAGTATTGATGAGGCCAATTGCATAGGATTTTTCAAATGCTGTGGAATATATATAAAGAACTGCTTTATTTCATTTCAGAGAATATGAAAGCAAGGGCAAACCAGCAATTTGTCCTTGCCCAAAACATATCTGAAAAGAAAAGAAAGATCAATTTCACTGTCTTTTGATTAACTTAGATTTCCCATCAGGCAGTCTTCTGGAAGATACATCTCAGTTTCTCTCATCTACATAGTCTTCTGCCTCTTTGGGGGATTACTTTACAGAGGGCAAAAAAATTTTTCCTAAACTTCAATTTAAAGGAAGTAAAATTTAGGAATTTAAAGGAGTTTGCATAAACCAAGTCTGATGTTGGGCACTGAAATCATATAGTGGGGGCACCTCAAGGAAAAATGATGAAGATAATAATTTAATAATATAATAATTACTTTAATCCTGCATCCCTTTCATGTAATTTCTTCATTCTCTGGGTTTCTTGATTATCTATTGAGAGATAAAGATGAGTGGGATACGCTTGGTGAACCTGACCTGTACAATGAAACCGTTTATGAGAAATTATGATATACGATGAAAATACAAAACCCTGATGTTAATAGGCTTATTTATTGATTGCAAATAAAATTCATGAAGTGTGAAGCCAAAAATGGTGCTGTGGGGAATTGAGCCAGAAGGACATTAGCCAGAGAGTGTGTATTACACATAAATGAAGCTAAAGGTTGCCTAAAGGCCTCTGAATCTAGAAGGAAAGCCTCTGAGGATACAACGGGAAAGCCTTTAATGCAGCTAAAGCTCTCTCAAGCTGCTATTTGCATATTTTCCTACAAAAGGGAAATGCTATATTAATTCATTTTTATTTACCTTTCTCAGCTTTCCAAAAGAAACCTCACAGGAAAGCCGTTCACGATACAGCTTTACAAGATAATTTCAAGAGAAGCTTTGCAGGTAGTGTTTGAAAGAAAGAGGGAAATGTGAATCAAATTTAGATTATTACTGGCATAATCCTTCAACAGACGGTGTCTTGAAATCGAAGTGATCTTCAAATGTGAATGTACAAATTACTTGAGCTGTTCCTGTTACTTTTCATTATCTCCTCCACACATGCAAACATTTTTTTAAAAAAAATTCTTATGCCTTTCAGTATATGCAGTTAGTTTGAGCAGGTGGGGGAAAGAAAGAATGTTCTCCCACTGAGAAGAGAGCAACCCTGGATGTCTGGCCAGTAAACACACTTACCCACTTATTTACTTATTACTACACTACCTTTCAACTTTCAGAGATTTGGTCCAACAGCTAATTTTTGATCCCATTTCCCAAAAACATTCACTCAAGTGGTTTCATCCAGTCCATGGAATTCCTTAGGACTTATTTTGGCTATTTTTTTGTGCAGTAGATCAAATCTGTCAACGGTGGGGAAACTTTTGGCATGCTTTGAGATTTTTTTAAAAATAGAGAATGAGCCAGCGGTGGCCAAACTTTGTACTTCAGCTGATCAGGGCTTCTGGGAATTGAAGTTCAAGAACACCTGGAGCACCAAGGTTGGCCACTGCTGCCACTCTCCTTCTATCAACTGGTGGTACCATGTCACACATCTATGCCATGGTTAATATGGATGCAAAGAATACTTGTTGAGTTGCCCCTGAAAGTAGCTGACTCATGGTGGAAAAACAGGACTACAGTAATACCTCGGATAATGCTAAGACTTGGTTCCACAAGTCTTGGTGTTATCCGATTTTTAGTGTTATCCGATCCATGTTAAAATCCTATGGGATGGATCGGATAACTTTAAAGCTCCATAGAGATACATTGTAACCGCACAGGCTTTAGTGGTTGTTATCCGATCCATCCTATAGGACCTTAATGTTATTCAATCCAATTCTCCTCCTCAGATTACTTAACGTTATGCGATTTTAGCGTTATCCGAGGTAAACGTTATCCGAGGTATTACTGTATCACCATCTCTATTGTTCCCAATGTTTTAAAAACAATGTAACAAAATACATTATTTGTGTTACACTGTTATTTTTGTGTTTTTCCATTTAAATAACACATTGATTTAAAGTGCAATTTTGCTTAATCTGTGCAAAAAAAAAAACCCCAAAAAAACATTCTTGCTCCCATTCACTTGTTAATTGTTCCACAAATTCCTTTACACCCTGGAAGGGCAAGAAAACATAATTTAGTTGCTCCTTATCCTTGCACAGGTTTACCCAGTGTGGTGCAGTGGATAACGTAATGGATTAGGAAACAGGGGACTTGGATCCATCATGGAACCTCACTGGGGGTGGGACCAGTAAAACTATTCTTTAAATAACTGGTTTAACTTGAAAAGCCTATTAGGGCCACTAGAAGTCAGATCTTACTTGAAAGTCTATAACAACAATGCATCTTTCAGCACAAGAAAGAAACAAATGAGGATTTACATGTCTATCACTTCCTTTCTGGAAAGAGATAACAGAAATTATTTTCCTTGGTACTTTCTCAGATTATATTAGCTTTTGACTCTATGGTAGTGGGGGCAACATGCAGCTTATAGCCCAGGCACACCTGCGACTCCCCAAAAATGGTGGTTGCCAGCTCAAGAGACTTGGAAAGGTCCACAAAAATCACCCTCACCCAAACCAAGTCAGGTATGTCAATCCAAGCATTTTCTCTTTGGGTTTTTTAAAAAAAATTGCCACTTTTGGCCATTTCCAGACCCGGTGCAATTTGCTTAGGAGCTGAGACAGGGAACTGGTCCCCAAATGCACTGGAGTGATCCATACTTCACGATAAGGAACAGTCTTTAGGAAGAACCTTTGAATTTCCAAAAAGACTACCATGGCCTCTCCATTGAGAAACTCAAGTGTGGCAGGAAAACCTGACCAGCTGTTTGTTACAGATTGCTCCTAAAATGGGCAAGAGCAGAGAAATGGGGTATGCTTGGGGTATATACACACACACACATAGTTCCACCTAGATGAAACCTCTGTGGATCACAACATTTCTAGGGCCAGTTGGTAAATTCCTGAGAAGACAGGGCAATATGAAAAAGTGGTTTCCTGAAGGCTGGAAGATTTGTTTTTTAAAAGTCAACTTAAACCTATAGCATAGGAAATCATTATAGAAATTGGGCTGTGGGGAAATAGAAAACGGGACACTGGACTGGATGAACTAGTATAATTGAGCAGTGTCTGTGCCTTAGGGATTCTTTGGTGCAAAGTATTCTGAATTATGTGGGGACTGGGATATTAATATTCTGTGGGGGTATGCCAGTTCCAGCATTCCTGCACTTACCATGGACGTAGACTGCCTCCAGGCAAATTTATAAATACAGACTGAATCAGAGCTAGGCATGCATTTCCAAGACAATCATGGGGTACAGCAAAGAGACCAGGGAGACTCATGAGACAGAACAGCTTTCCCCATCCACACAGATCCCACATATTCAGTCTGGCATTCATGGGATTAAAAGTGTTAAAATAAAATTAAAAGAAGTCATTAAAATTGAGGTGAAAAGGAGTAAAAGGTATCAGTATCGTATACAGAAGAATTGTAGGTAAAAGTCACCCTTGCTCGAAAGCCAGTCATATCTGACTCTAGGGTTCAGTGTTCATCTCTGCTTATAGCCAAAGAGCCAACGCTGTCTGCATTTGCAGATGTTTCCATGGACATGTGGCAGGCATGCCTCAATACCTGAGTGCATGGAACGTTGTTTACCTTTCCAACAAAGTAGTACCTATTTATCTACTTGCAATTTCTTGCTTTTGAACTGCTAGGTTGGCAGGAGATGGGACACAGATGGTAGCTCATTCTGTCATGCAGTACTCAGGAATTGAACTCCAACCTTCCAGTCATCAAGTTCAGCATCTTAACCACTTGAGCCACTGCAGTCACAGTATGTATGTATGTATGTATGTATGTATGTATGTATGTATGTATGTATGTATGTATGTATGTATGTATGTATGTATGGGGAGAGAGAGAGAGGCAAGCTGAATAGTCCCAGGATGCCCACAGAAGAAGAGTATGGTAAACTATTTTTGAATACTTTCTAACTAGAAAACTCTGAAAAGGTTCACCATAAGTCAGAACTGACTTGATGATATATTTGTTATGTGCTGTCAAGTCAGAACTGACTTATAGTAACCATAATAGGGCTTTCAAGGGAGGTGAGATATTTAAAAATTGGCTTCTCTGCTTCTATTTTAGTGGATAGAATGATGGACTAAGAATCTGGGTTGAAATCCTCTCTCTCTCTCTCTCTCTCTCTCAAACACACACACACACACACACACACACACACACACACACACACACACACACACACACACACACACACACACACACACACACACACACACACTCTTCTGTGGCTGTGGATAAAGCAACCTTCCAAACTGACTACTCTAAAGTTAAGAAAGAACAAGAATAAGACAGCATTATGCAGCTTCAATTTGCTGCCCAAACATATTAATACACCTATTCTAGTTGGAGGATGCAGGAAAACAAACACTTAACCAAAGAGGAAGGGGAGCTGTACTTTCAACCTGAGTAAATGTCTTTTAAAAATAGCTCTAGTATATATATACTGTACTATTAAGCCATTCTAGTATGCTACTAGCTATGATACTACAGACCCACAGCTATCCCCAGGGATGGGTTATGTGACACAGAAAATGGCGAGGAGATATTAAATATTGTAAAGATGTGTAAGTGTCTAAAGGTTTGTCTTTCCTCTTGAACCTGTATCAAGAGGCCATTGAATTTGTGGTGAGATGTGTTATCCTCCCCAGCCCCCTGAATAACATTAGGGAAATGCTATATCTCAAAGACTCCCAACCAAGGTCAGTTGGTGCTCAAAGCAATTCGTCTTACAAGAAGCACTCTTGTGATGCAGTTAGCCAGATCATCTGCAAAGCTGATTAGTACTAAACCCTGAAGACATTTCAAATACACTGCTGCATTACTGACAGAAAAAAGAGACTATCTGGTAGTAACACTTTAAGATTTCAGCTAATGATGTAAACACGTGTTGTTGTTGTTTTCATGTAAAAGAAATTCAGGAGGAGAGAACAAGAAAATTGATTAGAATGAAGGAGATGGTGGAACCACAGAATTGCATACATGTAAATACATAAATAACCTTTCCTGCAAAAGCTGCTCTTTAACACTCATTTAACACCCTAAATAATTTTTATTTAGACACAGTGACATTTCATGCTGTTCATATCAGTTCATTGGAGAGAAATGAGTCAGAATCTCAGAATTTTACACCAAGCATATTTCATACATCTTTTAGTATAGCACACCAAATTTTCATCATCAGAAAATGACTGGCCATGACACACACTTCCAGATTCAGCAATTGTAATTAATAAGCAAACAGTTTACAAGGCAAATATCATACATCTTTGCGGCAGATTCCTGCTTTGCTTATGCAGGGCTGATAATGGGCATGGCTACGGTTACCTATTGTAATGAAATAAGCCCCATTTTAAACTGTGCTTTTTTCATTATCTTTTTACCCACCTAAATACCTTGTGTTTTAGTACTTTCGAAATGGCAATTTCAAATCAGGGGGAGAGAGAATGGAATGTAAACATCCTTGCCTCATGAGTTGCCTTGTGGTTTACAAGAACTGAAACTTAATGTGTGATAGACATATCATGGTGTAAGATCATTGGTTGGAATTCCTTAAGGGAATGGCTGGGAGGAGGATCTTGTGGGAGGAGATATAACCCAGAGGAAGGTGGGGGTGAGAGACACTCTCTTGGATGCTACGCTTTTGAACTGCAGTCCTGTAGCCTATTTAGCCAGAAGGGGAGCCATGGGCTATCCCTTAAACAAGAAACTTGCTTTATTTCTTTGTTTTTGGAATGCTTTCTGAGCTGTTGCTGGACTGTATCCTGTATCTTGCTTTTAATGTACTTTTAAAATACCTGAAGAGAGTTGGAGTGATTACTTGGCTCGACACTACCTTATCTACACATTTCTAGATGGCTGAGTTGTCCAGCCAGGGAGCTGCAACTCAGAAAAATGATAGGGCCTACTCGAAAGTAAGGTATCCTATTGTTACACCCATCAACAGATTTCTCCATTGCTGGAGGCTGCCCTGGCAATTAGATAGAATGGTCACTTCAGAAAGTGGAATATTTGGGATGGAGACAGAGTGACTGGCACACCCTTGTTGCTGCCTGGTCCCCTGCTATCTCTGTGCAAGGACACTTGTGGGATGGGGTGGGCAAGAAGGAAGAGGATGACAATATTGGCAGCACCAGATTACTTTAGATTGCTGCTGGTTGCCTTGAGTGTGGCCACCATTTTGCTATGATCTAAATCTTTGAGGCCAAGCAGGGCTGTAGCCGGGGGGGGGGGGTTCAGGAGGAGCAAAAAAACTTCAGGAGGGGCAACAATGTCACAATCACATATATAACATTGGCATCAGGGGTGGGTGAATGGGTGGCTATGGCCCTGAGGCCAAGGCATTATGTAGCCTCATACAACACCTTTGCCCCAAAGACCAGTCATTAGGTGAACAACTAAGTGTAATGCAGCCTCTAAAAGTGTGCCATTTGTGTGTGTGTTTGTTTGTCTGTCCAGTGCCCAGAATTCTCCAAGAATTCTTCAGACAAAACTCTGCGAGTTGGCCCACAAATACACTCCTACATTTCATTCACCTGGAACAAGGCTTATCTCCTAGGCTGCTTGGCTATCTGACGATTGCTTGGACTTTCTATTATTGGGCCTACTGCTGTTAATATACAAAATGGAAATTGCCCATGGCTTTCTTGGAGCCATAGGTCTTTGTGGAACATATAGTTTTTTTCAAGAGCCCTCTAATACAAGAGTGTGATGTCTTGGTCTTGGTCTCTAGTGACAGATCTTTATACTTGATGATCGTTTATAATTCCTTCATTGCTGTCTTTCCAAGTCTCAGTCTTCTTCTCATTTCTTAGCTGCAGTCCCCATTTGAACTGATGATTGAATCAAAGGATACAGAAATTTTCACTATTTCAATTTTTTTGTTGTTTTCATTAAAGCTTTATAGTTCTTTTGTCTTAATGTTCATCTGCAATCCTGTTTTGGTACTATCTTCTTTCACTAAAAGTTGTTTCAAGTTGTTCCATTCTGCCAGTAAGATGGTGTCATCTGTATATTTTAAATTACATCTCTTCCACCAAATTTTACTTCTTCTTCATTTGAATCTAATTCAGCATTCTGTATGATATGCACTGCATGCATGCAGGTTGAACATATAAGGGGATAAATTGCACCTTTGTCTGACACCTTACCTATAAAAAAACATTCTGTCTCTCCATATTCTGTCCTAATGGCAGTTTCTTGTCCACAATATAGGTTATATATCAAGTGCTGAGGCACACTCATTTTTTAAAAGAACAAACATACAGTTTCTCATGATCTACACTGTCAAAGGCTTTGCTGTAGTCCAAGGGTGCCGAAACTTTTTGGGCTGTGGGTAGGTCACATGGTTCAATAGGTTGGTCGTGTGGTTCCTAGTACCAGAAGCAGAAGTAAAATGAGCCCATGCCAGCACATGCACAAAACACTACCATAAATGCATCCACGGCTGTCGTAAATGCATTTACGAGAGCTGCAGGTGCATTTATGGCAGTGTTTTGTCCATGTGTGAGTGCATTTTATTTCCACTTCTGGGAATGGTGAGAGTAGCACAGGCCAGGTGATTTGGCACCATGGGCCAGATACGGCACATGGACCATAGTTTGGGCACCCTGCTATAGCCTATTAACCATAGACCAATCTTCTGAAAATCTTTCATGTACTACTAGTAAATATTTGCAATTTGATCTCATGTGCCTCTTCTGTTTTTGAATCCAATTTGAATACCAAGCATTTCTCCCTCCATATAGGCAAAAGTCTTTGTTGCAATATCTTGTGCATCATCTTGTTTGTGTGGGAAATTAAAAATTTGCTTGCATGAAAAATTAGAGCAATGCTCCTATAGTTACTGTACTCATTTGCATGTCCTTTCTTGATTACTGGAATTGTCATCAGTACTGTGATGCAACGTGAGCAGAGTATGCATTTTTTCTTGCCCCAGAGCGCTGGGTAGCCTTGTCTTGGAGGCCAGCTGGTTCTGGGCTGCCTTCGCCCACCGAGGCAAGCAGGAAAAATGCCACTGGCATTATTATTTTTTTAAAGGTGGATCCCAGCTTGGCATGAAGGGACCCACACACTATGATCTCAGAGCCATCTTCTGTGGCACATGTGAAATAAGACATTCAGGATTTAACACTGGGACTGCAATGGACTGCCGCAGCTTTGAGGATATTGTCAAGGTGCACCTCCACAGCCAGCTCAACTGGCATGGCCTCTTCGACCTCCATGACCATTGGGAATCAAAATAGTGAAGTGGTTCCTCCTCCGCATACTTTGCCATTGGGCCCAGTATAATTATTTCAGGTAGCATTTCCTCCACTGAGGGGACCGTCACTCCTTTGTTGGCCCCTTTGGGGAGTCATGTTATTTACACTCAGCATCGAGTCACTGGCTATATATGGTCTACTCTATTACTTTAGCGGAATGTCTGGCCAGACATGCTGATGACTGGAATATATATAGAGAACATTTCAATTCTGTAAGCTATTATTTTCTTTTGCAGGCCATTTTACACTTACATTGCTACTTGTTACTGTCTATTGGTCTCTGATCTTTGGCTCTGAAAACAGAGGTTCAAGTTTGCTCCTTGTTTTCCTAGACAGCTGAGGGCAAGCTGTGAGATCTAGCTGCCTCCTGCCTCAGACGTGGCTATTATATAAGGGGGTTGTGATTTGAAAAAGGTTGGGAAACCCTAATCGAAAAGAATTGCCATTTATTCAAAGGACATTTTTAATCACTAAATTAAAAATGACTAACCCATCTTTCACCACTTGGTGGCAACACTTCCATATTTGATTTATGGAATCTTGTCACTAGTGCTGCTGTTCTGATAATTGAAAAAATAAGTGTGGGCCCTAGACCAGAATACTGTACCACTAATTATAGCAGATATCAATCCCATCACCACTAGACGCCCCCTCCCCCTTTTCAATTCACTGAGAGCAATAAAGAGCATGTTATAATGCTATGCAGCCTGGAGTATTTTAATAAGAATTTTTACATGCCACAGAAGCATCATTAAAAGGCTTGTTAGGCTGCCGCCTCATCATAAATAGGGTCTCAAAAATATTTTCAGTGAATTTAATTTCTTTCTCAACATCAATATTCCGACAAAGTAAAACTGCTGAATAACTTCTTGCTTCTACTAGATTTTCAAACACAGAGAACTGTTTTCAAAGCAGTGTCAGCGCAATTTCTATCCAGTATTTTCAACTATATTTTTCTCCATATTTGGCCACCACTGGGGGTTGTAATGTTGCTCAATGACAGGAAGGACCATACATCATGTAAGGCCAACAGCCACAACAGCTCCTACGTACACAGCTTTTCTCCTTCATTTACATCATTCCTCCTAAGCAGTTTGACATCCCAAAACTACATTGGCAATTGCCTTCCCTACTCTTCTCTTCTTCTGCCATATCCTCATGGAGATCCCCTTTCAAAATCACCTTTCCCCAAAGTTGCTTTGTATGAAGGAAGTATATCTGTCTGTCTGTTTTACATGCATCTTCTTATAACAAAAACTTGGCTTGCAGTATGGCAGTGTGGTAGTTAAATCAAATGGGAAACAAGAAAAAGCCAGAAAGCCATTTGTATTGACATTTGTTTTAAAACTAAGGACATAATTACCCTGTTGCAAGCCTGTACTGCAGAGAAAGCATCTTGTTGGGACCTAATTAAAGAATTATCCAATGTTTAGCTTCTCATAGATAAAGAAGCATAAGCTTTGAAGCAGAAGTGTTTGCACTGAGCTTTTGAAAACTCTCTAAAGACTGAGGAGCTTAAGTCAGTTAAGCCTTTTCCTTTGCCAATTAGACAGCTTTTGAACTGTCTTCCACAAATTATGATAGAAACTATCAGTACCTCTGAAATATGAGCAATTTGCTGCTTAATCTCTGCCTAGTGACAAACTAAAATAGAATGCTATCTCTGCAGAAAGTGGCATCAGGTGCAGTGAAGGAAGAGAGGCTACAGATACCCCATCCAGAGGCAAGTTGTACAAAATGTGTATGTGCCAGTAGCATAGCATGGGGGGCGGGGGGCAGCCCACCCCAGGCGGCACTTTTGCGTGTATGGGTGTTATTGGACTACAATTCCCAGAAGCCCTAGTAGGAGTTGGTGCCAGCATCCTAGGCTGCCACTAGGAGGCGGCAAATTTGGCTTACACCCTGGGTAGCTGAATCCCACACTATGCTACTGGTATGTTCACACCACATGCAACATTATGTGCTGATGAGTTTACTCCTTTCCCACCATTGTACTGGTTGTGTCAGCACTCTGAAGATTTGATTTATCCAGGATTTCATTCCTCCCAAGGGAACCTCGGGGGGTGAGGGCATACTCATAGGGAATTTTTACTCTGAATCATCAGAGAACTGTAGACTTTTGAGAGTCCCCTGGACTGCAAGGAGATCACATCAGACAATCCCAAAGGAAATCAACCCTGACTGTTCCTTGGAGGGACAAATACTGAAGCTGACACTCAAGTACTTTGGCCATCAAATGAGAAAAGAGGACTCACTGGAGAAGGCCCTGATGCTGGGAAAGATTGAAGGCAAAAGGAAAAGGGAGACCCAGAGGACAAGATGGCTAGACAGCATCATTAATGCAGAGGGCATAGATCTGGGTGAATTATGGAAAATTACAGAGGAGCCTGGCATGCTGTGGTCCATGGGGTCAAAAAAGGTCAGGCTCGACTGAGCAACTGAACAACATCAGAAGATCAGTAGGTACATGTAGCTGGACTTTCTGAGTAGTGGCACTTTGGTTGTGGATTTCTCTCCTCTTAGACATTGGTTGTTGGCGCTACTATTTTCAGACACCAGGTAAAAACATATCTATTTTAACAAGCTTTTCAGAAATGGGAGAGGGGAGTGTCTTCTATCACCAGTTATTTTAATATTATTTTCATTATTTTATTTTAACAAGTGTTTGTAATTTTTAAACATCTTCCATAATCCCTGGTCAGATAGCTATAGGTATAGAGCCAGAGGTGAGGAGTTTGATTCCCTGCTGTGCCTCCTGGAAGGAGAGTTGGCTTGTGCACATTCCCATGGCACCCCCAGAAGAAGGAAATGAGGAGTGAAAAATTCAGTTCTGCACCTTGATAGCAATCTCTCTAGAAAGAAAATAACTTGGTTTTACTATCAACATTCTGCACAGAAAGCAGGGAAGCTCTGAAAGGGATTTCCATAGGAGAGCACACTTGTGTCTTTCTACAGACAGAAAATCCACACTGACCTAGGAAGTAAAAAGAAGAACTGGTCTGAGGAGTTAAGAACAGGAAGACTATCACCATGATGATAGCCAATATTTGGAACAGACACAGCACTTGAAGAAGATTGTTTGCCAACTGCCATCTAGATCTCCAGGAGTTACTTTTGAATAGAGACAGGAATGATTGCTTTCTGGATTAAAGCTCCAAGTAACTCAGTACATTGGCTGATCAGTGCTTTGGGAAATTGACTTAGGTTTCTGGGAATTGGAATCCAAAACCCAAAGATTGGGGAACACTGCTATAGACCATCTCTAGTTTTAAAGCATGTCAATTGCCCCCCCCCCCCGAGTTTTGTATCCTGTTGATACATAGAGGCATATGCCAGGCATAAGGAAGAGAATGTTCTCTAGGTTATTAGGGGGGGGGGGGTAGTGTGACATGATACTGAAGACTGAGAATAGACTGTTCAGTAAAATTTACTAGAAGACATTATACCTTCTGCCACCAGAGCAAATATACTTTAACTAACAGATACAGGTAATTTTATTCTCATTTTTCTCCCTTCTTGTTTCTCCAAAATTCAATTAACAGGCTACAATAGAGTCTGTTAACTCTGCTTTGCATAACTAGTAAATAAATAACAGGGTAGAGCTATTAATGTCCTGTATGGTCTGATTTTGTTAAAAGTTAACGAAAACATATTATTTACTTTGCACTAAAATGATAGCTATCTGAAGATAACTTCCAAAATTGCAGAACAGTATTGTAGCAAAAAGGAAGTATTTTATGATAGAATGGTTAGTCAGTCTGGGCTCATCCTCTCCACACCTGATGCTCTCCATCTTTGATAGCAATCTGCACATAAATTCTTCTAGATGCAATATTTTGCCACAGCAGGTCTGAGGCAAACTAGCCTCTCTCGTCTATCATACCCTTCCAAAGATATCAGATTCCACTGTGTAAAAGCCTCTTGGCTAGGATCAAGGCCCAAAGTCTCTTATCTCTTAGCCATACTGGGAGGATTTGCCTCTGTGGGAGTCCAACAGAAGAACAGAGTAAAATGTTGGTTTTACTAGGGTTGTCAGCATGAGGGGAGTGCTAAACCTGAGATCTTTACTTCAGTAGCTGCAGTGTTTCTTATAGCTTCTAGCCTTTTCATTTAAAAAAAATTGTACTGTGTTTTTGCAAAGAGTGTTCCTACCAGAAGAGTAGCGTGCCTTGGCGGGGCTCCGTATAAAAATTTGTTTGGGGGCCCTTAGGAAGGGTAAATATTTGTTTTGCTTACACACGTTGGGGGCCCCCATGGCCCGGGGGCCCCGTATAATTGATACGGCAGATACGGTGGTAGCTACGCCTCTGGTTCCTACCATTGAATGGTGTTATCAACTTCAAGAGTATTCAACCCAAGCCAAGTGGAGAGAGAGAGAGAGAGAGATTGTAACATATTAGCCTTTTCTCTCACAATAGTTATACAGTAATACCTCGGATAACATTTGCCTCAGATAACGCTAAAATTGGATAACATGGGGAATTTGAGGCAAACATTTGCATCGCACAACGTTATGTTAGCGACATTGATCTCTGTCCCAAAGCCTGCATGGCTGGAGACTAGCCCTGTGGGTTTGGGGCAGAGATCTACTGAGGCAAACAGTGCCTGATCTCCCCCCAACCAAACTGGTGCTATAAAGCTCACAGAAGCAGCATGTCTGGAGGCCCTTGGCAGTGGCGGCGCATATGGGAAGCTGACCAGGGAGCCCCCATTCGCTTCCCAAATGCGTGCGATGACCGGCTGGGTTGGGGAAAGAACGGGGTGTGTGCCCAGTAACAATGATCCAGGCAGGGGCTTCTGAAGAGAGGCTAAGAAAAACTTTTCCTAGACTCTCATCGGGAACCCCCCCCCCCGGGCCTGGGTTGCTAAGGGGTTTAGTCATCCAGGTGGGAGGCGGGCTTCTGAAGAGATGCTGGGGAAAGGGTCCCCAGCCTCTCTTCAGAATGCCCCCACACCTGGATCACTAAACCCCTTAGTGATCCAGGCAGAGGTTTCTGAAGAGAGGCTTTGTTATTGTTCAGTAGCACAGTTGACCCCATGGAACGCCACCCTCTAGGCACCTCTGTCCTCCACCATCCCCCTCAACTCGCCCAGCTTTTGCCTACTGCATCTACAATACCATCTAACCATCTCATTCTTGGCCACATCTCTCCTCTTTTGCCCTCCAGCTTTCCCAATATCAAGGCTTTATCAAGTGAGTCCTTTCTTCTCATTTGATGTCCAAAGTCCTTCAGCTTCAGCTTTACTATTTGGCCTTCTAAGGAGCAGTCAGGGTTAATTACTTCTAAGATCGACCTATTTGTTCTCCTCACTGTCCAGGGGACTCTCAAAACCCTTCTCCAACACCACAAAGGCAGCTATTCTTCTGCGCTCAGCTTTCCTAATGGTCCAGCTCTCACAACCATACATTACCACTGGAAATACCATTGCTTTGACTGTGCGAATTTTGGTTTGCAAGGTGATGTCTCTGCTTTTAACTATGTTCCCCAGGTTTCTCATCGCTTGCCTCCCAAGAATCAATTGCCTTTTTATTTCATGGCTGCAATCACCATCTGAAGTGATCTTGGACCCTAAGAAAGTGAAATCCATCACTGCTTCTATTTCTTCCCCATCTATTTTCCAAGGACTGATAGGGCCTCTTGCCATTATCTTGGTTTTCTTGATGTTGAGTCTCAAGCCAGCTTTTGCACTCTCCTCTTTCAACCTGTTCAGGAGCTTCTTTAGGTCTTCCTCACTTTCTACCATTAGGGTGGTATCATCTGCATATCTCAAATTGTTGATGTTTCTCCCAGCAATTTTGATCCCAAATTGTGATTCCTCCATCCCTGCATTGCACATTATATGCTCTGTGTATAAGTTGAACAAGCAGGGTGATAAAATGCAGTCTTGTCTTACTCCTTTTCCTATTCCAAACCATTCTGCCATTCCATATTCTGTCCTGTTTGTTTGTTTGTTTGTTTGTTTATTTAATCAAAATTTTATGCTGCCCTCCTCAAAAAGACCCAGGGTAGCTAACAAACTCTCCAAAACACTCAGAACATAATAAAAACACAATATAAAAATCAAGATTAAAAGTTGCTTCTTGACTCTAGTACAGATTTCTCATGAGGCATATAAGGTGTTCTGATACGTATTCCCATCTCTTTAATTACTTGGCACATTTTGTTGTGGTCCACACAGTCAAAGGCCTTGGTGTAGTCAATGAAACAGAAGTAGACTTGTTTCTGATATTCCTTTGTATTTTCCATGATCCAGCATATGTTGGCAATGTGGTGTCTGGTCCTCCTGCCCCTTCAGAACCCAGCCTGCACTTCTGGTACTTCTCCCTCCATGTGCTGCTGTAGTCTATCCTGTATTATCTTGAGCATCACCTTGCTAGCATGTGGCATTAGTGCAATTGTTTGATAATTTGAACATTCTTTGGCATTACCCTTTTGGGGGATTGGAAACTGATCTTTTCCAATCCTGTGGCCATTGTTTTGTTGTCCAAATCTGCTGGCATATAGAATGCAATAATTTAATTCCATCATCTTTTGGGGCTTTGAATAATTCAAATGGGATACCATCATCCCCACTAGCTTTGTTGTTTGCAGTGCTTTTTAGGGCTTTTCTGACTTTACTCTCTAGGATGTCTGTCTTAAGTTCAATGTTCTCATCACTGTGATTACCAGGAGAGTGACAGAGGTCATAATGTAGGTATATTATAACCATCTCCAATGATTTTTTAAAAAACAATTTGTGTGGCCTTTAGACATTCCTACAAACAAATGGATGAGAATGTAAGGACACAATTCGGGTTCTGTTTAAGCCACCTGACAATGTACATGCTAAAACAGGACTTTCCACCCTGACTCTCTCACTGTTTACCACTTTACCTGGATGTTAAAATTTAACTTGCCCAAAGTGAATAAACAACCAGGGCTTGGGAAGTCTGTCTTAGGCTTCTGCTTGGCTGAGTTAAGCTTACAGCCCCTATTGAGGTATAGCTCCTCGCATTAAGCCACCTCTGCATTAGAACAAAAAGCTATTGTAGCATAGGCCTTTCTGGCAATACTCAAAACCTCCGCTTCTTCAATAAGCATGTTTGATGTTGAATTATTTCATTTATTTAAAATATAAGATAGCAAAAGCATAAAGATCTTCCAAAGGTAAAAAGTTCCAGTATCGAAAATAGATATAAGTAAAAATAGCTAATCAAAACATATTAGAGCAAATCATTAGAGTTCCCTTCCCCAAGAAAATACAGTGATTTTGAAACCCTTCAGGAAATCAGAATTGGACAAAGGTAGTTATGGATCTACTCGCAGATCCAGTGGTGGCAGCAAAAAAAAAAAAAAATTACTACCACACTGTGGGCGGAGCCAACATTGTGGATGGAGCCAATGTCATGACATCTTGGGCGGAGCCAACATCATGACATCATGGACAGAGCTAATGATGTAGGTGGAGCCAACGTAAAACACCCCATACAAATAAGTACACATAAAAATACAAATTAAATAGACATAAAAATACATAAAATACACATAAAACACATAAAATACAGATTGAAATAAATACAAATTAAAATAAATACAGATTAAATAGACATAAAAACACATAAAATACAAATTAAATACACATAAAAGACATGAAAATACACATTAAAATGCACCCACCCACCCCACACCCAAAGGTGAGTCACTTACCCTGGAGAGCATGTTATAAGGAGCTTCAAGCTAGCAGCTTCTCTTCCTCCTCCCTGCTTGGAAGGACAGCAAGGAGGCTGCGCATGTGCGCGAAGTGCTTTGGCACGCATGTGCAGTGGGGGAACTGGTGAAAAGTTAAGTCCCCAAAAGCCGCTTCCGGTTCTCCAGGACAACGGGAAACGTTACTACCGGTTCTGGCGAACTGGTGCAAACCTGTTGCTGCCCATCACTGGGCAGCTCTATAGATTCACAGTAGATCTGCAATAGATTCTAATTCCCAATTGTTTAATAAAACTATCAGAAAGACCTTGATTGTGCTACTCAGATGATTTTTCCAGGATATATATATATATTTAAACTAGGCATCAGATTTTGACCTAGGCTGTCCTCAAAACACAGGCCTATAAGCTGAGTTCAGGGTTGGTGTTGAAAACAAACTTCTACCTGGTTGTGGTTCATGGGTACATGGGCCTTTGGTAAGGACTCAAAGTGAATCTGACCAGCGTGGGGTGTGCCAATACCTGTGTTTAGTTTTAAGAGCAGTATGTATTCTCCACAGGGAAACTGGGACCAGAAAGTGTGTTTAGATTAAGGTTGCTAATAAGGAACTTGTGGATGGGCACTCAAAAGAAAGACAAACTGAGAGCAATTGAAATGTGTACCTGCCTTGGAGTTCATTATTTACATGGAAGGTGAACAAGAAACATGTAGCCTGCAGTTTCTGTGCAGCCCTGGCACATTTTTGTAAATTTTCAGGGCCACCTCTGGGCTGCCCCCATTTAAAATATCCTCCAAAATGCCTTTTTTGGGTTCTTCACTCCTCCAGGAATGATGCTATACACTTTGGGGTCATGGAGTGATCCTCAAAACCCCAGCCACTAAAACAGAAAATTAGAAATACTCATCCAAGCATGTCTTCTTTGAGGGGTTTTTTAGTAGCTGTTTCCTGCTATTCCTGGGCCTGCTGGAGTCTGTGGTAGGATCTGGTAGCAAAAGTTTGGCCCATAAACCCACTGTGATTCCCCACCCTTGATCTGCATTAATAAGTTCTCACAGTGCCTAGAGGATTTTTCCCCATTAATGTACCCAAGGTTAGCCATTCAAGATGCTTTGTCTTGAGAAAATTATTTTATATGTGTCATCTAAACTAGCAAGCCAGGAATACAATTTTCTTCAGGGATGCATTAAATTATGAATGATGTGGAGAAAGATACAAAGCATCTTTTTTTCTGAACAAGAATCTGGAGATATCCATTGAAACTGAATGGTGAGAGATTTGTGATGGATAAAAGGAAGTATTTGTTCACTGTTAAGCTGGATTTAAAAAAAAGAACTTAGAACCATCTGTGCCTTTTAAGCAAGGATGGCTATGCATCATCTCCACTAATAAGAGGCAGCCTACCAGTTGTGTGGGAAATAAAGAGAGAAGGTACAGTTGCACTGACGTTCTTGTAAGCTTCTCACATGAAACTAAATGTCCATAGCTCTGATAAACAACCAAGTCTATGGGGGAAAATGTTGGATAATATAGGCATTTGGTCTGAGCCATTGTGGGCTCCTATGCTCTTATGGCGAAGCAAAGCAATCACACTTATATACTGCCCCATGGTGCTTAGTGCACTCTCTGGGTGGTTCACAAGTGAATTAGCATTTTGCCCTGACATGTTGGTTACTCATTTTGCCGAGCTTGGAAGGATGGAAGGCGGAGTCATCCAGGAGTCCTGGTCAGAATCAAACACACAACCTTTTTGTTGCAGTATAGCAGGTTAGCCACTGCACAACCAGTGCTCTGGTGATAGTAACGGGTTCAAGGGATCTCCCATCCTATTAAGAAGTTGGGATTTTTCAGCATTATGACTCATGTGGAGAACTCCCATAGATAGCAGAGATTCTCCCAATTCAGGCTTTTTGCAGAGAGTGGAAGTGACAATGAAGCAAACAGAGTTAGAATGGACCTTTCTCCACATGTTAAATATTTTAGTTCAATACCATTATTAAGAGTGCTTGTGGAACCAAAATGCACTGAAAAGAGAGCATTAGGTGCACTGCCTCTGTTGTTGCCTTTGACATGGTAATCATACTGTTTGTAGAGAAGCTGCTACACCACATAAAAGCTGAACCCAATTCATTTAGAGAAACAACCTGGATATAGCTGGATTTCCCCATTCACTGTGACAACAGAGGGAATAAACCTGGTTTGTTGTCTTCAACACGTCTACCCAATGTCTTTAAAATCTGAGTGAATAGTGTATTTTCTAATGCTGGATAGGGCTTATATATTATAAAATGATGGAAATTCTGAAAAAGGAATGTGGTGTTTCATCAAAAATAAATGTAAATAGCTAATGTCTTTCAGAAGCAAGGAAACATGCTGATATTTTTAGATTTACTGTCTTAAGTAGCTCAAGAAATACAACAAAGAGCAATAATGGGCCAAACAATCACAAGCTAAAAGACACAAGTATTGCCATCTCCATCGTGGACGGTGAGCCCCAGGTTCCGTCATGAACGGTGAGCCGTGTTGTGGACAGTGAGCCCTGAGCTCCATCAAGGATGTTGAGCCCGGGCTCTAGCCGTACTAACGTCCAGTTGCGGTGCTGATAAAGGATAATGTGTTTACTGGATTGTTCATTGTTTGAATTTATTTATTGGGATTTATTGTCCTTTTGATATTTTGTGATGTTCTGCGATACAATGTTAACTGCCCTGAGTCGCTCTGCAAGTAGCATACAAGTGTGAACAAATAAATAAATAAATAATCTTCCTATGTATTATTTCCAGCTCATGCCAGCCATGGAGGAAGCAGCAGCCTTTCTCTTTCTTCATCTCCTACTCCAAGTTATTGTCATTTCCACAACACCCATTTTGGAAAGTGAGTTTCTGTAGTTTTAAAAATTCAACATGTCTGGAGTACCAAGATGTGCCTCAACAATTTTCTTCCGTTCCATAGAGATCTTCAGCTTTGTATGTCCCTTTAACCAGGGGGTTCCCAACCTAAGGCCTACAATCAGGATCAGGCTCACAGCACCATTTATGTGCCCCCCTCCAAAGGGCATTCAAGAAACAAAATGGCCCCCCCTTTGAGGCTGTTTGAACAAAATTGCCACTCCCATTGTGCAGGTAGGGCAAAGTGGCCATCCAGCCCTTGAAGCTGACTGAGAGAGTGTTACCCGGCCCCCAGCTTTAAAAGGTTGGGAACCCCTGCTTTAACCAGACTCCCACCAGTTTACATTTGTTTCCTTGGTGATTAACCGCTCCCACCACTTTTCTCTGACCTTCCTCTTAGCCATAACCTAATCACAGTGGTCTAAGAGAAAGAGAAGGTTATGAACAATGAATTCATATGTCACTAATATTTCCAGCACTATACATTCAGCCATGCTACAGACACATTGGAGGTGGAAATTGTGCCAGTACAGAATTATGATGTGACCCAGTGTTTATTTATCCCTGCAATACTTTATTCCATTCCACAAGTTTAAAACAAAAAACTGTGTGGTGCAAAATACCACTGTACATTGCACTATTCAACCCCTTTGCCAGCAACAATGACCAGCATGCAAGCTGGCAGAAGTTATATGTAAAAGGTACTTCAAGACAGATTGTTGGGGAGTAAGTCCCAGAATAAATCAAAAAGCATTATTTGCCAACAAAATAGATGCAGCTCCCATGCTAGTGTGTTAGAATGAATTATGCTGAAAAGTAATTTCAGTATTAGATAGAGGTGGGACAAACTGTAGTACGAGTTTAAAAAACAAGGTTAAATTTTCTGAACAAATAAAACACTGACAGGAGCTTGAAAACAATAACAAGCTGTTGAATCCGAAAGCTTTAAAACACACACATACATGAAAGGCCTCTTTCGTAGAAATATTCTTCTGTAAGAGGTAGTGCCAATATTATTATTATTATTTTGCCCAACAATTATTTCACAGTAAACACAATTTGTTTTGAATAGTGATTTGTCTAAAGTGTGCTTAATGCACAAAGCAAATTGCATTTAATGTGATAATTACTGGACTTTATTCTTTTAATTGTGCTAACAATTAGACTAATCAATGAAGAGTGTAATTACCCAAACCTAACAGTATATACACCATGATGTCTACTTTTTAAATAAATTTAGATACAGAGGATTCTGCTGCCATTCTGAGTAATGTAGGGTGGCATTATCTATCGATCTACCTACCTCCCTATCTACCTACTTGTGCCATTCTTCTGTCCAAGGATACCCACAACTTAAAGAAATAAAATCTATTATATTTGGTCTTAGGTAAGATGATCTGCTATGAAAGGAAGGTTTCTACTACATATATTTTATGAATGCTACAGGCACTGAAGTCAGTTCATATGTTCCTCCAATGTCACCCCTCATCCAATTTTAGACTCCAACCAGCAATTTCTAACAGAAACATGCAATGATGAGGACTTAAGTTTGGCCAATGACAAAGCCAAGAAAGTGGCTTCATTCTAGCAGTCCAGGGTTTGATCAGAGCATGAAAGAGAAGACCTTCTAATGGTGACACAAACTATGACATGGATAAACAAAGTGTGGCCAGTGGACTGCCCATGGCTATTTTTCAGGGGGAGGGGACACATATCATTCTGATGACCCCAGAGTGGGGGGAAAGAATAGTTGGAGCAGATGTATGTTTCTTCTAGTCTTGAATGTGTTAGTTCTTGCAGAATGGTCACAAAACTTCCAAATCAAAATCAAAGGTAGACTCACTACAGGTTTCAAGTTTTCAATTTTTAAAACCATCCCTGTGCCTGCTGTCTCCCTCCAGGATGCAGGTGGCAAAATACAGGCTACCAGTCCCATTCAAGTTGCCTGGTCCTGCTCTCAATAAAGAAAGCTAGTATGTTGTGGCCAGATAATACAGTTCAAAATATTGACTTCTGCACGAGGCTCTTCCCTGGCTACCCTAGAGTCCATCAACCCCAAAGCCCCATTTAAGGCATCAGGGTCATCTCTGGCAAGCATATCTGCAAAGCAGGGACTGGCAACAGGCAGGTGGAGCACTCTACTAACAAAGCTATTATGTTCTTCTAAAGGCAACAGAATATTAGTCCAATAAGATTTTTTTCCTGTTCAGTCAATATTTTAACTGTTTAACCAGCTCTTAATGCTGGTGAAAGTATGTATAGAATGCCATGCAAACAACATAGCTATTTACGTGTGGCTCACAAG
This sequence comes from Furcifer pardalis, assembly GCA_030440675.1. Classification (NCBI taxonomy): domain Eukaryota; kingdom Metazoa; phylum Chordata; class Lepidosauria; order Squamata; family Chamaeleonidae; genus Furcifer; species Furcifer pardalis. The sequence continues at coordinate 40,261,717 of CP126894.1, read as the reverse complement.
AATGGTTGAGGATGGGAAATGAGAAGTGTTTGATCACCCACTAAACAAATGAAATCAATTGGCTTCCAGGCCTGGGCATCTAGCTGATGCTGATCACTTCTTCCCAACAGGAAATGAGCTCAGAATGCTGATGTCGCAAAGTAATCTCACCAAACTGTAAAGCTATGTGACCAAACAGAAGCCATCAATTGAAAATCTGAGAACTATATTAATTCAGGAGCAGCTTAAAATGTAGACATCAGTGCAGACAGTGAGAGTCCTCTTCTCTAAAACAGGGGTTCCCAACTTACAGCCTGTGGGACGGCCCCCGGGCCCATGGCACCATTTCATGTGGCCCATGTCGCCGGTGCCACCACTGGAAGAAGATGCATTCACAACAGCCACAGATGTGTTTTACGGCAGCATTTACGTGGAGGGGGGGGTACTAGTTATGGACCACTCAGCTGTCTGAGGGGACATGGTCCGTCCCACAGCTTAAAAAGGTTGAGAATCACTGCTGTAGAATAATCAATTTCCACTCAGTTACAAAATGTGTTGCTTTTCCATGCTGTGATGCCTTATTCTCAAACAGGAATATTTTAAGGCTAGATAAGGTCAGCCTTAGGATATTGTAATCTGTGGATATTAATTATTACTTTTCTGATCTTTGGATGAGGCCTAAGTATTTTTCTTGTTCTCTGGCTCAAATTCTGACCAAGCTATCAGTTTGTCCAGGGATATGGGGATCAAAAGCTATGATTTCTCTTTACTCCCCTGCCCCCCCCCCCCAGTCAGTTACTTGTATATCAAAATAAAACTATACAAACAAGCAGCCTCCCAGTGGGGCCCTGACTTCAGTATAGAGACTATGAATCATTTTCATAGCACAATGACAAATTCACGCTTTAACACTGCTTAAGTAAAACAGGTATAAGTTATTTGAAACTTTTTGCAGGGGCTGGTGAAACAAATCTCACAAACTGAGCTGTAAAGCTGCAATACTGGATATAACTTTCAAATTATAATCCTGTTTACCCGTCTCAATATAGCACAAAAGAAAAACAGCCATTTGGCACTTTTAAGACAAAATGTCCTGATCAGATTCTACCTTCATAAACATGACTACTTGTGCAAAGAAACCTGTGGCCCGAATCCTGTATGTTATGCATCTGAAGAAGAGGACTAATCTTTGAAAACTCATGCTATTTTTTTAAAATCAGGTGTCAGAAGGCCCTTTTGGTTTTGTAGTAATGAACACACTTTCTCATGGATTCAGAAACAGCTGTGAGGATTGAGATTCAAGTCAGCCCCAAAAATAGTCCCAGTTCAGAAATTTACAGCATAAGCCTGGATATATATCTACCTGGAAATATGTTTCACTGGGTTTAATCGGACTTATCCTGTGTAATTTGCTCCCATATATGACTGTAGGGTGAATCACAGATTTGAACTCATTCAAGGTGGCATCTGAAGTCTCTTAGATGGCCACAATTATCTGTCACACATTTTACAACTTTAACATACATACATTTTAACAAGAAGAGTTTCCTTTCTGGCAGGCAGTGTGGCTGGTGGAAGATCAGTTGAAAAAATAAAGTTTGGCTAGACGAATCCTTGGCATACAGACATTGAGTTTCCTCCCAACAAAGTCTGTAAATGTGAGCAGGAATTGGTGGAATTGGCTGCTTTGCAAAAATAAAGGACTTTTATTCAAAGACAGGGGGAAACCACACACACAGAGATCTGCCAATACTCCAAAAAGAAAATCTTTTTCACAAAATAGTGGACAGCTGCACAACTGCCTCTATCTCTGTTCTGGGGCTCTAAAAACGGAATTGATGGAATCACTGATGTTTCTTGGCTTTAGTAATATGGACAAAATCCAAGGAATTTAATGGCAAGTCAGTGGCTTCTCCCTTTTTAAATATTTAAAAAAACAAAGAAATTAATGGTCGAGGTTGGTGAAGCCAATTGTCTGTAGAGCAAAGTCACGAGGCAGCCTGTCTAAGGCTCTACGCTGAGCATAACCACCTCAGCTCTTGACACATGTCCTGTTCCATTTTGCATCTCTGACTGCCAAGCTGCAATCAGCCACAGATGATCCTCTGTAAAGCCCCAGCACACTGAACTAGACCCTTGTAAAAAAAGTGCAAATAAGACTCAGGGTTCCCCAACTCTTTTCGAATGCTTAGCATTTTTATTACCAGTATTGCCAAACTTGATCTTGACAGTGGGAAGCTTAGTGATATACTTCACCGTCTAAACTCCTGGATGATAATTTTTCTGTTCAGGGCAAACAGAAAACAGAGGTGCTCTATGCCAAAAAGGTGTGACGATGAAGCTGCCATAAGTACCATTGCTGTAATATACTAGAGAGTGCTGAAAAATAGTGCATTTCTGCAAGTAAAAAGAATGTCCAATAATCACTGGAAAACAGATCATGTTGCCTTTGGATCTTATTGCTTGCAAACAGTCTCAAAATTATCAGTAGAAAAAGAGTTGCATTGAAGAAACCAACATTCAATCTTCATTGAGAACGGCTTCTGTCTTCCCTGCATCTGCAATGAAAAATTGACAAGATGATTGGGGGCAAATGTATTCAAAGCTCACAAACACAAAATTTCACTATATCATATAGATGGCTGGCTAGTTTACTTACTTACTTTGAAATGTTAGTTTCTGTGGCCAAGGGGGTGGGTGCACAACACACCTTACTGAAGCATGTTATAAACAAGGGAAGGATAGTATGAAAGAAACATTCCTTCAGATGCTTGCAAGCTAGAATATCACACTGGGCAACACCAGTGGTTAATCCTTTTGCAAATGGTATAACGTGATTCCACTGAAGTAACTCATTTTGAACTAGCAGAAACTTCTGAGCTATCTTCAATGTAGCCTCACATATAACATATTACAATACAGCAGGTGCCATGACTTACCCAGAACACGTATTCTGAGCCTTAAAAGAAATACACTAGTACCTCAGATAACGTTATGACTTGGTTCCACAAGTCATAACGTTATCCGGTTTTTAACATTGTGCAATGCATTGATCGTACAATGTAAAAAAAAAACCTGTTCCCTTTCTGAAGAGGAAAGGGAACATAGGGGTGATCTGGTTTGCTTGGGGAGGCACCTTCAACCACCCCGATCGTAAAGCAGGCAGCCCACCCGGGCTGCTTGCTTTGGGATCGGGGTGGCTGGAGCAACCACCCTGATTCCAAAGTAGCCAGCCCACGTGGGCTGCCTACTTTACGACTGGGGTGGCTGGAGGTGCCTTCCACCTCCAGCCAACCCAATCCCAAAGCAGAGAGCCCGTAGCACCAGTTTGGCTGGGGGGGGGGAGGCATGCCTGATCTCCTCCCCAACCAAACTGGTGGGTGTAAGCCTCAGTAGATCTCTGCCCCAAAGCCCACAGAGCTGGTCTCTAGCCCTGCGGGCTTTGGGGCAGAGATCAACATTGGGGAATTTGAAGCAAACAATTGCATCGCATGACATTAGCTTAACATTGCGCGATGCAAATGTTTGCCTCCCTGACATTATCTGATTTTAGCGTTATCCAAAGCAATCATTATCCGAGGTATTACTGTAGTATTCTTTGAATTACTGGAAGGCCAGGACTCAGACAAGAGAACTGATGGACACTGCTTGTTCTAAACCCAACCTATAGACCGCAGGCCATCTCCAGCCTGTAGTGCTATTCAATCTGGGCCGCTGCCACTGCCACCGTACCACAAGTGGAAGCGGGCGCATTTATGTCAGCCATAAAATGCGCCCATGCATGCATCAACGTGCCCATGACTATCATAAATGTGGAAGTGGCCGCATTTACAACAGCCATAAATGTGGCCGCTTCTGCTCTTGTGGGACGTGGTCTGGCCCACTCAGCTATCCAGGGGGCATGGCCAGGCCTGTGGCATAAAAAGATTGGGAACCCCTGTCCTAAACAGTCTAAGTCTGTAGAAAAGCTACTACATAGGCGAGGGGGAGACCTATGAAAGGTGAAAGTGTATCCTTCTGAAACAGTGCTGATTGCATGCTGTAAGATCCTGCACCTCCAGCAGTTTATTTGTTGTTGTTCAGTCAAACAGTCGATTCCAACCCTTTGCAACCCTATGGACCATTTTCCTCCACCATCCTCCTCAACCCGCCCAGCTCTGTGCCCATTGTGTCTACAATACCATCTAGCCATCTCATCTTTAGCCGCCCCTTCTTCTTTTGCCCTCCACCTTTCCCAGCATCAAGGCTTGAGAAATCCTCTCTTCTCATTTGATGTCCAAAGTACTTTAGCTTCATATTTACTATTTCACCTTCTAAGGAGCAGTCAGGGTTGATTTCTTCTAAGACTGACCTATATGTTCTCCTCGCTGTCCAGGGGACTCTCAAAACTCTCCTCCAACACCACATCTCAAAGGCATCTATTCTTCTGCACTCAGTTTTCCTATTGGTCCAGCTCTCACAACCATACATTGCCACCGGGAATACCATTGCTTTGACTATACGAATTTTTGTTTGCAAGGTTTATATGCCTGGAGAAATCTACTTCCAAAATTGATTGCATTCCTGAATTAAGCCATAGGTGTCTCACTCCATAACTGATTCATCTTCATCTTCTTTTTTTTCCTTTTTTTTTTTTTGCATCCTTGGTATTCTAGCATGATAGACAGTAGATATATAAATCAGCTAAGATAGTAAATAAAATGATCATACCAACTAAATTCCTGAATTTCTTTTTGGCTTCTGCTCTTTCTTCAGCATCAAAATACCATACGGTCATTGCATATCTGTGAAGGAGAAGAATGTAATTTAATCTCTGAATGCTACTTGATTGAGAGCAAAATGCTAGACTTTGCCCCAGGAAGAGTAATTTACTGCTTCCTTGAGACATTTATTATTAAACCACAAAATTGGTCAGTAGGTGACAGTCTAAGCATGCACATCATAACTCTGCTAATTTGCATGCAAACCACACAGATCTAAATAGGCAGGTAAATATAGCTGAGTTGTATGCTTTCTTTTCTCCCTAGGTACAGACACCTCCAAAGATAAACAAAGCACACTCAGATGTACCTAGGTTTTCTCTAGGTATTATATGGCTGTATGCTAGAGCATGAAAATGTTTGGCTACAGTCAACTTGGCACAACATGTAATGAAAACCTCCCAAGGTGCCAGACACTACTTGCATATTATTGCGTCAATGAGCCCTCATCTGCAGCATGCACAGGACTCCAGGTATGCAATAAGGGAGGACACAAATCTGAGCAATGCTAAAATTTTACATACAGCATATATTTAACAGCAAACAGAAAAACTAAGAAATTCAATGCAAAGCCAATGTTCATTGTTTCCTATATGGATCCAACTTTTATGAGATTCTGTTTAAAGTAGGTCTGGATAACTTTTCACCTTCCAGATGTTTTGTTCTACATCCATCAGTTCCGCCCAGTATGGCCAATAGTAAATCATTAGGAAATGTGGATTCTAAAACATCTGGAGGGTCAAAGGCTTCTTTTCCCATATTTAAAATATCCATTAGGTTACTGCTTGTTTGAATGTATCAGGCATGGGTTGCTTATGAAAATCTCCCAACACGAGAACCATTTTTAAAAAAGGCCTGGCCAACATGTTCTGCCTCCAAAGCCACAATGGAAACAGATGTTAAACCACCAGGCCAGTGTCGATTTGCATACCACTTTATACAAAGCCAAGCATTTGCATATCATTTGCATCACAACAGTAACCATGCCAATCAGCAAGTGTTCAATATAATGCAATTATTCTGCAATAGTTTGCTTTTGCCCTTTTTTTACCCTTAGATGTGAATACTTGGGAGTCATCTCCTCAAAAGAGGATGTCAGTAGAAAACAGGCAAGAATGAAAAGGAACAAACAATAATGAACCAAGAAGTATTTTTACACTAGCTCCATAAAATTTCTCACTGTTTAAATGAGACATGTATTCTCTTCTTTATTTCTTTGGCAAATGAGATTACTTTTCAAATGGCAACTCCCAGAATCCAGGGGGCATGCTTGCTGGGGAATTCGGATGTCATAGTCCAAAAAGTCATTCTTCCAAGTCCTGCTCCTGACCAACTCAAGACTAGAATACTGCCCCTCGATACATCTAGCATTTAGAATCTAAGCCCAACAGGCAGCAACTCTCTCAGTTTCAGCTAGCAAAAGAAACTCCTTTCTTAAATCTTCTATTTATTTATTTATTTATTTATTTATTTATTTATTTATTTATTAGTTCAAATTTATATTGCTGCCCACTCGCCATGGCGACTCAGGGCGGCTTACAGACAATACATTACATTACAATATGTTGGGGTGGGCACAGGAGGAGGGGCGGCAAGGTCCTCATCCTGCCCTGGCTTCTTCTTCCCCTGGCAGTTGGTGTAGGCACAGGGGGAGGGGCAGTAAGGTCCTCATCCTGCCTTGGCTTCTTCTTCCCCTGGCAGTTGGTGTAGGCACAGGGGGAGGGGCGTTTAACTGGAGATGTTGGGGATCAAACCCAGAATTTTCTGCACTTACTGTAAGGCCAACATTTGTTTCTTATATACAGTCAAACCTCGCATAAAGAGCTCCTCGCTTAAAGAGTAACTCGCTTTAAGAGCAGAATTTTTTCTGAATGGTCACTTGGCTTAACAAATAAAACCAACCAAAAGTTTGGTTAACAAATAAATCAGGGTTCACAATCCCCCCCACCAGAAGTCACAACTGGTCACTTACAGGTATGTGTGAATAGCAATAACAATTTTCTTTACCTTGTTGCATAGGAAGGCTGCACTTCATGTGGATTTCTTCGATCTGACCAGAAGAAAAGTAATCTGTCAAATATGGGTTCCACATCTGCTACATAGGACTTTCCTTCTGGGAATATTCGTAGAATTCCCCCATGTAGCTTGAATAGAGAGAGAAAATGTTGATTTTATAGAAGGCAATGCAAAAAAAAATGTATTCAAACTGGATTGTTGTCTTTTTAATCACATAAAAAATAGGACAGAAATAAAAATTTACAGGGAAGTCTGTATATTTACATGGATAGGGGAGACTATGCCTGCTGTTGTGAGCATCTGCTGTCTTACTGCTTTATAACTGAAGATCTCAATCTCCCCTACGTCACCTGGAGGACCCTGCATAGGCTTAAGGTTCGAGTCCCTAAATGCAAGACCAACATGGTCAAGTGAGGGCTGCTGGTGGACAACACACAGTGTGAATGTGGACAGACACAGAGTCTGGCCCATTTGTTGGTTTTCCGATTGCTGCCAGAGACATGCACTGATAAGGACTTGTGTTTGGGCAATGACAAAGCAAAGAAAGTGGCTTCATTTTGGCAGTCCAGGGTCTGATCAGGACACGAAAGAGACTGCTTTAGTGCGAGTGGGGCAGAAAATGGAAAGCAGCTTTCTCTCCTTCATCCCATTGTCTAAAACAAGAAGGAGTTAATTAAACCAAACCCCATTGACATTGCTGTTACAGATGTGCAGGGGTAAAATAAAGGGGTTTTTGTTGAGTGCGACTTGGAAAAGTTACTTGAGAGCTACATTTCAAAACAGCTCTTCTTCCAAACTCTGGGACAGCAAGTTTCGATACTTTTGTCAACTGCCCCATTCACTTGCTCCGTTGGTGGGATACTCTGGACAGAATACCTATGCAGCCTGGTGGAAAATCCACATGGTGGGTGATGGTGGGACACCTAGCACCATGTCCTGCTGATGTACAGTACTGTACTTCTCTTTCTACCAACAAAGCAGCACTAAATGCTCCCTGCTATGGCCATATAAACATCCATCCGGCAGAAACTTAAATTGGGTTTTTGTGAAAAGCAAAAGCAAATACAGTAATACCTCAGATAACATTAGTATCGAATAACACTAAAATAGCATAACATTAAGCAATCTGGGGGGAAGAATTGCATCGGATAACATTAAGATCCTATGGGATGCATCACATAACAACCGCTAAAGCCTGTGTGGTTACAATGTATCTCTATGGATCCCATAGGATTTTAACATGCATCGGGTAACACTAAAAATCGTATAAAACACCAAGACTTGTGGAACCAGGTTTTAGTGTTATCTAAGGTTTTACTGTAGATGGTTGAAAAAAGTTTATGGTAAAAATACAAAGGGAAATTTGTTCTAAAGCACATAGTTTCTCTCTCATTGGCACTAGTACTGGAGTTAGAAATTCTAAACTCTCTTTGATTGACTATCAAAGACATAATGATATAATGGCATCACAAAAATAAATTAGATTTGGTAGCATGAAAAATACAAACAAAAATTAAAAACAAAATTGCTATTTATAATTTATCTTTTCTAATTTATTTGTTGCACTATAGCTGTTTTTACTTTGTAACAGTCTGATTTTTTAAGAAAAATGAACAAATCATTAATCAAAGCTTAGAAACAAACTTTTCTCAAGCCTCCCCCCTCCCCACCTATAACTTACAGCATTCCCAACTCACTAAAATAGCCTTAAAATGTAATCAAAGTAGTCTCTAGAATAGCCTCAAAAAGTGGTCAATTCTTGATCACAGTGTTGCAAGTTCCTCAGAAAATATTATGTTCCATAAACCTCCGTGTAGGTTACAATTTTTACATGTGTTCACCAAAAAAATTCATCACAGCCTGATATAGTAAACATGTCTAATTTATTTACACTAAGCTCTTGGATTGACTATTACATTGACAGTTACATAAGAGGCTTTGATGGGAAGCCAGAGGGCAACAAGTTACAACTGTAATTAAGAGCTTTCACAAGGAAAAAGAGAAGCATTAATAGAAAAGATAGAGCCATAGTGGACCTTCCAGTTGTTTTGGCCAGCAACTTCAATCAGCCGTAGCCAACACAGCTAAAATATTAAGGTAGGCCAGAAACATCTGGAGATATAGTTGCTCCAGGGCCTAGATCTAACTGCTAGTCTTGCCAAAAAGTGACCCAAAGAAACAACAGAATTTACATATGTACACTAGTACCTCAGATAACTATGAGACTTGGTTCAACAAGTCTCATTGTTATCCAGTTTGATTGCATTGATCGCACAACATTTTTTAAAAAGCCCATGGGGGGGGGGGAATCCACCTGCCTCTTTGGAAAGGGCAGTGGGGATTCCATGCGTGGAATCCCCGTTGCCCTTTCCAAAGAGGCAGGCGGATCGCAGCATGGGATCGGCGCTTGGGTTGGGGCTTGAACCGGAATATGTGCCCGTTCAACCCCCCAACCCAAGCGCTGATCACGCACTGCGATCGCAGCATCTGGGGACTTCAGAAACAGCGCGGATCGGATCCCCTGACCTCCCCCGAGGCAGCAGGGGCGGCGGAGAGCTCAAAATAGGTGGAAAAAACTCTAGTTTTTCCACCCATTTTGGGCTCTCCGGCGCCCTGCCGCCTCTAGGGAGGTCGGGGGACCCATTCCGTGCTGTTTCCAATGTCTGCAGACCTACCTGGGCGGTACTGCAAGGCAAAATGCTGGGATTTGAACCCCGGCATTTTGCCTTGCAGCACCGCCTGGGTAGGTCTGGGAGGTATTACTGTACTGCCATTCAGCAACTGAGTGAATGGATCTCTTAAACTACCAAATATAGCTCATTTTGAAGACACTATATTATTATCCCAGTGACAGTCATTAACAGGTCTGGGGCCATCTGTTTGGTGTGGGCCCAGGAATCTAAATGCACATATTTCAAAGTAAACTGGTGGCACAGTGGTTAAACATCTGCGGCCGGATGGAGGCCACCGTGGCATCCAGCCCCAGGACTCCTTCCACCTGTCCCTGGGACCCTGTCTTGGCTGGGGCTTTAAGAGCCGCTGCTGCGGCTGGACTTGTCACATCGCCACTGCCGCCAGGAACATCTGCAGCCAGGCACAGAGACCGTTGTGGCATCCAGCCCCAGAAAAACTTTAAATGTTCATAAAAAACAGGAAATAAAACAGCCCCACAGGATAAAACCAAACAGAAAGGGAGGCTGTCCCTTAAATTAGCCACCCTGTGTGGGATCCCACATTCCTTGGTCATCACACTTGTCCCGCCAGCCAGGTTTTTAAGCCCCTCTGGAAGGGTAGGAGCTCTGTCTGTAGGCGCAATTCAGTTGGGAGGAAGTTCCAAAGGGCCGGGGCGAACACAGAGAAGGCCCTCTTCCTAGTGCTAGTGAGATGAGCCTCTCTAGCTGATGGAATGACGAGAGCCCCTCCGATCCGCCCTGGTGGGACAGATGTTCTTAGGGTGACACGGTCTCTAAGGTATCCTGGCCCACTACCATATAGGGCTTTAAAGGTAATGACCAGCACCTTGAATTGCACCCTGAGACATACTGGCAACCAGTGCAGCTCCCGGAGCAGTGGTGAGGCATGAGCATAACGCCTGCACCCCATCACTATCCGGGCAGCCGCATTTTGGACCAGCTGCAGTCTCCGAATGGTCACCAAGGGCAGCCCCATGTAGAGCGCATTACAGTAATCAAGTCTGGAGGTGACCAAAGCATGTGTGACCATGAGCAAGGTGTCCCGGTCTAGGAGTGGGCGTAACTGGCATATTACACGAAGTTGTGCAAAAGCCCTCCTGGCCACGACTGCCACCTGCTCTTCGAACAGTAGTCGTGAGTTCAGGAGGCCCCCCAGATTACGCACCAGGTCTGTTTGGGGCAGAACTGCCCCATCCAGAACCATAGTTGGTAGCTTTGATTATTGATGATTATTGAATCTTTTTGATACTGTTATGATATTTTGATGGTTTGTGGTACTGATACTGATTATTTATGATATTTACATGTTGTGTTTATGAGCTTGTAACTTTATGTGTTTGTGAACTGCCCTGAGTTGGTCCTACCGAGTAGGGCAGTATATAAATTGAAATAATAATAATAATAATAATAATAATAATAATAATAATAATAATAATAATAATAATAATAATAATAATAATAATAATAATAATAATAATAATAATAATAAACCAAAAGGTTCTGAGTTCAATCCTGGCCAGGGCTGAGTAAAAGATCAATAAAATGAGGACCCAGCATGTTTGGGGCAAAATGCTAATTAACTTGTGACCTGCCCAGAGAGTGCATTAAGCACTATGGGATGGTATGTAAGTGTGATTGCTCTACTTTTCTTAAACTTTGGTTTCATAGTCTTAGTGAACCATGAGCAGGGGGAAGAACTCGGGAGACTTTGACACATGCAGACTGTGAAGTTCACAGATACAGTACTGTACTTTGTGACCATCAGTGAGCTTCTCATTCTCCCTAAATTTACATTCAACCAAGGGGTTACAGCCAATTATGGCTCCCTAATCAATATATTTAAATGAAAAATATATTTTCACATTTACAAATTTTATTCAAAGACATATATTTTAGAACTACTTCAAGACTTAGGCCTTAATTGATATGGGATCTTCCAAGTTGCAATGAGCTTACTAGAAGGCAGAAGCTAACTTCCTTTCAGTACACTAGTACCTTGGATAATGTTATGACTTGGTTCCACAAGTCATAACATTATCCGTTTTTTAACGTTGTGCGATACATTGATCGCACAACATTTAAAAAAAGCCCTGTTCCCTTTCCAAAGAGGAAAGGGAACAGGGGGGTGATCTGGTTTGATTGGGGAGGGACTGCACATTCCCTCCAAAAGCAAACTGGCGGTCCCCCAGTTTGCTGGCATCGGCAGTGGGGTTTGGAGAAAGAACATGCATGCGCACAGCAGTTCTTTTCCCGAACCCCAGGGCTGATCCCATGCTGGCATCGGTGCTGGGGTTGGGAGAAAGAACACATGCCCAAAGATCCCCAGCCCCCGGGGGGCATGCCCAAGGGTTCCCAGCCTCTCTTCAGACCCCCCACCCCGGATCGCTAAGCCTGTTGGGAAATTTGAGGAAAACTTTTGCATCACACAACGTTAAACGTTGTGTGGTGCAAAGGTTTCCCTCAAATTTCCCAATGTTATCCGGTTTTAACGTCATGTGGTGCACACGTTAACCGAGGTATTACTGTATATCAAACTCTGAACCTCTGGCTCCACAGGCAGATACCTAAACCACTGAACTATCCAGTAAAACCTTATTTTCACATGTTTCCCTCAAGCTCTACATACCTTTGAGTCCCAGTTCTTATTCAGGTAGTAAATGCAAGTGATACAGCGCCCATCACCATTGGGATTGTCTACATGACGCACATAGCCAGTTCCATTCCCAGGGTAACAGGCTATCATTGCCTAAGTGGGAGAAAACAGGAAGAGAAGAAACACCTCTTTAGCTTCTTTCACAACATCCATGTGCTTTCTATTCACTCTTTTCGTGCACCTCACAACAATGCCAAACTTTTTATATTGTCACTGAAGATTCCTGTGAGTCCAACAATGTTGTTCACACACCTTATGTTCTGAGAAAATCCTGCTCCTATGAAATCAAGGGTAGTGGTTCTCATAAATAATGTGAACACATTCTTATTTCAGCTGATTCGCTAATAAATTTAAGTTGGCGGTTGGAAGGAGGGGAAATTGAGGACAGTCAATGTAGGGAATGCAAAAGATTTACATGTACATACAGTGGAACCTCATACAACAAGCACCCTGTATAGCAACAAAACCATATAACAATTAGGCTTTGGGGGGGAATGGCATCCCACATAACAATTTTCCCGTACAACAATTTTTCAATTGGAAAAACCACTTAGTGAAAAAAATCACTGTATGATGCATCCCATAGGGAAAATAGCTATAAAATGCATGCATCGTATAGCAATTGTTTCATACAACAACAAGCCTCATGGGACGGATTAAAATCATTGTATGAGGTACCAGTGTACTTTTAAAAATCAGTAGCATTATTTATTTATTTATTTATTATTCATATTTATCCACCGCCCTCCTCACTGAGGTGACGCAGGGCAGCTCACAAATCACAAAGCACCACAACAAAGCACAAACATTCCTAAAACCATTAGATATAAAACTGTCCAAGATTAACATTTAAAATCTAAAAAGTTTTAAAACGCCAAATTACTGCATCTTGAGGGAGGGAGGGGCTTAAATCATCCAGCGGGCTGGGGTCACTATACCTCCTGCGCCCCATACCTGCTCTGTCAGCCATGTTTTTAGATTCTTCCTAAAGGGCAGCAACTCCGTCTGGAGCCATAGCTCAGTTGGGATTACCCTAGAAATAATAGTTATGCACAAACCCCAGATGGAATGAATGGGACATGAGCAGTCACTATATGACCACATAGAACTGGACCCTTCTGTCGAATCTGGTCCTCCAATGTGTGATTTGAAGGAGCAGGTGAAGCACAAAATGCAGAAGGTAAATAATGCCCCCTTCTCAATCCAAAAAAGCAATTGTTCTGATGAAATAAACATTTGGATTTAAAATTGGGACAGAGAGAAGCAACTAGACAGGCAGAGACGCAGCAGGAAAGGAAAAGATAAGAGCATCTCTTCCTCCCACACTGCTTTTGGTTTGCAGCTTGTGGCTATGTGTGCTAGAAATGATAGGAGTGGCAGTCGTACACATCTGGAGGACAAAAGCATTGGAAAAGTCTCCTGAGGAAGCCTCACTGAAATAGATGGCAGCCATGACAAAGCATTTGCACTGCTGTTGCCTTCCTGGGGCAAGTATAGAAGGACTTCCAACGATAATATCCAACACTGTGCAGGAATTAAGCATATACAGTCAAACCTCACATAACGAGCGTTTCGCTTTGCGAAAAACTCGCATAACGAGCAAGTTTTTCGCTAAGCGGTCTGACTTGCATAACAAATTTTTCGCTATGTGAGTCGCACTTTTCCCTATGGAAAAAATCACATAACGAGTGTTTCTATGGGAAAAACTTGCATAACATTTTTTTTCACTATGCGAGTTTTCCCCATAGAAACACTCGTTATGCAAGTTTTTCCATAGGGAAAAGTCCGACTCGCATAGCGAAAAATTCGGTATGCGAGTCAGACTCGCATAGCAAATTTTTCGCATAGCGAGCAACCTCGCAGAACGACTGTATATTGAAGTGTATTCATCCACTTATATCTTCAGAAGGCCTATTTGTCCTTTATTTCTATTAGTTGCCTCTAGGCTTTTTCTAGAGGTCCTTTCATGCAAGAAGCACCCTCAATCATGAAGCATGATATTCATTCCATTTATTTCAGACACTGTAATAGCAGAGAGGCTGTCCATTACCTTTTCTCTCCTACTCTTCTTCTGGTTTGTTTTAAGTTCAAGCAATCTCATTATCTTCAAGCAATCTCATTACCTTCCCTTATAGTGTTTTCCAGTAATGAGTGCACCTTTACAGGTCACATACATGTACAGGGAGCCATGGAATTAATCAAACCCTTTTTAGAATATTTCTTTTTATGAATGTGTTCAGGCTTCCTAAGGAAACCATTAATTCAGATTTTATTTAGTTTATCCGAGGAACACGTATTGAGTCCACCCACCCTCATAAACGCAAAGTCCCACTGAAGATGACTATAGACAACACATGCTTAGTTCTGGGCAAAAAATTATCTACTGTTCCAGGTAGTCATTTGCATGCAGAAAAGGTATAAAAGTCCTAAGGCCAATATTCCTGGTAGCTATTGTCACTACCACCACTTATTGAAGGCAAAAGTGGACTCTCCCCCCCCCCATCCCATAGCCACTGGCTGCCAGCAGCCTGGGCAGAGGGAATTGGGTGGAAAGAGGGCTCCTTTAAATCCCGTTTTCCCCTGGCTGCTGGCAGCCAATGGCTGTGGGATGGAGGAAAAGTCCATTGGGGGGATGGAAAGAGGTCTCCTCTGAAGTCCGTTCCCCCCCCCCACCTGCCCTGGCTGCTGGCAGCCATGGCTGTAAAATCAGGGGGGAGGGAAATGGACTTCAAAGGAGACCTCTTTCCACCCCATTCCACCACCACCACCACCCCAAAAAAGGGGCTTTTCCCTCATCCCACTGTCACTGGCTGCCAACAGCCGGGGTAGGTGGAATGGGGTGGAAAGATGGCTCCTTTAAGGCTAGATCCCCTCCCATTCCTCAGCTGCTGGCTGTCCTCCCCAGCTCCTGGAGTCAGTTTTTAAATTTAATTAAAAACTGTAGAAAATTATTTTTTCCCTTTAAAAGGTGTATAAAAATGGGGTGCATTTTATTACGTGATGCATCTTATCCAGCAAATATAGTACAGTAAAATCCCAGGTTACAGAAATAGTCCATTCTGGGACTTCTTCCTTAAGTCAGTTTTCCCGTAACCCAAAGCACAATTTCCCATAGGAATGCATTGAAAAATAAAAATCAATTCCAAAGGTTAGAAGAGAGCCAAAAAACCATAATATTTCTGTTGAAAACTCTTTCTAAAGTGGTGAAAATACAGCAAAAAAATCCCAAAGTGCCCTTTAGAAAGAGTTTGGAAAATAAAAAAAATTGGGTTTTTTTGGCATTTTAGTGAGCTCCAGAGCTGATTTTTAAAAATTTTCAATGAATATTCATCTCATTTTTGACATCACCATCTTGTGGCCAGCCCTAGTAATTGCAGGAAAAGTCCCACCGAACAGCTGATTGGGGGGGGGGGGTTTCCAGCACTTCCTGGTTGTGGGAATTGCTTCTGTTGGAGCCAAAAAGTGATGAAAATTTTCAAAAATGGAGCAGAAATGCACCAAACACCCTCCCACCCCTCTGGGAAGCATCGGAACACCCAAAAAAACTTTCCAGTTTCCATACATTACTGTATTTTTATTTCTCATGACACTTCTTTTTGGGGGGGCAGGTGGTGGAATGATTCTGTCTGTCCTCAAGCCTGAGGCTGCTACAGCAACCTCCCTGAGCTACAACCAGGTCAAGAAGTCATGAAGGGCATGCTATCCTGCAACCAAAAGTTTGTGAGTTCATTCCTGGCATGGGATCAAGGTTGACTCAGACTTCCATCCTTCAGAGGTACATAAAATGAGCACACAGCATGTTGGGGGCAAAATGCTAATTAATTTGTGAACTGCCCAAAGAGTTACTAAGAACTCTGGGGCAGTACATAAGTGTGATTGCTTTTCTTTGCTTTGGACCTGAAGACGCACGTCAGAATACACGTTTTGAATGCAGAATATATGTGGTTCAATCTCTGACAATCTATGGTGAAGCAGGGTTGGGCCTGGTTAGTACTTGGATGAGATACCACCTGTGAATACTAGGGATCTCCAGGTAGCAATAGTAGAGAATCCTACAAGTTTTCTTGAAGAGCCAGAGTTGACAATGTAGGCAAGACAACCCATAATGTGATGTAGTACCTTATAAAGAACCATGCTTTCTCTGTAATGTAGACTGGAGGATTGCCTTGAGAGACGTTTGATAAAAGGTTGAAATAAAAGGGTTGATAAAGGGTTAAAATAAGCAAAGTTTTACTTCCTAAAGCACTACCTAAATAAAATATGACCATCTTGACTGATTACATGCACAGCTACATGCATTCTAAAATAAGAATGTGGCAAAACAGGGCAACATATAGCTCTCAAGCTTTTTACTGTAGAATACAAGGGTGCAGGTAAAACATTCCTTCTGCACTTCCCTTCCTCTTCATCTCCAAATAAAGAAGCCAGTAGTGGTTGAGTGCAGCAAGTCTCCTATCTCCAAATTGGCTTCTGGATCTGTAAAATCTTGCAACAAAGAGCCAACTGAAACTGCTTTTCATCAGAGGTGAGATTAAAATCACTTCTTGTGCCGTATCTGATTTCAAATATTGACAATCATCATGGCGATCAGCCATGAATACTATCCTGCAAATATAATGCATCAGTCCTTCATCTGCCTTCCGCATCACAGCATGACATCACTGTGCAGAGTAAAATCACTAGGTCTTAGATATTCATGATTGACAGAGGGCTGCAAATCCATATGTCCACCATCTGCATTACCATTCTGTTTACTCTACAGCTCCATTCCACTGATTTACACAAGGCTCTGCAGGTGCTTCTGTTCAAACAATTAACCAGAGCTGCAAAACTTGATTGTTCTGATTAAGTTTGAAAGAGGGAGAAATGGCTTCGAGTCCATTCCTCTTAAAGAGGTGACAGGTGCATTGCAAACTAATGCCACTGACCATTTGTCAACATTTGGGAAAGTTATTTTTTTGGGAATATAACTCCGATAATTTTTCAGGTCACCTGGATTACACTGCATCACAAAAAATTAAATACTTTCTCCTACTTGGTCTGTCTAATTCATGTGTCCTATACTAAATCAAGTGCACTGAATCCAAATCTGAAGTCTGATTCTGCCTAAGATGTCAGGATCTTAAGTAAACAAATCTCACTCTCTTGATTAGATTTTTGCGTTGATCATGTGGGGTATGTTTGCCACAAATGTAGCAAAAACTGTCCAGTTTATCAACACAGTTGCACCTACTCATTTTTAGCTCAAAACAGACTCACTATGGCCTAGCTGTACTATCCAATAAGATTGTTTCACAACAGAGAAAAGCCCACAGTTCATCTCCACCTTATACTACTTTATACCTATTTCTGATGTCAGCTCACTAACTTGCCCAGACATGCCAGGCCGCTGCTGGAACATGCATCCCACCAGGGGATGTGATTCAGCCGAGGCAGCAGCAGGCATAGTGGTAGCTGCAACTGTTATAATGTTTCCATGTAAAAATACATTACCCAATACCATTTGAACAGCTATAATATGCCTATAACTTAAAATCTGTATGTGATGGACAAATTCTGAGTTCAGATTTGGAATCAGCACACTCGATATCATGTAAATCACGTGTTATTCCCAGTAGCAAAATAATTGTTGTGTAGTATTATACAACTATTAGTCCCCAAAACTAACTTTTTCAAGTTTTGCCAATTTTATGGCATTATATAGTAAAATCTGAATCAGCAGAGATTATCATGTCCAAATAAAGAAAAGAGGGAGGAGGAAGGAGAATGATCTAAATTTGGCAGATTAATAGGTTACCACTAACCTCAACTTTTATAACCATCTGGAAATACCGATCATGATAACTTGTTCAAAATTGTTCATGTTCAAAATTGATCATGACTGATATGACAGCATCTACTCATCACAAGAACACTATGTTCATGTTCAAAATTGATCATGACTGATATGACAGCATCTACTCATCACAAGAACCAATTACAGAAACAGCTCCTTTTTATCCGATGACCATTGAGATTGTGTTTGGCATTAAAAAAAAACAAGGAAAAACTAAAGTAGACAAATAGATAAAACAAGATATAAAACAAAATATAGTGTGATGTACTGTACCTGAAAAAAGAATGTGCCTGTATTCTCTCATTGTAGCCTACCACTGGGTGACTTGTGGCTCTCCTGATGTTGTTGGATTTCAAATCCAATCATCCCTTAGCTGTTGCTATCCTGGCTACGTCAGGTGAGGAAGAAAGTCCTACAACATCTAGAGAGCTAGAAGCTGCCTGCTATTTATACAGTCAAAGACAGATAAGAAAATGGTAGTCCTAAAAGGTTATCTCTTTTTGGCTAGGGAATGAACTCCTAGGTTTCTTTAAATCCTATATCAAAGCAGTGAGAGTTTGTAAATATTTCCTCTCTTGCCCTACCAACCCCTTCTCTAGCCCTGATCAATATTCATTATGAAGGATGATCTCATCCATCTTTTGCTTATCTTCCCACTGTATTTGAACTCACACATGCCTATGGGCTTGAGAAATAAGCCAGTTTACTCTCTTTTCAAGTCAATTTTAAATGTGTGTTTGTGAGGAAGGATGGAGGGAAAGAATGGCTAATCTAAGGCAAATCTCAACAAATCTCCATACATATTGCACACAGGCCCACAGAGAGTATATGTACTAGCTGTGCTTAACAACTGCAATGTGGGAGATTAGCACAGTCATACTAAAGACTTCATTGCCAAAGCCGAGAGACAGATTGGCAAACAGAAGCAGGTCTTCCCTTGTGGCTCATGCGATCTGCTAGTACAAAGGGGTGCTGCAATGAGCAAATTCCAATTGAACATACCTGACAAGAGTAGCTGGACCAGAAAGTAAGCCTGACCTAATCAACTAGCATAATTCTCTGCATCAGTATCCAGCTACATTGTAGTCTCCAAACATTCTCTAATTAAAACAATGGCATCCTTCTTAAAGAGATCTCAAGTAGTAAGCTTGGAAAGTTATATATAAACATAGTTGCTGTTATAGTTCCAAGTCTCTACCCACAAACTAGTTACATTATAGTACAGGGGTAATCAAACTATGACCTGTGGGCCAGGTTTGGCCTGTGGCATCAAAACATCCAACCCGCGCCCTCAATGCGGCCATAGGTGGGGCGGCAGGCACCATCTCAATCCTTGTCCCCCTCCTCCTCTGCTTCACTTGGTGTTTCCCTTCTGAAGCTCCTTATCAGGGCCCATGTTGTGCCAGCAACACCTCCTCACATCTGCCCTGCTACAGACTGCCAGCAGAGACACACCAAGCAAGCAGAGGAGGAAGGGGACAAGGATTGAGGCAGAGCCTGAAGTGCCACCCACAACCGTGGTGAGGGCCTACAGTGCCTATGACCTTGCCTTGGCAGGTAGCTCCTCCACCTGTCCAACCTCACCACTACTCACCCTTACTGCTGTCAGCATTTCTGGGCGGGGTTTCTGGCAGCCAGAGCAGCTGAGGGTGGCTTGTCTGGCAGCTGGAGTGGGTGAGCATGGCATTTCCAGCAGCTAGAGCAGCCTCCACCAAAGCTGAACTGCCTGAGAACAAGTAATTGCCCCAGCTCATGGCCGAGAAAGAAACCATGGACTCCTGTTTCACCCACACCATACAGCTCATCCAGGGAAGCGGTGGGGAGCTTGGGGTAGTGGCAGCCACTGCCAGTGGCAGGGTTGGGACCACCAGTCCAACCCCTCAATAGTCTGAGGGAGAGTGAACTGGCCCCCAGCTTAAAAAGTTTGAGTTTGTTATAGTACAGTCAAACCTTGCATAAAGAGCGCCTCGCTTAAAGAGTAACTCGCTTAAAGAGCAGAATTTTCTCTGAATGTTTGCTTCGCTTAACAAATAAAGCCAACCAAAAACTCGCTTAACAAATAAATTGGGGTTCGCAATCCCCTTCATAATTGGTCACTTACAATGGTGTTTCGCTTAAAGAGCAAACTTGCTTAAAGAGCAATCCTGTGGAACGCATTATGCTCCTTAAATGAGGTATAACTGTACTTTAATTTCCCATTTTTCAGTAATAATTGTTGGGGTACACAGAAAGAGCCTCCTCACAGATTGTTGTATTTTTGAACCACAATTGAGCATACCCCAGGCAATGGCAACCTTGTGTTACCAGCTAATCTTTTTTATACTAGGTCAAGCAAGAGGAAATGCAGGATGAACTCACCAAAAGGTGCCTTCATTTTGGCAGTTTCACATCTGGCCTAGACATGGAAGAAGTAATAGTTGCTCAGCTGGATTACAAAGCTAAAAGATAGAATGGAAAATATTGGTTTTGGGGGATACATCTCAAACCCTCAGGACCTCTTGAAGACTGACAGATGTTATTTGTTATAAGTTCTCACTAAATGCAGCTGATTTCATTAGATGTGTAGAAATGGGCTGAGGTTCAAAAAGCTTATGCAAAATGAAACCAGAAAGACTTTAAGTGGTCACAAGATTCTTTGCTGTTTCAGTTCTAAAGACGCTTGAAAAGTTTCAGCTGGCATAGATGTTTGAGGACAGCAAAGTGAAATGTCTTGGCTTTTAAAGTACCACACCAATCATGGTTGCTTTGGTTGTAACTGAGTAACACATCCCACTCGTTTGGGATATTCTGCAACCTGTAATACAAAAGAGAAGGTAACTTTCATCATTTCAAGCTATTTCTTGCTAAATCAATATACAGTAATACCCTGGATAACAATTGCACTGGATAACGCTAAAACCGCATAACGACGTCAAATTTGGGGGGAAGATTTGCACCGGAGAACATTCATTTTAGCGTTATCTGATACAATTGTTCTTAGCAGCAGGGTGGCTGGAAAGCTGAACGGAGTTCTCCGTTCAGCTTCCCAGCCACCCTGCAGCTACGGAGGCAGGGGTGGGGTGGCTGGAAAGCTGACAGGGGGCTCCCCCGTCGGCATCCCCAGCCACCCCACAGCTGTGGAGGGAAGGGTGGGTGGGTGGCTAGGGAAGCCAACAGGGAGTCCCCATCAGCTTCCCCAGCCACCCTGCAGCTGTAGATCGGGTCCTCTGAACTCTCTGGAGCAGGCAGGGGACCCGATCTACTGCTGTTACTGGGTTTCCTCGATGTCCCCAGCCAATGGGGCAAGCCAAAACGTCAGGGTTTGAACCCTGACGTTTTGGCTTGCTGCACTTTGCTGAGGATGTCGGGGAAGCCCAGACACAGCTTGGATCGGGTCTTCCCACCTCCCTGGACCCGGCAGGAGGGTCAGGGAGCCCAAAATTAGTTAAAAAAAACATCCTTTTTTTTTTTACCAATTTTGGGCTCCCTGACCCCCCTGCCAGGTCCAGAGGAGGTCGGAAGACCCGATCCAAGCTGTTTCCAAAGTTTCCCCACCCTCCTGGAGGCTGTAACAAGCCAAAACGTCAGGATTCGAATCCTAACATTTTGGTTTGTTGCAGCCTCCAGGAGGGTGGGGGAACTTCAAAATTAGCGCACATCGGGTCTCCTGACCTCCCTAGAGCCGATGCACGCTATTTTTGAAGTTCCCCCACCCTCTTGGAGGCTGCAACAAACCAAAACGTCAGGATTCGAATCCTGACGTTTTGGCTTGTTACAGCCTCCAGGAGGGTGGGGGAACTTTGGAAACAGCTTGGATCAGATCTTCCTACCTCCCTGGACCCGACAGGAGGGTCAGGGAGCCCAAAATTGATAAAAAAAAAAAGTCCAGGTTTTTCCCCCCAATTTTGGGCTCCCTGACCCCCCCCCCCCCGGGCCGGGTCCAGGGAGGTGGGAAGACCCGATCCAAGCTGTTTCTGGGCTTCCCCGACGTCCCCAGCCAGTGGAGCAAGCCAAAACGTCAGGGTTCAAATCCCGACGTTCTGGCTTGCTGCAGCCTTCAGGGAAACAGGGCTTTTTTAAACTTTGTGCGATCAATGCATCACACGACGTTAAAAACCGGATAACGACATGACTTGTGGAACCAAGTCATAACATTATCCGGGGTACTAGTGTAATGGCAAAAAAGTAATTATAATAATTTAGTCATCCCTTCAGGCAAGTATTTATAAAAATATTGTGACCTGTAAGTCCTGTGTGGAAAATATTTTTACCTAACACTTGAAAATGTATGCCAGGTAAAACTAAGAATCATTGTCGTCAGCTGGAACTCATATCCGAGTATATATTTTTTCCTGAAACAGGAAAAATACCATTGGCATGAATTTGTTTAAGGTGGATTCTAGCTTGCCATGAGGTGACCCACATACTGTGATCATGGCGCCAACTCCTGTGGCATATATTAAAAGAGACATGCAGGATTTAACACCTAGACTACCCATCCTTGTATCAAGGTGTGCCTTCACAGCCAGGCCATCTGGCATGGTCTCTTCCGCCTCCATGACTGTTGGGAATCAGAGTTCCTCCTCTGGTCATTTTGCTATTGAGCCCAATATGATGGTTTCCAGTTGCATTTCCTCCACTGAAGGAACCATCACCCCATCTAAAGAGGATCATCCACCCATAGCCCTTTGAGGAGTCAGGTTATTTACTGCCGCCCAAGTTGCTGACTGTAAGGTCTACTCCATTACCGTTGTGGGATGTCTGGCCAGACACAGAAAACTAAGAGTAAACCAGTAGTAAACATTCATGTGCACCGTTTTAGTGGCTAAACCAGTCACAGGATCAGACATTTAATGTGCTATCCCCTGTTGGTTTCCAGGTAATACAACTCACCAAAGACAAGTATAAAGTTGGAGAATTATTAACCTTGATTAAAATCTAATGTACACCAAGGTAGAGGCTCAATAAACCTCTTGTGGGAATTCTCTCTTGCTTTCTGTGCAATGTATGCCTAGTTAAAAAAAATGTGTGGGTGAGGAGGGTAAAACAGGGATCTCTGAAGGGAAAGGACAAGTCCTGAAGTCCAAAGGGCATAATCAAGACTCAGTTAAATCTTGTTGATTGCAGTGGGAAATTAACAGAAAAGCTGCCCATCGGCAATGCTGGATGTCAAAGTCTGAGAGCTGAAGTTTAAAAAGCAAACATTTCCCATCTCTGGCAGCAGCCACATGATTAAATCGCTTGATGAAATCAGCAACACTTGTATTTGTATAGCTTGGCTGAGAAATTACTTCAAGTTTAAGAAGTTATTTTCAGGCTATGAAAAGTTAGGGAAAATACATAAAAATAAGCAAAGCCTGCAACCCCAGCTGTAAAACAGACATTCAAACTGGCTTCATTTTGTCACTTTGCATTTTCTCTACACAGCAAAATGCTAAAGGCTATGAAAAGAAAAGTGAGGTTGAGAGGAATTCGTTAACAATAGGATCATAATTTGGCTTGCAGCGAATACCCAAGTCTCTTCTCATTTTCAAAACAATTAATCTTTCCTTTTGTAGGAAGGATGTTGCTTTGCTCTTTAGCCCTGACCAACTTCAGTATATACCAGGATGAATATTTATCTTAAAACATCCTACTGCTCCCTCATTTGCTTGCAATCCTGACTGATAAAACTTTTTTCTTTACAAAAATAAAATAATGAGGAGGTTGAAATTGCATGCAGTGGACACTCCTCCCTCACGTCCACAGAAGCACGGATCACTTTGAAGCTGATGTTTTGAGAGCAGCTATGCCAACCCAGCCTTGAAGGCAAGAAACAAATGAATTAGATCTGTCCTGGGAGGTTGGCTGAAGTTTGCTTCCAATTAGAAGTAAGCACTCCTGCTTCGTGTGTGTGTGTGCATGCGTGTGCGTGTGTGTGCGCACACAGAGCGTGCATATCAGTGGAAGCTCTTTTGGTTAAGGGAGACTTCCTCGGAACTGCTGTGTCTGGCTCCCTGCCAGCAAGATGATGGCTTAATGACAGAGCTACGTGCAGAGCGTGAGGCTATCAGCAATCAAATGCAAACTTCACTCCAGAGTACACTTCACAGAGAAACTGTTGAGGGAAGGAAAAGCACATACAAAACATGCAGCACTTCTTTTTTCGTGATGTTGGCTGCATACTGCCTTTTCTCTCTCCGTCCTTCTCTCCCAGACAAGAGTGCATGCACACACCCGCGGACACGTGCGCGCACCCCTCCAAATCTTTTGTGTATCTTGCATTCATCCAAAACTGAGTTCAGGGACTCAAGGGGGGGGGGGATACAGAGTTACTCTTTAACAGACTAAACAAAACCTATTCCAAACGGAGATTAGCCAAATTCTAATTTCCAGTCTTCTTACAAATTCTTTGAAGGACAGTTTATTCCTCCCTGCCAAAATAGGGAGTCTTTAACAGCTGGCTGAGGGCTCTTCCATGCAAAGAGAGGGAAAGCTGTCCTCTCTTTGCATGTCCTCTCTTTCGAAGAAAAATATATGGGAAATAGTGACAAAAATTAAAATGCTGGTCTCTCTATTCATTAACAAAAGAACTACGTAGAAGTTAAAAGGCTTTTCAGAGCACATTTCTAATAAAAATATATTTCTTTTTTAAAAAAATAAAAATAAATTAAATTAACATAAGCAAAATTTAAATAACATAAGCGCAATTAAAATAGTTCATATCCCCTCCATTTATCCATGGAAGGTCACACAGGATGTGGAAATGGTAAAACTCTTTAAATATCTCAGTTACCTTGAAAGCCCTATTTAGGGTCTCTGTAAGTAGACTATGGCTTGGTAGCACATAACAAAGCACACTCTTTTTTTAAAAAAAACCTCAAATCCCTATTAGAAAATTACCTTTATGAAGCCAACAAAACAGTGTAATTAACCTTGTAACTAACTGCAGATGCCATGACTTCAACAGTAACCACAATGTCACAAAATAACGTGCAAACTTTTAAGGTTTCCAATTCATCAGACCACACGGTAAAACAGTGGTTACTGTTGAAGTCATGGCATCTGCAGTTAGTTACAAGGTTAATTAGACTGCGTGAAGTGGTGGAAAGTAATAATATTATGGTCTACCAAATCATTGTAATGGTTACCAGTGGGAGGGGATGGACGGATGGATGGGACTAATTCTCAAAATCATTCTCAAATATATGAGGGGCCACATCTGACTCAGGAAAGCAAAAAAAAAAAAAAAAAAAAACAACTGGAGGAGCACATCCAACCGCTTTGAAGTCAGTACAAGAAATGCCGATATGCCCCCAACGAACACAGGGATTCCTTTCTGCACTACAGAATCACTCATAATCCCCTTCCCAACATAGCTAGCCAAAGGATTCTGGACATTATAGTCTAAACCAGTGGTGCCCAAACTGGGGGCCGGGGGCGGCCCCCGATGTCAATTCACCCGGCCCACGAAGCCCTCATCGCTTCTGGAAATGGAAGTATAACGCGCCCATATGGGTGCACTTTGCTTCCACTTCCAGGAGCAATGAGGGCTTCACGGGCCAGGTGAATTGGCGTCGGGGGCCATACCTGGCCCCCGGGCCTTAGCGACTGGTTCCCTGAACCACATGATCGGCCCACAGCCCAAAAAGTTTGGGCACCCCTGGTCTAAACTCTGCAATAGAAGGCAGCATCTAAAGCAGGGCCTAACTGACAGTTCTTGTAATTCTTCTGGATCACTGAACCAACACAGAGAATCAGAGACATGTGCACAGTGGTGGGCATCAGCAGGTTCACACCAGTTCACCAGAATTGGTAGCAGAAATTCTGGCTTGCCCCGCCCATCCTAGTTTTGAAATAAAGTAGTCCTAATTTGGGTGCAATGCAGAACTTTCTCCCTGGACATGCCCACCATATCACACCCACAGTGTGGTAGGAAATTTTTTTGGAGCCCATCACTGCATGTGCACCTTGGAAATCCTGCAGTCCAGCTCCGTTCAAATGGAGAATGTCACCAGTGCACCCTGTCAGATGGCTACCTAGCCTCTATTGAAATACTTGCAACAAAGTAGAGCCTACCATTTCTAATATTTCACTATTGACTGCTTGTACCATCATCAGCTATAGAAAGCAGTAATAACATCTGAGCATTAAAATAATAACATCTGAGTATTACAATTTTATGTTAACCCACCAAATATACAGAGGAGTTATCTTGCCTTTCCCCCAATTTCACTGCCTGCCTACATTGAGTGTGATAACTCTAAAGATTAGATACTCTGCCATCTTTGGAAGCCCTCAATGGATTTTGTGGGGCATTCTCATGAACAGCTGAGGTTGCCTTTTTCAGGTTTGTCACCATCCACATGAAGGAGGAAATGTTAGGGCTAAGCTACAATGCTCAGTACTTCCTGCATTATACATTTATTCAAATGTATACAACATAATGGACTTGCTGGGTAGGAGGAATAAAAGTTTAAGTAAACGAACAATAATAATTTTGTGTCAGAAATTATTCTCGGTTGAAAGGATTTTTGCAGAAGAAACTCAGATCAGGGTACGCCCAAATGAGGCTCCTTTGATGTCTCCAAGAGCTTACTAGGGGAATACAAAAGGAAAATTAACAAAACTTAAAGAATGACTGAATGGATGACTGAATGACAGATGTACCTACCTGCATGCCTCCAGTTTCCATCCAGAACACACAACAAAATCCATTGTCTTCAGCCAAGCCCTCAGGTACAATCACATCTACTCAGACCCACACAACAGGGATACCAAGCTCACAGACTTACAAAATGCATTTCTCAAACTACAATACCCATACAGTATGGTTAAAGAACAAATAAACTGGGCTATACAAATACCCAGGAGTGATCTACTACAAGACAGGCCCAGAAGGGAAAGCAATCGCACACCACTGGTTGTCACCTTCAACCCTCAACTTAAACCCCTCACACACATCATAATAAACGATCTCCAACCCATCTTGGACAAGAGTGCTTCACTTTCCACAGCTCTTGGTGACAGACCCCTACTTGCTTATAGACAACCCTCCAATCTCAAACAACTATTGACGCACAACAGACTACCCAGAAGTGGAGCAGATATGGGAACTAGACCCTGCTGCAAATCCAGATGTCAACTATGCCCCCACATTTGCTCTGGAAACAGCATTACTGGACCCAATGGCACCACACACAACATTAAAGGCAGTTTTACTTGTGCTTCTGCCAATGTGATTTATGCCATCTCTTCCCAAAAATGTCTGTCCCTGCTTTATGTAGGACAATCTTTAAGCAAAAGAATTAATGGACACAAATCAGACATCCAGAATGGCAACACAGAGAAACCTGTCTCAAACCACTTCAATCTAACTAGACACTCCACCCAAGACCTGAAAGTTACAATTCTGGAACAGAGAAATTACAAAACTATGATTGAAAGGGAGACAACAGAAATCAAATACATCCATCTGTCAGACACCCATCGCAGGGGACTAAATATTAGTGAAGGATTTCGGTGACATTATCAAATTTGATACACAGATTCTCTTTAGCAAAACAGAAAGTGATTAATCAGGTACAGTACAGTGTTTTTGTTTGTTTTCTGACATGCAGATCAGGAGTTGATCAGAGACCAGAGTGGGCTTTCTCAGCAACCTTGAGACTGAAAGGGAGTCATTTAGAGCTAGTCTGAATAATCTATTGTTGCTGATGGCTGTGTGAAGCTGTATTGTTGTGCTAGCTTGCTTGTCTGTCATTTTGCTTGACCACAATCATCTCCCTTTGACCCCCTGAATTTGGTGTATGGAAACCATGCCTGTAGGTTTCACTCTTTGTCTGAAAAAGTGGACTTGATCCACGAAAGCTAACAATAAAAATAAAGCAGTTAGTCTTTAAAGTGCTACAGTGTTTTTTATTTTAATTTTGTTTTGTTTATTTTATTTTCTGATATGCCTGAATGGATACTAATACTCAAGATTAACCTATTTAAAAAACAATCATAACAAAATACTTAGTCAAATTTTAAAACATTCTAGTGGTGTGTACATTTTTTCAGACTTAAATATAGACCTCGGTTTAATAGAATACAATTTGGCTGATAATGATGCAACAGAACACTCATTTTATTTTAGGATATATTTATTTGGTTGGTTTATTTTTAATTTGTTGTGTGTTTTATTTTGATATTTGTATGTACACCACCCAGAGTGGGAAATTTCCAAAATGGGCAATATAATAAATAAATAAATAAAGTGATGGACTAGGACTCCAAAGGCCTGGGTTTGAACCCTGATTTAGCTGTGGAAACTCACCAAGGGTGTGGTAAATATCCAATTTACCTTGCAAGATATATTAGAGTAACTATCAGTTGGTTACAAATAACAATAAAAACAATGACCCAAAAGAAAACAGATGAGATGAAAGGAAACCATTAAGCCCTGGAATTTGTCTTTTCAGCAGAATTCCAACTGAGTGGGACTTACTGAGTTACATCTGTACATAACCATCACCTCCATTATCTTATCCAGTCACTGCTGCCTGGAAGGCTGATGGGAAGATTGTCATTTATTAGCTGTGCATAGTTTCACTGCTGTATGAGACGGCATAAGAAAATTTTTTAGTTATAAACCCAGGCTTACTCTGTTCAAAATGACAGAATAGCATTGCTTTAAGATGTATATCTGGTATGGAAAGAAGGATATCATATCAACTGGCAGTGTAATCCCCACAAGATTGGGAAAGATCTATCTTTGAAGTTCTAGAGTACCCTCCCCAAATGCTGTGTTCTCCAGATGGTTGGTCTACAACTCACAGGATTTGAAATTACTAGAGGGCAGGAGGCTACCCTGTTCTTTTGAAGGGATGCACCAACTCCCCATACCCCTGATTCCAGGAGAGCTCTTTTCATTAAAATCCCCCTATGACCCTCTAGTGCAGGGGTTCTCAACATTTTCAAGCTGTAGGTCAGACCATGCCCCCTCAGACAGTGGAGTGGGCCAGGCTGGTGGTTCCTCCTGCCGTAAAACTTGTCTGTGGCTGTTGTAAACGCGTCTGCTTCCGCTTCCATTGGCGGTGCAGGCCACATGAAATTATGCCATGAGCCAGGGCTGGTCCATAGGCCATAGGTTGAGAACCTTTGTTCTAGTGGTTTACAAACATAATTGGGGGAGTAGCCTTTACAGTGGCACTCAGAGTGCCCTGAACTTGACACAATGTCCCATGTCTGCAGAGAGTACAAGTGAGCTTTTAAAGCAGAAATGTGAACTATCAAGGAGGGTAGCACCAAGACAGCAGTGCAACCAGGCAGGCAGATGACCTGAATGTCTTCCACACTGTGGTATAATATCATGTGTCTCTATTTTCATCATTGTCTACACCAGGGGTTCCCGGCTCACGATGTCATTCCATCCGACCCGTTGCTACCTCCACTGCACCATGAAGTGGAAGCGGGCACATTTATGTCAGCCATAAAACATACATGTACAAACACACCCATGGCTGTCGTAAACGCATTAGTAGGTGCATTTACAACAGCCATAAATGTGCCTGCTTCTGCTTCTGGGGGCGTGGTCTGGCCCACTCAGCTGTCCAGGGTCAGGCCCACACTGTAAAAAGGTTGGCCAGCCCGGTCTACACAATCATTAATATGCATAAATTAGCATGGCAGAGTGATTAAGCTGCAGTACTCCAGCTAAAACTGCTCATGATCTGAGTTTGATCCTGACTGGGCTCAAGGTTGACTCAACCTTCCATCTTTCCGAGATTGGTAAAATGAGTATGCAGCTTGTTGAGGGCAAAATGCTAATAACTTTGTGTACCACCCAGAGTGTACTCCATACATTAAGGGCAGTTTATAAGTGTTATTATAGGGGTAGCAAATGTAATAAATAAATAAATAATAAATAAATTATGGTTATTTCAAAAAATCTTTGTCTCATTTGTCTTTTTAAAATGAAGCATTTCTTCTTTCTTGCTGATGTATAACTGGTCATCCCACACCAAACTGAGACTAAGACACTAACCCTTTTCTGGTTGGTAGCAAAGAAAGAGAAAGGTTTTTTGTCCCCCTTTGGTCCTAGAAGTACATCTAGCTAATAAGATTGCTTATTGTTAATTAAGATTTTTCAAATTAGCGGGTTCAATATTTATGTTTTAAGAAAAATTGGCATGATCCATTCTGCGGATGCAGATGCACATATAAAAGGGAATTAACAGGGAAATCAAAATATATAATAAAGAGCCAGTCAGACAAGAGAAATGCTGGGGATGATTGCAACACTGATTCTTTCCCACATGTGCAGATGTGAAGGGCTGAACATTACTCAGTCAAAACAAAAACACTGAAACATAAAGAAAAACCAAACCAATACTAAAAAAATAACCCTTAAAACCTACCTGCTTGACTATGAAATTTCAGATCCAGGATGCCTTAAAAATACAGTACAAAGATTCCCGTGGGCTTATCATGATTAATCCTCATTAATCACTTCAGAGGTGGGAACTCAAGGAAAATAAGTGATTTTTCAACAGGGTGGTGTCAAGCTAACCAAGACTAGATGAATCAAAAATCTGATGACTGCATCTGCTAAAACAGGATGCCTGGTCTTGCAAATATAAAGCTTCTCACAAGAAACCACTATGATTAATTTCAGCAATGTTTACACAAATTCTGCGAAAAGGCTGTGTTGCCTTACAGACAAAAGTGACAGACAAGGCTTATTTCATTTATGGACACATTATGTGTGGTTGAAAAAAATCAGGATAGTATTGCAGCTTCTCTGCTCTGTTTAAGAGGAAGGAATCTGTCCACATTTAAAGTGTATGTGGCATTCAGAGATGATTGTTCCGAGCAAAAATGTCCCTAAAATAGAATCTGAAGAGCAATCAGCTCACTTTCAAAGTCTCTAGGTTTGTTTTAAAATCCCATTATTTTCTTCAAATTTCTGAGTTTTTTGTCTTGCAATTTATCTCATTATTCTATTTATTTTTCAATTTACTTTTTCATTTTTACTTTCTATTTTATCACTGTTCTTAAACTCTGATCACAAAACATGTTTAAAAGTACAGAACTCTAGACTCAATTGAAAGTAATTTCCTATAAACATTTTCCCTGATTTGTTTCAGTGGGTTTTGATTTAGTTTTTATACATTCAGGTGAGAAAGGGCGAATGACACTTGGTTTCTATACAATGTCAAACTCTAATATAGCCACACACAAAAAATGTAGGAGGAAGACATCCAAGCAAAGCAGTGGGCCCAAGAGTTCAATTTCTCACCAATGGGAATAATCTGCACACACAAAATATGAATTGTTGCTAGTCTAACAAGAAAAGCATCCCATTTGGTGAGAATAAAGCATACCATTAACCTGTGCCCCAGGATGGCCTAGAGACCTTCCCGAAAAGTCAATTTTAAGGGATTGCTATCATTTCTCTGATCAACTTATTGACAAAGATACACTGGCATGACAATGACAGACATAAGACAATTCTAAACTTCTAATTCAGTTCCAAACTTTTTAAACTGACTAAAGTCACACTATAAATCTGGCTGCAGACTAGATAGAGGGTCAAGCCTGTTCTTAATCCAATGAGATTTATATCAATGGCTCATTGGTGTAACTTGTCTAATCAATGAGAAATAAATGTCTTAAGATGTATAACCTACCATGGAAGAACCCTGATTATTTCCTAGTTCATTGATCACACTGGAAACTGCTACATAAAGAAAGCAAAAGCATTAATCTCTCAGCCCAAGACACAATGACCTCCAACCTATTTTCTACAGAGATGCCCCACACACACACACATATACATGTTTTGGATGCTCACTCTGGAGAGATGCTGCCATCATCTGATAGCAGCAAGTGTATTTTATGTGATTAGACTCCCTCTGTTACACTTTTGAAGAGAGCTATGATATAGACTGAAAAGAGTTAACAGGGTTAGAAAAAGGACCAGTAAACTCAAGGAAAGAATCTGTAAACCAAACTGCACAAGGAGAAAGATTCAGTTGTTGTTGCTATGTGCCGCCAAGTCACCTCTGACTTGTGGTGAGCCTATGAATAAGCAATCTCCTCAACAGACATGCTCAGCTTTTGTGACTTCCATTCAGGAGTCAACCCATCTCGTATTCGGCATTCCTCTTTTCCTGCTACTTTCAACCAATCTCAACATTATTGTCTTTTCCAGAGATTCTTGTCTTCTTATTATGTGTCCAAAGGAGGACAGACTCTATTTCATCATTTCCTCCCTCCCTCCAGAGACATTTCAGACTTGATTTTCTCTAGGACCCACATGTTCATCTTTCCAGTGGTCCAGGAAGCTTTCCTTTAACTTCATGTTTCAAATTAATATTTTCTTCTCTCAGTTTTATTTACTTTCAAGCTTTCACATGGTGAACAGAAATAAAAGAGTGTGTATGGTCTTGACTTTGATCTCTAGTAACACATCCTTACGTATGATTATCTTTTCTAATTCCATAATTACTACTCTTCTGAGTCTCAGTCTTCTCATTTCTTGGCTACAGTCTCCATCTGGATTGATGTTTGAACAAAGGTATACAGTTGTACCTTGCTTAAAGAGCATAATGCGTTCCACAGGATTGCTCTTTAAGCGAGTTTGTTCTTTAAGCGAAACACCATTGTAAGTGACCAATTGTGGGTGGGATTGCAAACCCCAATTTATTTGTTAAGCGAGTTTTTGATTGGTTTTATTTGTTAAGCGAAGCGAACATTCAGACAAAATTTTGCTCTTTAAGCGAGTTACTCTTTAAGCGAGGCGCTCTTTATGCAAGGTTTGACTGTACAGTATACATTTTTTAAATGAAGTACTGTACTCTTGTCTTCTTAATTTTAGCATTTCTTCTGCCATCTAAGGTTTCTTCTTCTTTTTACTACAGGAATTGCCTTTTTACTTTCTTCCCTAATAATAGCTCTAATTTCCATCCACAGTTCTGGTTGATGGTCAATTAAGTTTAGTAATGCAAATCTGTTCCTTGTATGGACTTTAAAATCACTAATATGAAATATGATAAGTGAAAAGGGAATTTAGTCCACTCTATTCTCCACTTTTAAGGTGAAAAGAAATATTTGTGTCAAGTCAAATGTACAGTTAATTGAGCTCTCCAAGCTAGGATGGTTAAACAATCACATGCAATGTGAAGGGGCTGCATATGTGGGGCATATTGATCATTCCAGAATTACTGCCTCGGTTCCAGGTACTGGAAACACAGTAGGAACCATTTGCAATTATGTGAGCTTACAGAGCTAATTCTCAGCTGACTGAGCTATCTGATTCCCCATTTGAGCAACCACTCCTTAGGTTATAGAAACAAGATGCAAGAGTCCTCCCTTTCCCATCTCTATATCTAGTATGTGTTCTTTCCAGCCATGCTTTCCACCTTAAAAAAACATGAATCTATTACATATATGTAGTTTACATGGATCCACACACTTGATCTTAGCCAAAAGGGCAAGTTTGTGGGAGTGTCCTGAGGCGAGCCATGGAGCTGTCTAAGGAGAGATCTCAATGGAAATCCTTTGAGGAATCCTCTACGCCGCAAGGTAGAAGAGGAGGTGATTAAGTAAGTACAAGTAAGATTGTATACATTTTTGAGATATATGAATTTTTCTCTGCACAGACTTCTAAAATATTGTACTGTATATCAGGGGTGCCCAAACTATGGCTCAGGGGCAAATACCAATTCATCCAGCCTGTGAAGCCCTCGTTGCTCCCACATAGGCGTGTTTTACTTCTGGTTCCAAGAGCAACGAGGGCTTTGTGGGCCAGATGAATTGGCATTGGGGGCCAGATCCAGCCCCCAGGCCATAGTGACTGGCCCCTTGAACCACATGACCGCCCCATGGCCTGAAAAGTTTGGGCACCCCTGCTGTATACACAATCTGCATCTGTCCCCCTTCCCACTTCCAGATGGTGCAGACCAAGAAAATCCACAATAAAGTGAAATAAAAATGTAAAAATCTGACACCAGAGTTTTCATGTGTCCCTAACTTTTGCAAAGATGGCAAAAAGCGCAAAGTCTCTCCTTCTCCAGTGGAAATTGAACTTTTAAAGCTGGCAGATTCTCTTAATGTTTGGAGAAGAAAAGCATGAAACACATATTTACCATACTCAACTTTTGTTTCTTTCTATCACTTAATCTCACACATTGGAATATATCAGCAAAGTTCGTGACAGGTAGAAGTTTCCCCCAGGGGACAGCAGCTTATCACTTCAAGGCCTTGCTTTCTACTTAAGTGTCTAACAATAATTGTTTAGACACAGGATGAGACTGCAAGCACAAAGCACACCTATCTATGCTTATCTATTGCTTTGCAAATAGAGTACAATAAAATCCTACTCCTCTATACTATATCATGACTGCTGCTGCAAATACCAACATTATCTATATATCAAAGTAATAAGGCAGCCTTTAATCTATTTTGGATGTGACCAAATATTTCAGTAAATCTAAACATGTGGTTTCAAATAAGGGGGACACACCCCAAAGGGGGGGGGAACTGATTTTTAAGAGGACACATTTGAGCTTGTTTAGACTACGTTAATGGCTTGCTCACTTTTTAAATAATAAGAATTATATGTCATGGTGGGCATCATGTTTCTAAAAAACATGGTTTGTGCAGCTGCTGCCATATCCAAATCCAAATCCTGTACAGTAAAACCTCGCATAAAGAGCACCTCGCTTAGTGAGTAACTCGCTTAAATAGCAGAATTTTCTCTGGTCGCCTCGCTTAACAAATAAAACCAACCAAAAACTCGCTTAACAACTAAATTGGGGTTCACAATCCCACCACCACCAGAAGTCACAATGGGTCACTTACAATGGTGTTTTACTTAAAGAGCAAACTCGCTTAAAGAGCAATCCCGTGGAACGCATTATGCTCTTTAAGCAAGGTACCACTGTATAGGGAATCATCATGGCGATCAGCCATGAAGACTGTCCTGAGAATATAATGCAGTGGCTTTTCATCTGCCTTCCAGATCCCAGCATAACCCCTCATACCACTGATCCAGTTCCGCGAGTCACTTTCTGGTCCCGACCCCTTTTGGCATGCAAAGTCCTTATCAACCCCAGGCCAGTATTGATGAAACTGTTGCCCTCCATCAAGATGGAGTCAAGTGGGATTTAATCCACTTGAGGACCATCACCCTTCCCTGTGAACTTCGCTACCCAAGGTTGTTAGTCCTCAGGATTGTCAGGTTAGTTAACCGCCGCCTGACACTCGGTTGAGTCACTGGCAGTATGATCTACTCTATTACCATAGCAAAATAACCTGTCCAGATTGGGAATTGTGCTGCTAGAAATCTAAATCTTTGCTACACTCTGATCCTACATGGATTACAAGGAATAAAGTCTTATTCATATGAAATCAAGCTATGATAGTTCCCACAAAACGTACAATATTGCAAAATTGTGCCTATCATCCAGCATGGTTACAGAAATATGAAAAATGGATGTCCTAAATGTCAAAGACATGCTGATTTTGTTTTCCAAACAATAAGTATTCTACCCCACTGTGGAGGTTTGGAAAACAAAGATGAAAGTAATGTGGAATTTAAATAGCACAATTCTCTGCAAAGTCAGTAAGTTATGGGTGTCACATCATCCAGTTACGCATGCTAACGT
Source organism: Furcifer pardalis (assembly GCA_030440675.1). Classification (NCBI taxonomy): domain Eukaryota; kingdom Metazoa; phylum Chordata; class Lepidosauria; order Squamata; family Chamaeleonidae; genus Furcifer; species Furcifer pardalis. The sequence goes on along the minus strand of CP126894.1, from coordinate 40,226,168 downwards.
TTTGCTGAAGCATATGGTGCAGAAGAGCAAAGGTTGCTGAATAGCAACCCTGAGTGTGAATTTGATATTTGGTAAAGTATACAATTTCAGTTGCTCAACTTAAGAAGCCAGTACAGTAATACCTCATATAACATTAGTATCGAATAACACTAAAATCGCATAACATTAAGGAATCTGGGGGGAAGAATTGCATCAGATAACATTAAGATCCTATGGGATGCTTCAGATAACAACCGCTAAAGCCTGTGTGGTTACAATGTATCTCTATGGATCCCATAGGATTTTAGCATGCATCAGATAACACTAAAAATCATATAACACCAAGACTTGTGGAACCAGGTTTTAGTGTTATATGAGGTTTTACTGTATTTCACACGTGACAGATACGTGGATTTAGACAGTAGATCCCTGAGACCAATGGGACTTAAATAATCATGATTAATCATCTCCTCTATTCTGATACAGATACCACCTCCTTGTTTGATAGGTAAAAAGACTACATGACTAGGACATAGTTGGTAGGGTTTTTACTATATGTATTTTTTTTAAATCAGATCTGCTTTTTTAAAAATAACAAAGTGTGTATGTACAGTATGTATAATATAACATTCAGACTTCCCTAATCATCCCTCTCTTCAAATTATTTTAATCATTTTTAAAAACATGTAAATGTTATATTAGTCCCACCTAGACTAAACCAGTTGAAACAGATAGGAAATTTGTTATGTTTAACTTATGACTTTTATGACTTTTTGATTTCAATACTTCTGTTCTAAATGAGGCAACACTAGATTTCTATAATGAAATTTAAATACTCAGTTAAGAAGACTACTAGACCACTGAAATAGTTAAAATTCTGAAGAAAAGTTGGCAGTTAGAGACTTCTTTCATATGGCATACAATAAATTTTATAAGTAGCAACTACTCCTTGACAGACTAAAGATGCTGACACTTAAAAACAAAGAGGAGAAACATTATGCTTTCAGTCCAGAAATACTACAGTATGTTGTTTTTAAACCCAAGGCAAAGTTCAACCTGAAAACTTCTATACCATTTTTTTAAAAAAGCATTATTATTTTTAAAGCAGAAATCTATTTCAAGCATTATTGATCATCTTATTTGACCATCTAGATCAAGAGTTCTCAACCATTTCCAGCTGTGGACCAGACCACACCCCTTCAGACAGCTGAGTGGGCTGGACATGTGATTCCCCCTACCATAAACATTGCCATAAAATGTGTCCACAGCTGTCGTAAATGCAGCTGCCCTCAGTCATCAGATAAGGGCAGAGTATAAAAGTAATAAAATAAATAAATAAATAAATAAATAAAATTTATGGCATGTTTTCACAGCTTCCGCTGCTTCTACCTCTGCAGCCACTGGGAGGGCACAGCAGGCTACATGAAATGGTGCTGTGGGCCGCAGGTCATAGGTTGAGAACCTCTGATCTAGATATATGATGTAAACAAACATGACCAAATTACAATAAAGTACAGTTGTACCTCGCTTAAAGAGCATAATGCGTTCCACAGGTTTGCCCTTTAAGTGAGTTTGCTCTTTAAGTGAAACACCATTGTAAGTGACCAATGGGGTGGATTGTGAACCCTGATTTATTTGTTAAGCGAAGCGAACATTCAGAGAAAATTCTGCTCTTTAAGCGAGTTACTCTTTAAGCGAGTCGCTCTTTATGCGAGGTTTGACTGTATATGTTTTAAGATCTTTCTCTCTCTCTCTCTCTCTCTCTCTCTCTCTCTCTCTCACACACACACACACACACACACACACACACACAGAGAGAGAGAGAGAGAGAGAGAGAGAGAGAGAGAGAGTACATTCTGTTGTCTTTATGGCTAACAAATTTATGGAGTACATTCTGTTCTCTTTATCACATGCTTTTATATCAATAAACACAGGGTACACAGAAAGAGCATTCTCAAAGATTGTGGTATTTTTGAACTACAATTGGGCATATCCCAGGCAACGGTCAACTTGCTGTGCTGGCTAATCTTTCTTACACTAGGTCAGGTGAAAGGAACTACAGAATGAATTCACCAAAGGTGGCTTCATTCTGGCAGTTTCATATATGGCCTAGACATAGAAGAAGCAGAAGCAGAAGACTAGAAAATATCCTTGCTTAACTTTCCCATTCGTTATTGTCTTATTCTATAGCAATGGGTTTACATTATTGTAAGAAATGATCTTGGTCAGTTTATATGTCACTTTCCTGTGTATATTTAGTGAGGTACAAGTTTAGTTCTTCACTGTGCATTCCCAAAGAGCCAGCGTATGTGGCCTTCAGCAAGCTGTGAAGTCCTAGGATTCCCTCAGAAGAAGGAATGGGCAACCACTTCTGATTACTTTAATTTAATTTTTAATTTAATTTTCATATTTATATGCCACCCTACTTGCTAAAGCAACTCAGGGAGGCTAACAGAGTATAAAAAAGTATAAAAATGCCCAAATTTAAGCAACAAAACCCAAACAACAAAATCCACAATGTCCCCAATGGAACCTGTGGCTCGACATCCGCGATGGAGCCCGGGGCTCGACATGCGTGACGGAGCCCAAGGCTCCATGTCATCATGTCAGTAAACTGAGCACATGGGCACTTCTGTCAGCGGCGGCAGTGGCAGTGTAGTTTTTAAACCCCGCCGGGCCGCCAGGTGTTCCTCCTCCCGTCCTCAGCCAGGATGGCTGGAGCGTGTCCAGCAATGGGGGGCAGTGGCAACAGCGGGGCAGTTTTTAAAGCCCACCGGGCCACCAGGTGTTCCTCCTCCTGTACTCAGCTGGGCTGGCTGGAAAGTGTCCAGCAATGGGGGCAACAGCAACGGCAGTGCAGTTTTTAAAGCCTGCCAGTCTGCCAGGTGTTCCTCCTCCTCCCCTCAGCTGGGCTGGCTGGAGCACTTCCAGCAACAGGGGGACAGCAACGGTGGTGCAGTTTTTAAAGCCCGCCGGGCTGCCAGGTGTTCTTCCTCCCATCCTCAGCCGGGCTGGCTGGAGCGTATCCAGAAAACCCTGGAAAGGGTTCCCATAAATCACAATTGACTTGGCATCATGCAATTGTTAAACTGGCTGGATAGTTCAGTAAGTTAGGCATTGTCTGTGGGGCCAAATGTTGGGAGCTTGACTCTCCACTGTGCAGCCAGAAGTGTCAAAACTGTCTTGATGGCACACAATCAATTAATTTTATCATCATCAAGCAGGGTTCTTTATGGCCTCAAAATGTGTACCACCAAACAGTTGGAAAAATAAATTGGATCAGTAAACATTTCTTGTGTGTTTTATTTGGGGGGGAAATGTTAACACATCAAGAACGATGTCACTATTAACCTTTCCATATTCTGGATTGCAAATGAACAGGAAGCACCTGATGTCAGGGCCTCAAACTGCTTTTCTGATTACCATCAGCTAATCTTAACCAACTAGCTGATCCTCAGAATTTAAGCATGCATCAGGAGAACCTAGGACAGTGACGGTCAACCTTGCCACTCCAGATGTTCTTGAACTTCAATTCCTAGAAGCCATGATCAGCACAAGTGCTGACTTGGGCTTCTGAGAGCTGAACTCCAAGAACACCTAGTGTGCCAAGGTTGGCCATCACTGACCCAGGATATATAGCAGGAGTTTTCAACCTTTTAAAGCTGGGGGCCGGGTCACACTCTCTCAGACAGCTTCGGGAGCCAGATGATCATTTTGCCCTTCCTCCACCACATGGCACTTCCAGATGTGGTGGAGGTGATGGGAGGCCACATGAAATGGCACTGTAGGTCACAGGTTGAGAATCCCCGATATGTAGTAAAGGTCAGTGGCATAAAGAACAGCCCAGGGACATCAGTACAGAGCTATTAAATTGGTCCAGCTTTTTATTCAAGATGTCAATGAAATCTATCCCTATAGCAATACTGGCACAGAGTACGGAAAAGGTATGTTTTGGACTGCAACTCTCAGAATCTCATGGCCACGGTGATTAGGCCAGTCGAAGAGCTGTAGTGCAGAAAACAAAGTTGACTAAACTGTATTCTGGATGTAAATCCAGAGATTAATATAATGCAGATATTCATTTTTACTTTCTGCTCTCATAAAATTAAATCCCACCTGACCCAAGAGAGAAGCAACCCCCTCCAACCCCATTTCTTTCACTCTCCTGGGCCCATAAGCTTGTAAAGAAAGAGCGGCATTTAGTGAAGCAGCTGATTCCAAAAGGAAATAAAGATACCAAAGTAAATTGTTAACTCAATTAGACACCTGGAATTCCTTCTGCAAACAAATAGGTTTGCCTTTCAGCAGACGCACTTGCCTGCATCAATCAGCGTAATGAACATCCGTGCCTTTCCATTCATTAGGGACATTTTCAATGCATTATTCAATTCAAAAAACATTTCTGAGGTAAAAAGAATTACATTACAATATAAAAGTAAAGCCAAATTATCCTTATTTTAGAAGACAAAAAGTTATCTTAATCAGCTTAGAAAGGCTACTTTCGGGACTTGTGGCTATTCTAGTAGAGCAAGACTGGGAGATATCATTCAAAAATGCAACTTTTCCAAATTCCAGTTGACCCAGCTGAGTTGGATCATTGATCCATATAGCTCAGTATGGACTTTGGTTCAAACCTTTCTCAGATCACCCCTACACATGCTTTCCAACAAGGAGCAACAGCTCATTCTCTAGTCTAGGTGCTTTCAGTGATCCCTGGGTAGTTGTCATAAACATAGACCAACAGAATTGGGAGGTTTCTACTGAAACCTCACTTAAGCCAGCCTACATCTCCACCAAAGCCTGGAAAGTATGGTCTAAAAATTAATGAGTTGGAATTAAATGTCAGCATTTGGGAAATGAACCTGCTGTTGTGACCTTTAAAACTGAAAATGTTTAACTCATTAAATTAATAGTACTAATACATTAATTAAAATCAATTTACACATTCTCTGCTGAGACATGTATCACTGAAATACCCATACCTCCACTGAAAAACTAGCTTTTTGACAGGCACCCAGCAACATATGGAAGTCTTAAAACAGCCAAATCTACATCAATTTTCTAAACATCTGGAATCACCATTAAAACCATACAGGTGATTCAAGGAAGCACATGAGAGCTCTATAAAAAGCCAACCAGCTAGTCCCAGCTACCCTTATGTAACACAGTATGATAAGATTTGCCTGAAATTAGTGACTTTATTGGTAGGATACTCTGTCTAGTATAGTGGGCAGAGTGACAGATTCAAGAGGCCTAGTTTCAAACCCCCACCCACTCATTCTTTGGGGAATAAGATTTCCTTTGCTGGAAAACTCTAGAGCACTGACTCTAGAGTTCAGTGCTCATCTCTGTTTCAGAGCCAGTGCTGTCTGCTTCTGCAGATGTTTCCATGGTCCTGTGGCAGGCATGACTAGATACCGGAGTGCATGGAATGCTGTTTACATTACCACCAAAGTGTTCCCTATTTATCTACTTGCAATTTCTTGCTTTCAAACTGCTAGATTGGCAGCTGGGACAAAGATGGGAGCTCATTCCATCTTGCAGTACTTGGGAATTGAACTGCTGACTTCCTGCCTTCCAATCAGTTTCCTAGCCACTTGAGCCACTGTAATAATTGTGTACAATTAAGTCAACGGACTGCAGTGGATTTAGCTGTTAAGACACTGAACATGACAACTGGAAGATCAGCAGGTCAACAGTTTGAGGCCTGAGTGCTGCACAACGGAGTGAATTTCCATCTCTGTCGCAGCTCCTGCCAACTTAGCAGTTCAAAAGCAAGAAATTGCAAGTACACTAGTACCTCAGATAACCTTAAGACTTGGTTCCACAAGTCTTAACGTTATCCGGTTTTAAAGGTTGTGCAATGCATTGGTTGCATAATGTTAAAAAAACCTATTCCCTTTCTGAAAAGGAAAGGAAACAGAGGGTCGATCCAGTTTGCTTGGGGAGAGAAAGTGGGTGCAACGGCAACATGTTGGGAAGCCAAATGGGACTCCCCCAGTCAGCTTCCCAGGCACACCATTTGTCCTGCCCACCCTGTTATTTCAGCAGGGGAGGCAGGGCGAATCTCTCTGCCTTTGCCTATTGGTTGGGGGGGGGAGTACGGGCTGCAGTTCAGCCCCACCCCCCACCCAAATGCAAAAAGCAAAGACAAGAGAGATTCTCCCTGCCTCCTTTGCTGAAACAACACAGTGGGCAAGAAGACTCCCTCACTGTTAGGTTTGCAAGCCTTTCAGTGAAGGATTCGTCTAACAGTGAGGGATACGTCTTGCCTACCCTGTTGTTTCAGCAGGGGAGGCAGGGAGAATCTCTCTGCCTTTGCGTTTTGCCTTGAGGGGGGCAAATCGGCTCCAGTTTGGCCCCCAACCCAAAGGCAAAAGGCAAAGGCAGATTCTCCCTGCCTCCCCTGCTGAAACCACAGGGTGAGCAAGACGAATCCCTCAGTGAAAGGCTTACAAACCTAACAGTGAGAGATTTGTCTTGCCCACCCTGTTGTTTCAGCAGGGGAGGCAGGGAAAATCTCTCTCCCTTTGCAGAGATCTCTGTCCCAAAGCCAGGAGGGTCCAGACCTGCAGGCTTTGGGGCAGACATCAACGTTGGGGAATTTGAGGCAAACATTTGCATCACACAATGTTAATATAACAATTTTAGCCTTATCTGAGGTCAGTTATCGGAGGTACCACTGTACTGTATAGATACCACTTCAGTGGGAAAGGTAACAGCATTTTGTGTACTCTGGCATCTAGTCATGCCTGCCACAACCATGAAAACATCTCCAGACGCAGACAGCACTGGCTCTTTGGTGGCAAATGGAGATGACCACTACACCCTAGAGTTCGATACAACTTGCTTTCAAGGAAGGATGGCCTTTACTTTTACCATTCAGTCAATTCTGACCTCTGGCAATTCTTTCCAGGGCTTTGTAGGTAAAGAATACTCAGAAGTGATTTAGCATTCTCCTCTTTTGGAAGCATCCTGGGACTGTGCAGCTTGCCTATGGCTACACAGGCAGACCCTTCTCCTAGGAGACACAGTGGAAAATCATACTCCTAACCTGTGGCTCCCTCACCAGACACCAAAATCACTGAGCTCTCCAACTGGTGAAACCACTTCTTAAATATCTCACTCACCTCGAAAGCCTTATTAGTGTCGCTGTAAGTCAGTTCTGACTTGGCAGCACATGACATGAAGTACAGTAATACCTCGGATAACACTAAGACTTGGTTCCACAAGTCTTGGTGTTATCCGATTTTTAGTGTTATCCAATCCATGTTAAAATCCTATGGGATGGATCAGATAGCGTTAAAGCTCCATAGAGATACATTGTAACCGCACAGGCTTTAGCGGTTGTTATCCGATCCATCCCATAGGACCCTAACATTATTCGATCCAATTCTCCTCCCCAGATTACTTAACGTTATGCGATTATAGCGTTATGCGAGGTAAACGTTATCCGAGGTATTACTGTAGCTTCATTAAAACCTCCCTCAGAGAATTGCCCTGTTCAACCTGAAATACTGAAGCAATAACTGATTCCTACTGCACTCAAATCAGGCTGTCAGCTGCCCCCAAATGGGGGGAAAATACCTCCATATTATTGAAATGATTAATTAATGAACATGTAAAAGAAAAATGTAAAACAAAAAAACCCAATGGGGGAAGGAGGTGCTTTTTCTTATTGCTGAGAATGTAGTGTTGAAAAGGTCAAATACAGACATCTAAACTGCTACCTTACAAATTCAGTTTTCTTTGGCACTCCAACAGGCGGCTGCACCTGATTTAAAAAATTGTTTTTCTGGCTTTGGTCCCCAAATGAACAAATTTAATGTTAACATTAATTTTAGTGTATTATTTTCAAACTTAATTTACAGTGCAATTTGTATTCTGAAAAGGCTATCCTAAGAAAGGGCACCTAGTGGTAACAGATGTTAGCTTGCAAATTATCTTCAGTCGACTAGGGTATCTTCTCTGCTCCAAGGCGTAGCACGCAGTGTACTTTGGTGCAGCTACATGACTTTCAAACTTTTGATGGGCAAGACTTGTAGACTGAAGAGCCAATAAAATGCCCATGAAAATGCACTTTTAGAGGCATTCAGAATTACCTTGGGAAAATCTGTTTTCAAAATGATGCCTGGTCATTTGATGTTGCAAGATCATTCTTAAAAAGCATGTAGAAGAAAAACATGGTAAAAAATGTAAAAAGCCAAATAAATCCACTAATTCGGTAAAACACAGATTTTCACCAAACAGAGGAACTACACAACCCAGACAAGTTTACTCAGAAATATGTTTCTGTTTAGTGGGACTCTCTCCCAAGCAGATTTGACTAGTATTAAAGCTTATACACACTTCTGCAGAAACATGCTGTGCACTCCCCTTTGTGGAAAGCAATCAAACAAATACTGAAGGAATTTTGTGCCTGTATAATATCATTTGGGTCTGTTTCAATTTGAGGGTTGCTGTTAGTTGGAATCAACTTGACAACATATAGTTGTTTCTATTATCATTGAAACATGATTCTTCTATTTTAAAAAATCAGGTTGTATTAATAGTTTAAACAAATTCCCCTTTTATAACACATGGAAAAACAAGTGTCTGAACAGGTTCTTCTGAACTGGCAGGTAGGCACTTATTTCTCAATGAACATAAGATGACTTTGGCATTTCAGAAAACAAAATAAAAAACACTGTAGCACTTTAAAGACAAACTGCTATATTTTTATTGTTACAATAAAAATATAGCAGTTTGTCTTTAAAGTGCTACAGTGTTTTTTATTTTGTTTTCTGATATGCCTGAACCACAGACTAACACAGCTACTATTCCAAAAAAAAATTCACATAAGATGACTTTGTAATTATTGCTTAGAAATGTTACTCTCTCTCTCTCTCTTTGGACTATTGGCTCCAGAATCTTCAGCCAACAATGATATTTACTATTGCTGTTATTTAAATCTGCTTATCAAACTTCATAGTGTAGCTTCCAGGTAATTCTATGCTTATTAGGAGCTACCATCTTTGGTTCTGGATGGGGACAGTGTTGCCCCAAACAGACCCGGTGCATAATCTGGGGGTCCTCTTGGACTCACGACTACTGCTGGAAGAGCAGGTGGCAGTCATGGCCAGGAGGGCTTTTGCACAACTTCGTGTAATACGCCAGTTACGCCCACTCCTAGACCGGGACTTCTTGCTCATGATCACACATGCTTTGGTCACCTCCAGACTGGATTATTGTAATGCACTCTACATGGGGCTGCCCTTGGTGACCATTTGGAGGCTGCAGCTGGTCCAGAATGCGGCTGCCCAGGTCGTGATGGGGTGTGGGCGTTATGCTCATGCCTCACTATTGCTGCAAGAGCTGTGCTGGTTGCCAGTGTGCCTCTGGGTGCAATTCAAGGTGCTGGTTATTACCTTTAAAGCCCTATATGGTAGTGGGCCAGGATACCTAAGAGACTGCATCGCCTTAAGGACATCTGTCCGTCCCACCAGAGCAGACCGGGAGAGGATCTCTGGTTGTACCATCAGCTAGAGAGGTGCACCTCTCTAGCACAAGGAAGAGGGCCTTCTCTGTGTCTGCTCCGGCCCTATGAAACCTCTTGCCAAGTGAGTTGCATCTCCAGATGGAGCTGCTGCCCTTTAGGAAGAGGATCAAGACCTGGCTGGCAGAGCATGTGTGATGTATGGGCCAGACAGTTGCCCCAGTCTGTTAGCTCATTTGAATCCCCTCTCTCTGTTTGTCTTGATTTAGCTTTTTTAAATTTTTAATCTTTTAATCTTGATTTTATATTGTGTTTTTATTGTGTTTTAGGTGTTGAGAGTTGTGTCAGCCGCCCTGGGTCTTTTTGAGGAGGGTGACATAAAAGTTTGCTTAAATAAATAAATAAAATAGAATGTCTGAAATAAATTAATTCAGAAATTATTCCAACTGTCTAGGTTTCTCTCCATCTCCAACTCCACTCCACCTGCTCTATTAATATGTCACCTGGTTCAGCTCTAAAATACTTGGTCCCTGCCTATTAAAAAGTTACCAAATACAGTACCAACTTATAAAAAGTATTATTTCTGTTAGTTACAAAGGACTGGTTGGCTAGATTAGCTGAAGCACAATGTCTCAGGCTATGTTCACTTACTTGATTGCTTTGTTTTTAAGGAGGTTGTTTATCAGAGTCCCGGTCAATTACTCTAGCATTCACAATTCCTCTCTTCTCTGTCCTGTGTAAAGAAATTTTGTAAATTGCTTCAACTCTATGTGACCTTTTCTGCTAACTAAAATGAAGGTATGCCTTTTGTTCTGAAACCTTGTGGGTAATTACTTATTTATTTATTTATTTTTCAATTTGTATTGCCTCCCAATTTTAAAATGAAAAGGGAGTACTGTTAACAGATTTGTAAATATTCAATATATCCCAGTAAAGTTAATTTGGGGTCTAATTACATATAATCCTGACATAGACAACTTTCTAAACCCATGATTGCTTAGGAAAGGTGAATTCAGTGGGTAGATCTTCATGTGCAATATATGGAAGAATTTGATCTAACCCCATCAATGGGGGCTGCAGAGGCTCAGTGGTTAGCTGGAAGGCTGGCAAGTCGGCAGTTAAAGACTGGGTCCTACATGATGGATTGAGTGCCTGTCTCTGTCCCAGCTCTTGGGGAGATGAAAGGAGTCTCATTTGGGTGTTCCCTGAGCGGAGTTTATTCCACAAAAGTCTTTTCAACCCAGAATAATTTCTGACACAAAATTATTATTATTACCCCAACAATCTGGGTTTTTTAGGCCAAAAAATCTATGAAAACTGGACAAAAAGATATACTGTAGAAGTAGTAATGCAATTTATATTGCTTTGGTAATCTGTATGTGCCTTACAATGCATACTCCCCTGTCCTAAGCAAATGCAGCAGAGAGGGTTGCTCAGATAACAGTTAATCATTTTACTGTGTGAATACTAATAACTGCCAAAATAAATAGAAACATATATCTTTCTAGTCTAATGACAACACATACAGTATGCCACAACACAACAGTTGAAATCCTATTTGTCTCCTGAGTTACATGCCAGTTTAATCAATTTCTTTTGCAATGTAACCTAGTAACTTTGTCAATTTCAGCTGTCACCAAAACTGTGGCGCCACCCTTTATGTATAGAATATACAGTACTGTACTGTATTCCCATTACCCAAAGGGTAAAGTTTATACAGATGTACACACCCATATGCATGTGTGTGTGCATGGGTGCGTGCGTTCCTGCATGCATGCAGGAAAAGAGCTCATATATAAGTTTTTACATGCAAGCACATTTGCTGACCAGAGAATTCTACAAAATTAAAGTCCTTAAAAGTACTGTATTTACCAGTGCATAACACACATTGGAGTATAAGACTCACCTCATTATTACTTTGGACTTTGGTCTCAGCTGGAGCGAAGAAGCCGTCTAGCCATGAGTGCCAGGACCCCTCCACCTGCTGGCGCTCTTAGGCCCCGCTCCTGGCCGGGCTTGAAAAGGCTGCTACGGCGGTGGGCGGCAGGACTCACTGTCACTGCCCCTGGACTTTGGCCTTGACTGGAGCAAAAAGGCCCCCCAACCATGGGTCCCAGGACCCCTCCACCTGCCAGCACTCCTGGGCCCCGTCCCTCTCCGGGCTTTAAAAGGTCGTTATGGTGGCAGAACGTGGCCACCACCGCCCTTGGAATTTTCCTGTGGCCAGGGTGGAGAGACCATTATAGTACTGTATTGTGTTGTTATATATTATTATATGCTGTTTTTGTAGATTGAATTTTGTATATTGTATTACTGTGTATTTACTGGGTACTATATATTGTTTAATTATCATGCAAGCTATCCTGAGTCGGGTTCCCTGATTGGATGGCATACAAGTGCGAAAATTAAATTAAATTAAATTGCCAAAATAGCCCATTATAGGCCACTATATACAGTACAAGATGCACTCCATTTTTTCAGCGTATTTTTTTGAGGGTGGGGTAGTGGGTCTTATATGCCAGCAAATAGGGTAACTCTTTTGAAACACAGAGTTGCCAATATTAAATCAATATTCATGATTGCCTGTTATTTATGAAACACTAGAATAAAGCAACATAATTAAATCTCAATCACAAATATAAGAAACCTATCCAATTTGTGGGAAATTTCCAGTACAAACCTACTAAACTAAGAAGGGGTACAGAGAGGTCTTCTTTAGCCTTCTATACTAAGATATTCCATACATCGAATCTTTCATGGCAGTATCTGGCAGAATTAAGTTTTATAAATGGTTCATACCAATACTTTAATACACATTTTACAGAGTGATTGTAATTCTAACTTCTGCATCACTTAAAACAATATGAATGCCACTTATTAATACAAAATATACATGCTTTTTGACATGCAACAGTTGCATGAAAGAAATCATTTCTCGTATGAGAGACAATCAGGGAATACCACAATTCACCAGGTAAAGAAGAGGGGAAATGTACATCAAAACCTTCAATAGATCAGATGTCTGACTCTGAACAATAAGTACAGTATATTACATTGTGAAAGAAAACTATAACAACTTCACAGCAGTTGAGGAATTTGAACATGGATCTCCCACATTAATATTTATAATTTTACCTTCTGCATCACCTAAAACAATATGAATGTCACATATGAATACAAATATATATATGCTTTTGTGTAATATGTTACATGAAAGAAAGCACAGCACAGTGTGAGTTAGAAAAATAAATGTGAATCAAATTGCTTGATTTTAATGCCTCAAATGTTGTTGCTAAAATAGCACTAGTAACAACACCTGCCAAAAAAACCTTTTCAGATAACCAAACAGCCTAAATAATTTTGCTCAACAAACACTGATATTAAAAGAGAGCCATGGCCAACTGGGCTTCAGGAGTTCTGCCAAAGCTGAATTCTTCCGTCTGATATCATAAAATGACTTGTCTGTTGCATTTATAGTTCCAGTGGCTCTGGACTCAGCCTGATGAGCACTGGGCATCCTGGCTCCTATCCAGGAGAACAGATTTGAACCAAACCATTATGCCAGAACATGTGTAGGTGATTAGAAAAGAAAGACAAATTATGCATATTTTCCAGGATGGCTGTTTTCATCAGACCTTCCATTGTAAACTAATTGCAAAACATGCTGCTTTGCGAGTATCACCAAAAGGTTTGTAACCTATAATAAACAATCACAGTTCCAAACGTGGGACTCTTCCAACAACAACAGCATCGTGAGACTGACTTCTAGTTTCACTCTTTCTACAACCTTGGTCATGCTACTGCTACTCAGAATAAGATTTCATTTCTAAATCTTGCATTTTGACACAACTGATTGTATAGTGATAGTAACTTGGGATTTCCTCAATGAGGAGATACATAACCACTGTCATGCTTCTTTTCCAGTTATACCAATTTCTTATAGCATGAGCAGGTAAAACAGAAGAAGAGTTTTGGAAAACTGGAACATCTGTTTTATAGCCGAAGAGCTAGCACTGTCTGCTTCTGCAGATGTTTCCGTGGTCATGTGGCAGGCATGACTAGACACCGGAGCGCACAGAAGACTGTTTACCTTCCCAATGATGTGGTCCCTATTTATCTACTTGCAATTTCTTGCTTTTGAACTGCTAGGATGGCAGTAGCTGGGACAAAGATGGGAGGTCATTCTGTCCTGCAGTATTCAGGTATCGAACTGCTGACCTCCCGCCTTCCAGTCAGCATCTTAGCCACTTGAGCCACTGCAGTCAATTAGAAAATATCTAAATAGAGCTTAAGTCATGGCATAGATCTATGCACAGTAGAATGGGGGTAGTTGCCAAGGGACAGTTTTGTTGCTTCGAAGATACACCATGGACATGCCAGCTCCAGAAACACACCAAAAATGTAAAATAAAAATAACAACTTTAGGTTCGCTTCCATCTGAGTAGGTTGGGGACTCAGTCTCCTAATTTGAAGACAACACAGCAGCTGAAATCTAAGTCCCACCCAGCCATGTGAAGTGATTATTGTGTCTGTAACTTGCTAGCAGCAGGAAAACTGCCTTTACAGACTAGTGTTATTGTTTTTTTAAAAAACTACCACAGGTCAGGCAAAGAAACTGTTGGCCAGCAAGTGCCAGCATGCCTCACTTTTGGCAATCGTGACTAGGGTTGCTTATACTGTATAGGAATATACAGACGGTGGAATTTCACCCCCTCCTGACATAGAATGTTACATGATTTCTTACAACAAGCTGGCAGATAGGAGTCAATGCTATACCAAGACCTTCTTGCATTCAAATGCCATCTCATCAGAAGCACATTTGGTGTAGACACTCATCCTCTATGTGTACTGCTATCAAGGTTGTACTCTTCACAAAGCAAATGTACCATAATTTTGCAATAGGGAAGCTTAGAAACTCGATATGGAGGATGGCATTTAATATAACATCTAGGCTCCCTTAGATATGAAAGGATTATTTGGGAGTACTCCTGTTGCACCTTCCTATGCAGAAGTAACACATAGGAGAGGTGGATGATGATGATGATGATGATTTCGTGTCAGAAATTACTCTGGATTGAAAGGATTTTTGCTGGAGAAACTCCACTCAGGGGACACCCGAATGAGGCTCCTTTCATGTCCCCAAGATCCATTATGCAGCCCTCGGGTTTCAAACCCTGACCTTCCAGCCTCCAAGCTCAGTGACTTAACCACTAAGCCACCAGGGGAGCTGTGGAGAGATGGATGATATCCATCTACCACACTGCCATTCGTTTAATTGCAACTATTTACATTTCATTTATTTATTTCATTTATATCCCACCCATCTGGGATATTTTCCCACTCTGGGTGGCTTACAAGATATAGTATTAAAAAAATCTTTATACTGAAATACTTAGACATAAGTAATAAACAAACTAAATAAACCTGAGGAAGAAACACACCCATGTCCCCAATCCCTGAGAAGGCTCCAAACCCCAACATCTCAGTGGTACCTGAAGCGACCAGTAGTATACACCGCCATTCAGCTAAGGAACTGCAAAGGAGTTCCACTGTCCACAGAAACTTGTCAAAGAAAACAGTTTAGCTTTTTAAGAGTGCTGTTTTTGCTGCACAGTCAAACTTTGCAGAGAAAAATGAAGACATACTAAATTTAATGCAGGTGACCATATGGACCATAACAAATTGGCAGATGCAAGAGCATAATTAAAATATTCCACTGTGCCCCAGTGGCAACAGCAGCTTTGACCTCTGTATCATACTGCATTTTGAACTGCTTAAAGGAATTTCACATACATCAGTTAACTGTACATTTGTTTTGCCCTCCTGAACTACAGGACTCCTTAATTTTGCAAGGCAATATAGGCAATCATCTGCCTTTCATCTGTACTTGCTGATGACTGAAATGATACCTTATTATATAGCTTGAATTCTTGGAAAGAGCAAACATTGCCATACATAGACTACTTTTCTGTAAACAATGCAACGCTGTTTGAAGCAGTATAGTCTCAGGCATGTGTATTTTGATTTTAACCATTTTACTACTGGATTCATTCTTACTAAAGCAGAAATTCTAAACCTTTTAAAGCTAGGGGCCAGGTTACACTTCCTCAGACAGCTTCAGGGGCCCAATGGCCATTTTGCCCTTCTGCCACCACATGGCACTTCCATAGGTGTGGTGAAGTTGGTGGGGGCCACATGAAATGGCACCGTGGGCAGCATCCGGCCCATGGGTCACAGGTTGAGAATCCCTGGTCTAAAGCAATGACGTTAGAAGCCTATTCTCACAACAGAGATTTTATTTCGGGGAATAGATTGAGAATTGACTTATTAATTAATAGATTGACCTTGGTTGCAGTGTACAGAGACTCCCCCCCTGCCCCAAATCCACTCCTCGTGATTACTGTTCACACTTGATACAAAGAATAATGCTAAAGTGTCCTTTTTAACTACCTGTGTTGCTTTTTCGCAGCCACATTGAATGAGCTACTACACCAAAGCTACATAGAAACATAACAGAAAACAAAACAAAACAAAAAACACTTTTTATTTTGTTTATTTTGTTTTGTTTGTTTTCTGATATGCCTGAACCACAGACTAACATGGCTACTATTCCAAAAAAAATAGAAACATAACAGTACAGTAATACCTCGGAGAACGTTTGCGTCAGATAACGCTAAAATTGCATTACGTTAAGCAATCTGGGGAAAAATTTGCATCGCATAATATTAAAAACCTATGGGATGCATCAGGTAACGTTCACTAAAGCCTGCGCCGGTTACAATGTATCTCTATGGAGTTTTAACGTTATCCGATGTATCCCATAGGATTTAAACGTTATCTAATGCATGCATCAGATTACATTAAAAATCGGATAACACTAAGACTTGTAGAACCAAGTTTTAGCGTTATTCGAGGTTTTACTGTATAACATATCTTGACCATGCTGAGGAAGTAAGGGAGTACCCTGGTTGCATGTCCACGACCCTTTCTTTCCATGAATGAAATTCACCTACCATCCAGTCAAATTATGGACTACATAGATGAAACAGTACACCTGTGCTCCATACTGTAATTTTCACTAGTCATAGTTCAATTAAAACCACTTTTAATCACTGTTAAGAAGCAGATTTGCAAACTTTGGCATTTACTTTACCATAATTATTGAAAATACTTGTACAGCCATAGCACTATACCACAGTTAGTTCTAACAAGTGAAAAAATCTGATAACAGCATAAATACTTACATTTTAGAATTAGTTGGAAGAACAGAAGGCTACAAATGTAAAGAACTTATTTGCATTATGCTATTCAGTTTTGGCTATCTGTCCATAACATTTGATTATGTGACCCACCTGTTTATACATATGTGGGGAAATGTGACATGCAACACTTTATGACAATGAATTTGCACTAAAATTTCATATCAGCAACAACCAGTTACACTGATGAATTAACTGTTGTGAAAACCCAAGCCAATAGTAAACTTGATCCAAAAAAAAGTTCACATTTAAATACAGGAGTTAATCTTTAAGATGCCTCAATTTTTGTCTTATTATTGTTGTTTTATTTTATTTACTCTCTGACAAACCAATAGAGTGAATATGAATCATATTTGTGTACACTGGGAGCTTAACCATTTTTTCAAGGTAAATAACTTATACTGTGTTGTGTTCAACATATAGGAATCTAAGCATATTTTAAAAGGAGGCAACCTCTTAATTAAAATAATAATAATAGTGTTCTTCTTGGGAAAACTTTTTTCAGTTATCTCCAAGATGCTATGTACAGTATTGAACTTCCTACCTCTGTGCTGCAATCAACTTTTCTCAGACATCCATTGAATTCAATTGGACTCATTCCTAAGTACTACCCTGTTTCCCCGAAAATAGGACCTCATCCTATAGTAAGGCACTCCCCTATTTCTCCCCACCTCGGAAATATAAGGACCTCCCCCGAAAATAAGGCACTCACCTAACTCTTGCCCTGGTGATCCACTGCATCAGCAATAAATGTGTACTGTATTCTTCTTCGTCATGAAAAAAATAAGACATCCCCTGAAAATAAGACCTTGTGCATATTTTGGAGTTTTTTAAACTAAAGGACAGTGTACTTACTGTAAGTGACCAATTGTGCATTCTGGCTGGGGGGGATGCAAACCCCGATTTAGTTGTTAAGTGAGTTTTTTGTTGGTTTTAGTTCTTAAGCGAGGTAACCATTCAGAGAAAATTATGCTCTTTAAGCAAGTTACTCTTTAAGCAAGGCACTCTTTATCCGAGGTTTTACTGTACTTTGACACCTGACAGAACTTTGCATGGGCAGCTCAAAATATAAGCATTTGCTGGCTACACTCGCTGAAACAGCTAGTCTGGGGGCTGAAAACATTAACTCCCACATTTGGGACTTCTAGACTACAACTCCTAGACTCCACTAGACAGTAATAACCAGTGGGAGTCACAGTCTGGTTAATTCAAGTTTAATTTCAGTTTATTTCCATGATGAACAGAAGTAAATCAAAGTACTGTAACATCAAACTCATTCTTCAAGCACAGATCCTTAGGTAGCTAAAGTAGAACCATCACTGTAGGGGAAGGAAGAATCAGTAGGCTACAGAAATCACAAGATTTGTGAAATAGAAATTTTTTTAGATGAAAGTTTTAAGTGGAAAGAAAATCTCTGAAATAATATGATCAGCTGTCATGGAATGATAACTGAAAGTTGGATGGAAAAATGGAAGATCACGGCAGCTAGGTAAAGGGATTATCCTGGTACACAGCATTAGCTAGCCAAAATTCTAAACGGGAACATGCCACCCAGCAACATTCTTCTTCTTCCATGTCTAGGCCAGATGTCGACCTTAGAAGAAATAAACCCTGACTGCTCCTTAGAAGGTCAAATAGTAAAGATGAAGATGAAGTATTTTGGACATCAAATGAGAAGAGAGGATTCACTTGAGAAAGCCTTGATGCTGGGAAAGGTGGAGGGCAAAAGAATAAGGGGACGGCCAAAACTGAGGTGGCTAGATGGTATTGTAGAAGCAATGGGCACAGAGCTGGGTGGGTTGAGGAAGATGGTGGCGGACAGAGGTGCCTGGCAGGCAATGGTCCATGAGGTCGCAAAGGGTCAAAATTGACTGTGCAAATGAACAACAACAAAACCTGTCGTAGCACCTTAAAGACTAACTCCTGTATTTTAACGTTAGCTTTCATGGATCAAGTCCACTTCGTCAGACTTGATCCACGAAAGCTAACATTAAAATACAGGATTCGTCTTTAAGGTGCTACGACAGGTTTTGTCATTTTTTGTTTTGTTTACTCTCTGATATGCTTGCACAGACTAACATGGCTAGCACTTTTAAAAATCACCAAAATGAAGGCAACTTTTGGTGAGTTCATTCTGTAGTTCCATTTTCCCTACCTAGTATGAGAAAAATTATCCAGCAACACAAGGTTTTGGCACAGGCCGAGTTTATGAACCTAAACAGTTACACCTGAAGAAGAGTTGTTAAGCTTCTCTTGTAGACTTAATTGCCATCTAAAGGAGAATTCCATTGCTCCTTTTTATTATCCATTCCCAGTGGGGATTCTCAAATTAATAAATAATAAAGGAACAAGGAATCAAAAACTAATGAATTTGTCAAGAGATAAGTAACATACTGTACCTTACTTTAGTCACTGGTACATATATGGGATAAACATTACTTTTTGAGGGAAGGATGTATACAGTACTGCCAATAAAGCATGAAACAAAGAGAGAAGGATACCAATACAGTACAGGGCTTCCCCCAATACTCATTTATTCAATTTATGCCTTAGATATTTGTTATGTTCTACAGCTGCACATACTAGGGAATAAGCTCAGTGATACTGATCTTTGAGTCAACTTACTTTACAAGCACAAGTTCAGGGTTAAGGCACCAAAAGAGAGTAGAGTTTTGAAACAACACAGCTGTTTCTTCAGTGCTGTGATACAAACCAGAAGAATTCATGCCAGTTTCCACACTTCTGTCACTTTTCAGAAGAAATTAGTTTATTAATTGCTATGGGTTTTGTTTTATTTACTTAGCTGTGCAGTGGCCTCTGCTGGTACATATGTGCATAAATTAGGGATTAACTTTATTACCTCTCTAAAGACAAGCTAAGCTGTTCAGAAGCCTGACAAGCATTCAGCACAAGAGTACCAAGATGATCCAACTTGGAGCTTAAAAGAAAGTGACAGGAAACTAACTTGTTAATCTAATTATGCAACCGATTTTTTTAAAGCACAAACTTTGACACCTTTCAAAACTATCTTGCTTTTCCAAAGCAGTGTTAGCAAACTTCTGGTTTCCTCACAGTTCTTTACTGAGATAGGTTAACAATATGGGGAAAAAAGTTTTTCACAGGAAAACATTTCCCCATTTTCAGAGGAGAAGTGGGACTGGTACAGACTCACAAATCTGCTGCCCTACCCTGGAACTAATTATAAAGTTAGTTCATTCATTTATAGATTTTAAACTGGAGTAGGAGGAATTGCACGCATTTAGTTGAAAGTAGAAGTCCATCAGATACAAGAGAGAAAGGTGAAAATTGTTAATTTTAAAAGAGAAAAGATGGCAGGGAAAACTCCTAATCATTATAAGTAAATTTTGCAACTTCACCAGAGGTTTAAAATGAAAAGATTCTGACAACATTACAAGAAATGGTGAGATCAATCCCACCTAAAACCGAATGACCCTCACTTAAAGCTCTTACCTTGGACCTTTCTTTGACAAAGTATTTCCCCAGTCTACTTCCACAGTATATCACCAGCCTGTCTATCAGCGACAAGAGAAAGTTGATGGCCTCACACCCCTCCTCGGTGCCCGCGATCCACTTTATCTGATCTCCCCTCAAGTGTCTCTTGGAGATACCATTGCGCTGGCCGGCCAGCTGACCATCATGAAGCTCCCCATTATAGTACATCTGCTTCACACGTTCCAGGACACAATCTCCTACTATCTCGCCCAAAAAGTTGTCCAGGTAGCAAAAGCCGATCTCATGCAAGCAAGGTACGACATAGTCCACGGCAATTTTTTGTAGATCTAACATCACCATAGGTCCCAAAGGCATCTTGGGGATGCGATTAATGTCTGCCCCCTTACATATAGGGTTCGAGAGAGCACTCAAACCAGGAACTGCACCCTCCGAAACAGTCAGTGAATCTAACAACGCGAATCGGCCACCCAACAAACTCGTGCGTCTGAGTCTTAGGGCTGCAAAAAAAAAAAAAAAAGGAGCGAATTTGTGTCACGCTCAAACTGTGACCCAAAAAAAAAAAAGTTTTGCTAAAGTAGTGTTTTGTCTTCAAGAGCAGGTAACAGAAGGCTTCCTAACACAGTCCCAGCCTCGCGTGGCGACACTAAGGCGCGATAGTGGAATTGAACGGCGCTTGCACTCCTGCCTCGAAGTGACCTCCACCCACCGCCAGGACTAGCACCTTAGCAGACCGATCCCTGCTGGAAAAGGAAACAGCGGGGACCCTTTTCTATCTGCTGGGAGACGAGTGTGTGAACACCCCCGCCCGCGCTTTACTTTAGGAGCAGAGTCCGGCAAACTCCTTTCAATTTATTCAACAAGGGAGCAGATGGCCCCTCTCTGATTAATACGTCTGCTACGTGCAGAATGTGTTCCCACTCCCAACAAGCGGCACGTGGGTGGAGTCCCGGCCCAGGTGGGAGGGGGGGACAGTCCTCCCCCCCCCCACCCGGGCCCACCTCCCGGCTCGACAGAAAGACAATCCATCCAATCGAAAGGCAGGCGGGGCGGATCCTCCAACCACAGCAGAGGTCACGTTTGGGGCTATTGAATAAGGGAGGGTAGGGAAGGAAAGTCGCGTGTCTGGCGGGGGCGTGGCTTATGGTTCGGAGGGGGCCACTCACCCCGGGGAAGGGGGCGTGGTCTCCGCCATTGAGGAATTATCCCCGAGCATGTATGCTTCTACTACTGTCACACGCTAGGCGCCAATGTAAACAAAAGGTGGAAAGAGGGTGTTAAGAGTGCGCAAGTGGCCGGGAAGTCGTGTTTGGTAACTAGTGGAGGAGAGTTACAAGTGCTTATAATTATGTTTCTTTCATATATATTTTTCTCAGAAGGTGTTTATTCCACCCCATCCCCCGTCTCGCCCTCTAGCCTTCTGCAGACGAAGCATAGATGGCTGGAAACTTTTCTCCTTTCGGGCAATGCCATGCGAGGCTTGTAACAATTCTCGATACAGAACCCGGCTCATTGACTGGTCTGCCGATTACTACCAGAAACATGTACCGCTGAACATTTAATTTGACCCACCAACAAAGCCAAGAAAGGGGCTTCATTTTGCTAGTCCAAAGTGTGATCTGGACACGAAAGAAGAAATCTCCCTTTACGGGTGCTGTATTAAAAAGTATCCCTACGACTGCCGCTTGTTGAGTTCTAATATCCCATCCCACCAAATAGGAACATAAATACGCCCACTTCCATTGTTCGAAAGAATACCACACTTAAAACACTACAAACTTTAAAAAAAGAATGCCTGAAATTGGTGTTTTCCGCTTGTTACGACGTTTCCTTTCCTTCAAACTCTTCAGAAACTCTGGTTAACACTTTTTCGCGATGAGCTTTAGGATTTGGATGGGAAGGAGAAGGACACGGACAGGACCAACGCGTTGATCTTGTCCTGTTCACAAGTACGTGGACTCGTGTCAACCCTAGTAGGTGTGCTTTTTTAAATCTCAAAGACTTCGAACGGGGCTAAGTAAAAGTGGGGATAAAGATGAACTTGCAAGGGAGGTGAGAGAGAGAGAGAGACCAAGCAAAACAGCATGACCAGAAACTGTCCTTTTAAAGACCCGGGAGTGCCCGGAAGAGCAAAGAGATTAGCAACTTCGGAGCAGTCCGCCAAGCCTGATGGCGGGCCGCCTGGAGTTCTCTGGGCCGAAGCTACTGACCTTGTGCCTTCCTCTAATTTTGTAGCGCCCCAGCTTGCCATCGGCGTGCACGATGAGCTTGTCCATCCTTTTCAGGAGGGAGCCGATGGCCTCACAGCCCGGCTCGCTGCCCTCCACCCACACAATCTCGTCCCCTCGGATGGCTTTGCTGCTGCCGGCTCTCTGGCTCGCCAGGGCGCCGTCCTGGAAGCGGCCGCTCAGGTGCAAAGCCAGGACCTCTTGGCGGACTTTCTCGGCCGCCCTGGGGCCCAGGAAGCGGTCCACGATGCACAAGCCGTAGGCGTTCAGGCAAGGCACAAGGTACTGGGAGACGAGCCGCTGGGCGTCCCGGCGGGGCTCCCGGAGAGCCGCTCTCTTGGGAGGCGGAGGGTCGGGGACGGCCGAGGCGCCCTCGGCGTCTGGGGCCTCCGCAGCGGCTCCCCGTGAGCCTTGGGTCGCCGCCTCAGCCGCCCCGTCGGGCCGCGCCTCCTCTCGCCCGCCGCCGTCCTCGGGGTACCTGAGGAAAACCTTCCTCATGCTTTCGACGGGGTCTTCCCTGAGCTCGGCCAGGGGCTGCTCCGGGGTTTCCCAGGCGGAGGCCATCCGCGGGGGAAGAAGGGGTCAGCTCCCCCTCGCAGGCAGCATCGCCTCAGCTCGGCGGCGAGAGGCTCGGGTTGCCACCGCCGCCTTTGGCCTTGCCAGGGCGAGCGCCACGCGGGAAATGCCATGTTCGCCTCACACCGCCGGATACTACAGAGGACATGCTGCTCGGGAGCGTGCACACGTACCAATGGGAGCGAGCGGAGACGCCCGCCTGCCCGCCCGCCCGCCTTCCTCCGCTCTTTTCCCGCCTGTGCTGCCTCCTTCTCCCTCCTCCCCCCCCCTCCGCCATCCCTTGGGGACACGAGCCGGGAACACGCGAGATCCAACGAAGCGCACGAAAAGGCTCCCGGGCAGTGTTGGACGTGCCGGGAAGGCCAGGAATCTGGGATGGTTACGTGCCCTCTTTTGCCGAGGAACGACGGACGTGAGGCACGAGCGGCGCTCGACAACATTACGGAGCGCTATCTTGCTCCCTTCATTCACTTGGATAGACCCGGCCTTTGGTCTGAGGAATGTGTTGGCCCCGGGCCTTTCCCGTCGCCGACGCCCTGGGGGTAATGGAAGACCACCCCCACCACCCCTGGGCGCGTTTGTGCTCACCGCTTACAGCAGTGTAAGGCTAAAAAGGCTTTTAATGACTAGCTGGGCAGGGATTGCAAAGACAGCTTCCATCACCCTGGAAGAGAAAAGGTCTCAATGTCAGGAGAGAAAGTGGGGAGCTGGAGTGGAAGTGGTGGTCTCTCACAGCATTGCTTGCCCTATTATTATGTTCTATTGGTTGATTGTATTTTATTTGTTTGTACACCGCCCTGAGTTGGTCGCACCAAGTAGGGCGGTATAGAAATCCAATAAATAAATAAATAAATTATCCTTCTTGACCCCATCCCAAGCCAAGTTGTAGTTTGCCTATGGGCAAAAGTCCTCTCCTTCTTATGACTTCATTTTTGTGGCTTAGTGGTTAAGAAGTTGAGCTTGAGGAGATCAGCAGTTGGAGAGCCAAGCGTTGGATGAGGGAGTGAGCTCCCATCATCTGTCCCAGCTCCTGCCAACCTTGCCGTTCCAAAGCAAGAAATTGCAAGTAGATGACTAGGAACCACTTCGGTGGGAAGGTAAACAGCATTCCGTGCACTCCAGTGTCTAGTCATGCCTGCCACATGACCATGGAAACATCTGCAGGAACAGCACTGGCTCTTTGGCTGTAAACTGAGATGAACACTGCAGATACGACTGGCTTTTGGGCAAGGGTTACCTTTACATGTGGTGTTGTGTGTGGTGTTGTGGGTAAAGAGACAGATATGACTGAAGGATCCTGTGTTTGAATCCATACCCAGTCATGGAAACTCGCCCTGGCACAGGGCCGTGGCCAGGGGGGGCTTGGCGCACCCTGAGTTATCCATTTGCCCACCCTGGCAAAGCACAGTTTCCCATAGGAATGCATTGAAAAGAGGTTTTGTTGCCTATCCTGGAAAAATATTCAACCACCCACATCTAGAATCCTGGCTATGGCCCTGCCCTGGCATGTGGAACTGGTAAAACTGTCAATATCCCACTTACCTTCAAATTTCTATTAGGATCGTTATCAGTTGTTTCTGGCTTGACAAGAACAAAAGTTTCCTTATTTCTCTTGGGTTTGAAAGTCATAATGTATCATTACATAGCCAACACTTGCTAGGAATTATGTTCCACTGAAAGCAAGACCAGGCTCTGGTATATCCTAGTACAAGAGCTAGCCAGACACATTACACCAAAAAACATGCCAGGTCGGATATCACCAATACAGTCAAACATCGCATAAAGAGTGCCTCGCTTAAAAAATAATTCACTTAAAGAGCAGAATTTTCCCTGAATGTTCGCTTCGCTTAACAAAACCAACCAAAAACTCGCTTAATAAATAAATCAGGGTTTACAATCCCCCCACCCCCACAATTGGTCATTTACAATAGTGTTTCGCTTAAAAAGCAAACTCACTTAAAGAGCAATCCTATGGAACGCATTATGCTCTTTAAGCGAGGTACAACTGTACTTTGAGAACAAATCTTGAACTGTATGTTTCGCTGTTTAGATATTCTGGCCCTGTGCAACATTATTTTCATGCAAGTGTTACACTGAAGTCAACCAAGCCACACAGGCTTCATCAATGCTAGCCAAATTGAGGTGAGGGAAGTCCAGCATATGACACATTTGTACAGTACTGTATCTCATATGGAGCAAGTTTCAGAGTTACTTTTCTCCAATGAGAACCTGTTATTATGTTCTGTCAAGTCACCTCCAATTTTGAGGAGACCCTGTGGCAGAGAGAGCTCCAAAATGTCCTGTCTTCAACAACCCTGCTCAACTCTAGCAAGCACAGGCCTATGGTTTCTTTCATGGAGTTAATCCATCTCCTGTTTGGTCTTCCTCTTTTTCTGCTGTCTTTCACCTTTCTCAGACTTAGTGTCTTTTCCAGAGAATCTTCACCTTTCTCAGAATTATTGTCTTTTCCAGAGAATCTTGCCATCTCATAGGGTACCCAAAGCAGGACAATCTCAACTTCATCATTTTTGGCCCTAGAGACAATTAAGACTTGATTTGCTCTAGAGCCCACTTGTTTGTCATTCTGTCAGTCCACAGTATCTGCAGAGTTCTCATCCTTCTTGAGTAACTAGAGAATATGATCATAGTTTACTGGATAATCATAGTAATGCAACTGACAGACAGGTTTCCAGCTTCTCCACAATTCTTACTGTTGCAGCAAGGGGCTTGTTACCTCCTTAGTATTTAAGATCATGAAACATAAATATTCCCTAATATAGTATGTAAATGCTTATTACTTGAGTATTTAGAGCAGTGCTTCCCAATGTTGTGCCCATGCCCCACAGGGAAACTTCAGTTCCCAGAAGCCTAGGTCACTACATTGGCGGGTCATGTGGTTCAGTGGACCAGTCAAGTGGTTTCTCCCACCAGAAGTGGAAGTAAAACATGTCTTGCAATCTGTTTTGCAACAGGATGATATAGATTTTTAGGCTGCCATTTTTTCTGTTTAAACCAGGGGTGCTAAAATTACATGGCCAAGATCAATGCTTTGGTGAATTGACTTAGGCTTATGAGAATTTAAGTCCAAAAACCAAAGGTTGGGAAACACTAATTTAAAGAGACTGCAGTATTTCCTTTGATACAATTACTAGTTAGGTATCTTCTTATGCACGACAGAATGAGCTCCCATCTCTGTCCCAGCTCCTGCCAACCTAGCACTTCAAAAGCAAGAAATTGCAAGTAGATAACTAGGTACCACTTTGGTGGGAAGGTAAGCAGCATTCCATGCACTCCTGTGTCTAGGCATTCCTGCCGCATGTCCATGGAAACCTGCAGACACAGACAGCACTGGTTCTTCAGCTATGAAACAGAGATGAGCACTGAACCCTAGAGTTGGATACGACTGGCTTTTGAGCAAGGGTGACCTTTACCTTACCTTTTCAATTCTTCATCTATGTCCCACTCATATTTCACGATCCCATTACCTGAAATGCTGCTTTAAAATAATGCAAGGCATGTTACAGACATTTTTCCTAACACCTAGGTATACCTGTGTTCCTATTCACAGTGGTATGTTCAAGGTTTGAAAAAATAGAGGCATATTAAATAGAAAACATCTACAATTAATAAATCATGTCTTATATGGAAGTAGCATCAATTTGAAATGGGAACAAGTGAAATTCAATAAGCATATTTCCTTGTCTTTGAAGAGGTTTTCCTTTCCCTTCTTGATTTATCATGGCAACTTAAAGAACAGCTTCAGCATGGGGTGCTTAAATTTAGAAAGCGAGAAATTGAGGCTTCCTGTAAATCACATTTGACTGTGTTAAGATCTAGGTTTCTTTTAAAAAACTTCTTTTCTCCACTCCCTCCTAATCCATATTGTGCAGTAGTGTTTCAGAAATTAAGCATTAAATCCTGCTGATAGATATACAACATGGAACCCAGGCCATCTATTGTAAGTTGTGTGTTTATTTCATCAAAGAAAGCTTCATTTTATAAGCATTGTGTATGGTGTGATGCAGTTGAAGACCATTTCTAGCACTAAAGCCTAATTGTTAGTATAACTGGGTGGGGGGTGTTTTTTTTCTTCTTCATGTTTTAACCTGTAACACTTAGATGAGACATTTTAGCACATACCCCAAGTTATGTTTTGTTACACAACTTTTGCAATATTATTGGTATATACAAAAATGTCTAAGGGAATACAAATAGCATCCAACTTTTACATCATGTTTTCCTGATAGAAGAGTTCTGTAGAAATTGAAAGCTTGCCTGCTTTGTTCATAACTTTTTAGTGATCCACTGAAGGTGTTGCCTAATCCAGAACTTTTCTTTTGTGAATGGGTCAAACATATGTTTTGTAATTTGCTGATTCATGGTTTTGTTTTCTAAGACAAAAAACATCTGGGAGAAATATGGTCTCAATAAATCTATTACATTTTGCCATTTCATGTGAAGTGTGTGTTTTTGTCCTACCTAGACTGTTTTGAAAACAGTCCTGTGCCTTTAATTAGGAAGCCATAATGCTCAGAAGCAGGAATAATTACTCTGGTTGTCAGTAGGCTGGCCTTTTCAGAGATGGGTAGAACTGAAATTTTTAATAGGTTCAGGAAATAAAAGCCAGATTAATTTTGCCCAAATCTTGACAGCTTCTAAGACCAAATGCATTGAAATTCCCATGGATTCAGACAACATTACAGACTTCACTTACTACAAGCTTTTTTAAATCTACATCCCTCCCTATGTTTGATACAAAACATTTTGTGAATGCTTTTTAACTTCTCAAACTTTTTGAATAGCAAGATACGTAACTTGAAGTACCATAAATGTTACATATTTTTTATTTATCTTATGCATTTGGAAGTCTACTAATGTTTAATTACTGCCTTGAATAACTAATTTTGATTGGTTGAAATTCTGTGTAAGTCAAAAACAGAATAAGCCCTGTTAAACCAGTGGGGATTTGGTGAGTCAATTCTATTGATTCAACAGGCCTACTCTACATGCAAATTGCTACTGGATTTCAGACAATGTATGTTCATTTGGCAACACAACATATTATACAGGTTCTCTAACTTCCCAGGATGAGTTTCCTCAAATCAAGAGAATTATTATTATTATTATTGGTCTTCATATAGCAGAATGATGTTAAAAATCTGCCTTTGCTACAGATATACAAACTGTAGTATGTACTTAGAAGCCAAAGGTCAGGAAATAGGCACTGTCAAATCTTTTGCTGTTCAGATACAGGTGAGTTTGCTCCTGGAAAAAGTATTGTGAAAGATACAGACCTGTATTCTAAAGAGTGGTGGAAGTGGTTTCAACACACATTCTCTGCATTTCAAGGCATTTGTTTTCAGAGAATGTATGTTGAAACCACTTCCTCTGTGCACACAGAAAAGCTCTCTTTTCTCACCCTCAGTGTGACAGCTGTATCCAAACAAACTGAACCCACACCACCATTGTTCAAAGACCTTTGTACAGAGCCAAAATGTAATAGCTGGTGTCTGGGGTAAGTGAAAGCCCCAGAACCCACAGCTGTGTGGCCAATCAGTTGCTGAAAGTCCACTGGTTCTTTCTGGCTTGAATGTATTTAGTGGCATCAGCTGTAATTTTTTTTAAATTTCCCTGCAATTCCTTATAGTGACACTCCCAACACTGGCTATTTCTGGGGATGTTTGAATGGTAGACCTTACAGGTGTCTACTTGTAATTGTGTTTATAATGATGGTGCTAAACCTGTTAGGTGGGGAAACTTTGTGGCAGCCTTGAATGGCTAGCAAGCAACATGTCATGGCCTTTGCAAGTGGCAATGAACTCCATTTACATTCAGTAGTCCAGCTGCTAAACCCAGCCCAGTATACTCTGGTAATGAAGCAACAAAGCCTGCAGGAAAGAAACACAATAGAGTGTTCCAACTGTGTTTATCCTCATCAGAAAACTTGGGACCTGAAAGCCAAAAATTCTCCAAAGTGGAGAAGGGGTGGGTGGATTGACCAGGGAAATAATGCATCAAACACATTGGACATGTGTGTAAGGTAAATCTAATTATATGTTGGTGATCCTTGATGAATTGCCCAACTATTTTTGTAATTAGAAAGCAGCTTTTGCAAATTTAAATTTGGATAATAATGTGAAAGGTAGTAATATGTTCACCCAGGGCCAATTTCTCATTCTTATTTGTTATTATTAAGTAGCCACTTATTTCTCAATATGGGCTTCTATACAGGTTCTCTTTTGCAGCGAGGTAGCTGTGTTTGCATGTTTCTGCAAGTAGAAAAATAGAAGAAGGGCAAAAACACTGTGGCAGAACATAGACTAGAATCCTGGTGGTGCTTATGTAAGATGGGCATAACTTGCTGTAGAAATGATGAGGTACTGGTGAACATTTGGTCATATACCTGATCACACTTCTGACTGTTCAGCCATGTTGTCTCTGGCACATCAATTAGTTACTCATCTACACAAGCCTTGTGAGCACTGGTAAGATTCCAGCCCCAGATTTATTTCCATGTGAGCTTTCATGGATTACAATCATCTATTTCTACCACTCAGGTGATACTAAACCTGTGTCTGGATTTTATAGCATGTGATTTATAAACTCTCACATGGAAAGAAATCTGTTGGCCTACTTCTGGTTTTCTTTTTTCATTTATTTACACATCTACACATCATGGCAATATTAATTGTGGGGAAGGAGTAATGAGGTGTGTTAAATATTTCCTTCTCCTTGTCGTATTCTACCAGATGGGTGGGGTATGTATCAATCAATCAATCAATCAATCAATCAATCACTCGTCATTTTCTTGAGCAGTATCTGAAGCCTCCATAGCAGTGGTGAGGGAGCTTTCTTAGGAGGTGAAAGGACAGACAGTGTATATACAACTCACATCCTAATTTTCAGGGGTACACAGAAAGAGCCGCCTCAAAGATTGTGATATTTTTGAACCACAAAACCATACCCTGGTAACGGCAACCTTGTGTTGCTGGCTAATCTTTCTCAAACTGGGTCAGGTGAAATGAACTGCAGAATGAACTCACCAAAAGGTCCCTTCATTTTGGCAGTTTTATGTCTGCCCTAGACATGGAAGAAGAAGAGTATTTATGTCTTCTAGGTCTAGGATCTTACTATTGAGTTCCCGTCTGGCATTATTTTCACTACTCTGGCCATTATTGTATTGGTTCCCTCAAGTGTTCAGTGAAAATCATCTTCATGCTTCTCTATTCATATCTGTTGAGCTTATGTGTTCATTAGTGGACACATCAGATCTCCCTTGTAGGAAGTAGTGGTCAGTGGTGTAAGTGGTAAATTTGGAAAGGCAGCCACTCATAGTCCTAGCTTCTATAGCCAGCTTTCCTGTCCCAAACAGTTCAAAAATGATCTACCCAGATCAGTATGTTAGGAAGCAAGGATCAGATTGTCTGTTTGTTGTTTATGCAAAGTTAATAATCTGAATTCTCCACTCAAAACCACTTAAATTCTTTACATTTCAGCAGGGACAACAATACACTGTTATGGAAAAAAACATTTCTCTCCAAGCTACTGTAAGGATTTCAACTTAGCTGAAAGGAAACAGAAGCCTGAAAGGTGTTGCAGACAATATCATAGTTCTTGCTGTTTAAATAATCTTTGACGGTAGCTTGCTACTTCTTCCCTTGAGTTGTTATTAAACATAGAGATTCCTATTTGTTCATGTCAGAAGCATTTCAATTGTACAAAGATCAGCCAATACATGTTACTGAAATGATTCACGGCCCTTACATTCTTCAAGTGTCATCCACTGAGAGAGTCGTGATTCTCACAGCATTTTCCCCACATGTTTTGTTACTGGGAAAAGGAGTCTCGCACTGTACTGTAATGCCCCAGTAATATTATTTACAAAACACAGATTAAAAACACAGTAAAGTAATAGTTAAAATCTGGTCTGCCTGCAGTACTTCTCTACAGGAAGGCCTTAATCTTCTTTTAAGAGTGAGGATTATACAAAGGAAGGGAAAAATAGAATAATGTAGTAAAGGGAAGGGAAAGAAGAAGAAAGCCAGGGGCCAGACACATAACTCCACATTTGCTTCAAACTAATGTTGCAAGTTTTCTTAACTTTATTGGTGCATGTGGCATATAGTATTTTACTCAGGGCCACCCTGTTATGCACTCTGCAGAAATGTTATGCATGCTTCTTTGGCTGGCCTCATAATCACGGCATGCACAATAGGTTTGTTACCATGTCTAATCACAGTAATTAAAGACACAGTGCAGCCATCCAAATACGTGCTCCTCTGCACACGGAGAGCACTGAGGGGTGGGGAATGTTGTGTCATAAATACTTCCTTCAGCATACTAAAAAAACCCCACTGTGGTTTCTTCAACAATGTTTCAACAACAGAGTCTGAACTACTTAGCAAGAGAGGTCATTGTGGCAATTTGGGAGGGTTTTTTTTTTTTTGGGGGGGGGGGTGTCTCTTACCCAGCCTGTAAAATCCCCAGAATGAAACTGATACAGAATCTTATCACAAGATTATTAGACGTGTTGGACAGACTACCTTCCTTTCTGAGGAGAGAGGTGGCAGCATGAGCAGTGAATAGGCTTTAGAGAGACAGCTGAAAAATCCTGGCCTCTTTATTCCTTGCATTAATATCCTACGTGTCTTTCAAGACCATGCGTAATTCTTTCCTTTCACCTCTTCACCTTTTAATCTTCATAAGAATTCTGTGTTGGTTGAAAGAGAACGGGAAGAGGTCAAGTTGGCAGTCAGTGATTAGCCTGCATTTATACATTATTTATTTATATCCTACCCTTCCATAGTTATTCTCCTCTCAATTTTATTCTCACAACAATCCTGTGAGGGAGGGCAGGCTGAGACAACCTGATTGACCTGTCACGTAATGAGTTTCATAGTCCCGTGGTCCCTTCAACCTGAACCACCCACATTACAGTGAAATCACCTAACACAAGATTTGTCATCTGTAGCTTTCCTGATATTTTTGGACTGCAGCTCCCATAATTCCTCAGGATATTTTTATTGGAATAGTAGCTGTTTTAGCCTGTGTTTCAAGCATATCAGAGAATAAACAAAACAAACAAAAACATTGTAGCACTTTGAAGACTAACTGTTAAATTTAAACGTTAGCTTTCTTGCATCCAGACAAAGTGGACTTGATCCACGAAAGCTAACATTAAAATTTAAGAGTTTAGTCTTCAAAGTGTTACAGTGTTTTTTGTTTTGTTTATTCTCTCGTATCCTCAGGATATGTTGAGCCGGCTAGCCCTGAAGAGAGCTGTAACCCACAAAACACACACACATACACACACAGAGAATTCACAGTTGCCCTCCCCTGCCCTAACCATTGCACCACAATTATTTTCAGGCTTGTAGCTTATGTTGTGGAAACAAATATGTTTCTGCAGATGGGCAAGTGCTTTTACTGTGCTGAATTTGAGGACATTTTATAATGGAATTGCTGCTTATTTCACACTAAAGTGGTAAATAGAACATACAAGCTGAGAGTTGGTCAAATGGTCATCACTTCACAGCAAAAGTTAGGAGTGTTTCTTTTGAATGTTTCCTTCATGTAAAATGAAGGCAACTTTCTACAAATAGAAATCTAATATATTGAGGAGAAAAATTTCCAGCCAAGCCTATCCCTAGCCTTTCTCCCTCTTTTAAATGTGGTATTTTTTTAATTGCATGGTATTTTTAACACAGTACAGTACAGTAGAAGTCCCTCCAAGCAACCTAGTCAATCTGAAGGAATGAAGTCCTTTCTAGCATCTCTGCATGCAACCGTCTCATTTTGGTGTTTCTAGACTAGACGTTAATAGTAGTGACAGCATTAGTGTTATTCCTCATTTATTCATCACGGAAGAGAATCAATATACCTTATGTCCATCATTGATGGGTGCATTCTATGCACTGTCAAGTCAGAACTGACTTAGCAAACCTTATAGCTGTTTTAAGCTGGATAAGATATTTAAGGGTGATTTTACCAGCCCCACTCAACCATTCACCCCTGTGTTTTCATGTTCAAGCAGGGATTCAAACCCAGGTCTTCTGAGTTCTAATCCATCATTCTATCTGCTATACTATACTAAAATAGGTAGCCAGCCTTAATAGTCAAATACAGCCTAAGTGAGGATTATTATGCATAAATGGCAACAATGTTTATTTGTAAAATTAACCTGCTTAAGTTTTGGTCAATGAAAAGTCTGATGTTTTCACACAGTGGTGTGCCCAAAATTCCTGGTTTGAAACCAAAGTCTTGTGCCTGCACATCAGAAAATTCTGTTCTCCACCATTTCATTGTTTATAAATGTGATCTTCATATAGCCATGGGACCCATTCCCTTTCCTTTAATCTTTTCTTGTCTCAAAAGATTTGACAGATTGCTCTATTAGCAACAGAAATCAATTGGTTATTTGTTAATTCCCATAAGTAAGGAGTTAGCAGCAAGCTCTCCTGGCAGCTATGACAGCTTTCAACTCATGCTGGGCAAATATCACACTTTTAAGAAACAAGAAACCTCAAAATTCTTTTCTTAACAATAATTTGGAACAGTATTTGAGTTTCTGGCACTTGGTCCACAGGCTGTTCACTTTCCTTTGTTTACCAAATGATATTGCCTTTCAGGCAGAAAACTGCAATAACCTTAAATATATACAGTACATTGATCCTTGTTATAGACTGGCTGGCTTTGCTTAAAGTAATTCTATGGCCAATATATATCGAGAAATGTAATTCACAAAAGTGGCTCCTGAACCAAAATCCACTCCTAGCAGTGAAGGTTATTAAAAATTGTTATATGTATATATGGATGTGAATGTATGTCTGTACGTATATTGCAGAACTTGGAAAAGTATATATTTCCATGGCCAGTCTGGTAGATTCTCTGGCTCTACAATCAGGTATCTAATTCACTGAGCTATTCAACATGGGCAAAGTATTATGGGACCCTTAAGACTAATGAACTGAATTCTGTTTAGGAAAATGGATCGTTTAGTGGTAGC
Organism: Furcifer pardalis; assembly: GCA_030440675.1. Lineage (NCBI taxonomy): Eukaryota > Metazoa > Chordata > Lepidosauria > Squamata > Chamaeleonidae > Furcifer > Furcifer pardalis. Next base: position 40,192,175 of record CP126894.1, on the reverse strand, counting down.
CATGGTAGTCTGTGCAAGCATATCAGATAGAAAATTTTAACAAAGAAATATAAATAAAGACAAAACCGGAGTGGCATCTTATACATAGACAAGCACACACAAAACTCTCTGATATAGCAGTTAGTGCCACAACATTTTTGCCTGTATTTTTATCTTTGTTTTGTATTATTTCCTGTCTGATACATATTTGTTTTTTAGCCTTCATAGTGAAGATAGAAAGTTAGAAACAAAAACCCAAATCAACTTGTTTTACATATGTATTGATTCACTTTTTCAGCAATTGAATCAAGTGATTGAAATCCCATTGCTTACCATAGTAAATCACAACTTGAATAGCTCCAGTTGAATCAATTGAACATATGGAGGAATTTACTCACCAGATCTCGACTGATTCAATGGGTTTAGACTTCTATGACTTACAGAGCTAAGAAATGGGAGTTCAGGCGATGGGTACTCAAAGTGAGACTGGTAATAGGATGCATTGTCTTTTTTATTTCTATAGCTGGTTTCAGCAAATGAAAAATATAGATAACAATATGTAGGTAGCAAATTCCTTATTTAATTTACCACTGTCAAGAAGCTTTTTGTGTTAGCAGTGATGTTTTTTCTTGTGCCCTGTAATAATTTTTGCTTGTTTGTTTGTTTCCTTGCTTGCTTGCATGTTGGTTTGTTGGTTTTTTGGTTTGTCTTATACCCCACCCATCTGGAATGGACTCCCACTCTGGGCAGCTTACACTATTAAAAAATAAAATAAAAGCAAAGCAAAACAACACCATTAAGACACTAAAACAACCCCCCACCCACCTAATCAAAATCAGAACTGAGGACCCCAAACTCTTGTGACAGAAATGCAATGGGAGGGTATCCTATTTGGGTTTCAACAAACTGCTAAAGGCCTCCTCAAAAAGAAAGGTTTTTAACTGTTTCCTAAAGCTCCCTAAGGAGTCAATCAAACAGCTTCCCCCAGCAGTGCGTTCCAAAGAGCTGGAGCTGCCACATAGAAAGCCCAACAGCAGGTAACAAACTTTCTAGCTAACCTGGGAGTCATAACTTGGAGTTGAGTTGTCTGAGATGTATGGGTTAAGTGGATAAAGTGGAGACGTGAAGTGAGATTCACATATAACATCAAGACAGGTAGGAAAGTATGGCTTTGTGAGTTAGACTGTGAAGACTAAAGACTTTCAGGAACAACAGTCTTAAGTAATTTGAAGTAATAGCAAGAAAATGATTATAAATTGAAAGTAGTAGCTAACATTTGACGGCATTAAAATTGTCTCTTTCTTAGTAAAGGTATCTTGTATAATATCTTCTTTATCATTGCTGAAATTTCTTTATGTCCTGTGTATGTTTCCAGCTCATGGTGACAGAGAAAAGGTCATAGTAGGTCATAAGCCAAGTTGTGCAAAAACACTTCTTGTCATTACTGCCAAGTGGGAGTCCATTAGACTCAAGGAATGCTCCCAGACTATGAACCTGACCTGTCAGAAGGAGTTACAACTCCTTCTATTACAGGTTGAATCTCAATTTCAGAATCCCACTTTCTACTGACTGACAGTACCTCTCTCCTGTCAAATTTTAATTTATGCTTATTTACTTATCTAGCCTATTATCTAACCTATTATTGAACTCAAGCTGTGACAAGTTGTGATCGAGTATTGACTACCCCCTTGGTGTTAGATGACAGGAGCATTAGATGACAATATGCTGTCATCTGCATATTGGTGACATCTCATTCAGTGATGGGCAGCAGCCGGTTCGCACCAGTTCACTTGAACAAGTAGTAGCTTTTCCCAGTGTCCCGGAGAACCGATAGTGGCTTTTGGGGAGAACCACCTCAGGGGCTTACCTTTTCGCCAGTTCCCCCACTTCGGATGCACGCCAAGTGCTTGGTGCACATATGCGCCTACAGTGCTTGGCACACCTATGGTGCACATTCACACCTATAGCACTTGACGTGCATTCATGTCTATAGCGCTTGGCATGCCTACAGCGCTTGGTGTGCATGTGCGCCTACAGCGCTCTGCCTGCTGAGCCAAGGAACCATTTGCTGCTTGGAGTGTGGCAGTGCAGAGCATCGGGCGTCCACGCACAACCATGGAGAAACCGGTGGCTGCTGCTGAGGCCCTCTCCTTGCTATCCTCCCAAGCGGAGAGGAGGAAGAGCAGCTGCTACCCTGAAGCTCCCTACAGCCTGTTCCCCAGGGTAAGTGACTCACCTTTGGGTGTGGGGTGGGTGTATTTTAACGTATATTTAATGAGTATTTATTTTTAATGTGTATTTTTATGTGTATTTAATGTGTATTTATTTTAATGTGTATTTTTATGTTTTATGTGTATTTAATTTATATTTTTATGTATTTTTATGTCTATTTAATTTGTATTTTTATGTTTACTTATTTTATGGGTTTTTTAAACTTTGGCTCCGCCCACTATGTGGCTCTGCCCATGACGTCATGACATTGGCTCCACCCATGACATTGGCTCTGCCAACAGCATGGTAGTAAAATTTTTGGCTGCCCACCACTGATCTCATTCCAAAGCTTAGAATGACATCTCCCAGCAGCTTCATACAAATGTTAAATAATATACAGTACAAGATAGTATATTGCCCTGAGGAATCCTTGTCCCAAAGGATCAGATTCAGAACTACTGCAATATAGTGTTCCCAATCCAGCCAAGCAGTTCAATAAGATACTGTGGTCAATGGCATAAAAGAAGTTCATCATTTATTTATTTATTTATTCACGTTTGCTATCCCGCCCCAATCGGGTAAACCCGACTCTGGGCGGCTTATACTTAGCTAAGGTTTCAGAACAGCAGTTTATAAGGGCCTTTTTGCTTGCCTTTTGAAAAGGTGCCCTCACCTAAGGTGCCTGTGATATGATCTCTGCTTGGATTTCAGGATTACTAAACAGCTAACAAAATGTAATTGAACTCATTGCAGTTGAAGGAGCTAGAGCAGGCATTCTCAACCTACAGCCTGTGGGCCAAACCCAGCCCCCAAAGCCCGTAATACCCTTGCCAAATCCAGAAGCGGAAAAAACTGTGCACCGCACATGCGCAAAATGCTACTAAATGCATTCTGCGGTACGCGTTATACTTCTGCTTCCATCCAAATATCATCCTGTTTCTCACACAGTGTACCCTAGACAGGCTCCTTGGATTTGTTCGTGCCACTGCCTGTGCATTAGATCCATGCCCAGCCTGGTTGGTTAAAACCTCCAGGGCGGTGACAGGCGGTTGGGTCGAAGCTATTATAAATTCATCATTATGAGAGGGGGGTCTTTCCAGCAAATTAAAACATGCTTTGGTGCGCCCCCTCCTGAAAAAACCATCGCTCGACCCCGGAGAGCTTACCATCTACCAGCCTGTGTCCAACCTGCCTTTTTTTGGGCAAGGTTTTGGAAAAGGCAGTGGCACAACAATTACAGGGATGAAGCACATTATCAGGAACCTTTTAAGTCAGGATTCAGGCCTGGATATGGTTCAGAAACTGCATTGGTCGCCCTGGTGGATGATCTCTGGTGAGAGTGGGATAGAGGTCATCTGTCCATCCCGGCTCTTCTTGACCTCTCAGCGGTGTTTGATACCAGCGACCACGGTATTCTTCTGGAAAGGCTCCGAGGATTGGGGATCCAGGGCACTGTGTTGTCCTGGTTTTCCTCATTTCTGAGGGGCCAGACTCAGTTGGTGTGGTTGGAGGGCGAGATGTCCAGCCTAAGGCCCCTTTGTTATGGGGTGCCTCAGGGCTCAGTACTCTCACCTTTCCTATTTAACATCTACATGAAACCGATGGGTAAGATCATCCGTTCCCACGGGGTGAGGTATCATCAATATGCAGATGATACCTAGTTATATATCTCGGCCTATGGGGACCCTAGCAATGCAGTGGAAGTCCTTTCCAGGTGCCTGGAGGCTGTCAGGGTCTGGATTGGGGACAACGGGCTACAACTGAATCCTGGCAAGACTGAGTGGCTGTGGGTTGGGGGTCCTATGTTATCTCAGGACCTACCATCTTTGTTTCTGGATGGGGCGGTTTTGACCCAAATAGACCCGGTGCATAACTTGGGGGACTTCCTGGACTTGCGACTACTGCTTGAAGAGCAGGTGGCAATCATGGCCAGGAGGGCTTTTGCACAACTTCATGTGATTCACCAGTTACACCCGCTCCTAGATCGGGACTCCTTGCTCATGATCACACACGCTCTGGTCACCTCCAGGCTTGATTCCTGCAATGTGCTCTACATGGGGCTGTCCATGACAACCATTCAGAGGCTTCTACTGGTCCAGAATGTGGCTTCCCGGGTGGTGATGGGGTGTGGGCGGTATGCACATGCCTCACCGCTGCTCCGGGAGCTGCACTAGTTGCCAGTATGTCTCCGGGTACAATTCAAGGTGCTGGTAATTACTTTTAAAGCCCTACATAGTAGTGGGCCAGGATACATAAGAGTCCGCCTCACCGCAAGAACATCTGTCCATCCCACCAGAGTGGACCAGAGAGGCTCTCTAGTTGTTCCATCAGCCAGAGAGGCGCATCTCTCTGGCACTAGAAAAAGGGCTTTCTCTGTGTCTGCTGTGGCCCTATGGAACCTCCTGCCAACGGAGCTACGTCTCCAGATGGAGCTGCTGCCCTTTAGGAAGAATTTAAAAACATGGCTGGCAAGACAAGTATGGGGTATGGGATGCACAATGACCCCAGCTCGCTGGATGATTTAAGCCCCTCTCTCCTTCTACTTTGCAATCAGTAAGATTAGTAAGATGTAGCAATTTGGTGGGCTTTTAATATTTTTAGATTTAAATTTAAATTTTAACAGTTTTATATTTGAGGTTTTTAGGTAGTGTTTGTATTTTTATTGTGGTGTCTTTTATTACTTGTAAACCGCCCTGAGTCACTTTGGTGAGATGGGCAGTGGATAAATATGAACAAATAAAATAAATAAAAATAGAAGGCAAAAAGAGTAATGGGCTGTGATTTAAATCATCCACAGGAATAGAGTTTCCTAACATGAAGGTATCCATGCCATTGCGCTAACTACCAATGAGAAAACGTGGCTAGCAATTTTGTGTCTATAGCATCCAGTGTTTTCTGCTGTTTCTGGTTATGTCTGTAAATAATAGTTTCAAGTATGTTGGGATTAGTTATTAATGATAAACTTTAATTTCAAGCACATTTTACTTAAGCCAGTTAGTTAATGTCATACCAATTTTGGTAAGAAATTATTACAACCTATATTTGAAAAACAACGCACACTTATCTAGAAGTATATAGGATTGTGTTGTAAGTCTTTCATTGCTATCAGTAGGATGTATATATACTTATCAATAATTTGTGAATATTTTTATTAATTTATCACTGTAGCACAAATAGCCCTCTTTCTCATACAAGCATAAATTAAAAGATATGCACAATTTCTTTTTGGTTTGTTACTTGAAAAATTCCTTTGTCTGCACACTAGAATTCTGAACATTCAAAATTCTAGTTGTTGTATTTCTATATTATTTATAATATGGTATATTGAGCTACTAATTGTAGTGATTAGTACCGAGTATAATATATTAAAATCATAATTTCCAGAAAATTACAGCTTTAAAACTATTTTTCTTTTTCCAGTACAATTCTCTTTGTGCTTCAGACTGTCATAGCTGAAGAAAGATTATATGTTAATTTTTAAAAAATAATATATAGTTCTATACATATTAATGCAAAGATAAGCCTGAGACTGATGAGATTTATTTATAGATAAATATGCCGAAGATCACAGCCCTATCTGGCCTAAACTAAGATGCTGGGTGGAACAGCAAAGTCAAGCACACTTCAGAAGGCAGGATGATGTAACATTCAGATTAATGCAACCTTATTGATTTAATTGGGCGGATTGGTGAGGTACAAGACTTTGGATCAACTAAAAAAATGTTTTTAATAAGAACTTTTACCCAATTTTAATTTTAAAAAAAATTATAATAATTAAATAAAACTCTCCTACAGTGGAGCCTTCTGTGACACACTAGCATCATCTAATAAATTTAAAATGTCAGGTGTAACAGTGTACAATTATATGCAGAACTAATCCAAGTCATATTAAATTAAACCTGTTTGGTTAACCAGCTAAGGTTGCTTTAATTCCTCTGACCTACTTAAAGCCATAGCTAGGAAAACACAAACATCCTTGAACAAACCTTGAAAGTTTTTGAGGCCAAGAATCATAGATAGTCAAAAGGTAGATTATAATCTCCTGCAAGTTCTCTGAATGATTTGCAGTATATCACAAATTATTTCTAGCTTAAATCCAATTCTAGTCTCAACAAGAGTAGATCTACTGAACTGACTGTTAAATGGCAACACGAGTCCACACTTGTGGAAATCCTGCTGAAGCAAGGGGTCTGGTTTGAAATCTCAATTAAATTCAAACATTTGAGCTTCTAAAACCAGGCAATATGGGCTTGTTTGAATGTGTGATTGTGAAGAAAAACAAAGCATGGAAGACATTATATTGTTTGGTGGCACATTGGAGTACTTGCATCGTGCCACAGATGAAGCTCTTCAATGGCTTTCAAACCTAGACATGGAACTCTAGCTAGGAACTTGAGATGGACAATTTGTGCTTACTGTATATATCAACCAAAGTTCATCATACTATAAATAAATAAATAAATGGTATGATATTTTGAAGACGTTCAGGTCCTTTACATCTCATCCTAAAATTTCAGAAAATGATCCATGTACAATTTCTAATGTTTATAACCCCCCTTTACAGTTGAGCAGTTCTATAAAAGCTAAATTTGATTCCTTTCAGATACTTTGAAGTAATTACTTATTACATCATCTACTGTTTTACTCATAAGTGCCTTGGTGGCTTAGTGGTTAAGACTCTGTGCTTGACAACCAGAAGGTCAGCAGTTCAAGACCCATGTAAATGCCCATCATCTGTCCCAGCTTTTGCCAACCTAGAAAAAAATTGCAAGTAGATAAACAGGTACCTCTTCAGAGGGAAAGTTAACAGTGTTCCACGTGTCTAATAATTCCTGCCACATGATCACGGAAACATCTGCAAATGCAGACAGTGCTGGTTTTTTGGCTGTAAACAGAGATGAGTGCCACCACCTAGAGTCAAACACTGGTGGCTTTGAAGCAAGGGAGACCTTACTGTTGTACATACATCTCTGCTTAGCTTTCCATTTCCTTTTTCAGTGTGCTTGTGTGAAAGAAAAATGCAGAGTTCAGAATTATTATTTTCCCAGATCGCTGAAGGATTCTAAGACTCTAAAAGACTGTCACATCCAGCCCCAAAAGAGCAGTGCTGTTCTTCCACACACCCCATATCCCTGTCCTTCTGTCTTTTCTACCCTGAATGATTAATCTGTGCATTTGAAGTACAACACTTTCCATCTGTATCCCACAACTGGATCATCAGAAGAGGTTCATCAAATCTTCAAGAGTCTGTAGCAATTTTTCAGGAGTATATGTGTGACCTGAACAAGTGTGGTGTAGTGCAGGGATTCCCAACCCCCAGCCCATGGGCCTAATCTGGCCCATGCATCTCATTAATCTTCCCACCTCTAGGACCACCCCGACTCCCCCCTCCCCCGCCCATTACCACTGGAAATCACAATACATCACTTACCACTGCAGCAGCAATGGCAATAATAAGTTCCTTCTGGGATTTTGGACAGCCTTCGCCACTTCCCAGAGTGGCAGGAGGCTTGTTGGAGTACAATCACTCCATTTTTAAATTTTTCCACTATTTCCCCACTTTCTTCCAGCAGCTAATCCCCGGTTCTTGGAGAGTTCCATTGGCATGTGGCACTGACATCAGTGCCTGGTTTCCTGGCACTAAACCACGAAGTATCCAAGCACCGGGGATTAGCTTCTGGGACAAAGTGGGGAAGCAGCAGAAAAAAAATAAAAATGGAGCAACTGTACTCCGGCAAGCCTCCCGCTGCCCTGGTAAATGGCAGAAGCTATCCAAAACCTCAGAAGGAACACACAGCAGCAGCCACCAATGAGGACAAAAATTTAATTTGTGGGTGCCTCTGTGCCTCTAGCCCCCACAGCTAAGCATGGTGGTGAGAACTGGCCCATGGTGGTAAAACATTGGGAACCACTGGTGTAGTGGGTAGAGTGTTGTACTCTATCGGGGTCTTTGATGGAAAACCCTGCACAGGCATGAAAGCTCTCTGAGTGGTGGTGGTAAGAGTAAATGACTCTTTGAACATTTCACAGACCTTGAGACCCCATCAGAGTTGCCAAAATTTGGAAGCAAATTGACAGAACAACAACAGCAACAACATCAACAGCAACATCAGCAAGAACAACAGCAGCGGCGGCAACAACAACAATCATGCAAAGCAGAATATTCTTCTTTTCTTCTTCTTTTACCCCAGCATCTTCTTTTACCCCAGTGTTGAAGGAGATGCAAGGTTCTTGTTCTGGCACTTCTAGTGGCCTCCACTGGTGTTATTTGGTGTTCTTGTAATATTTCTCTGATGCTATCTCTCCACCTTCTTCTGGGTCTGCCTCGTGGCCTTTGTCCTTCTCCTCTTTCCACATATGCCTTGTAAGGTATGGAATTTCAAGACATTCTGTCTAAATGGGCAAACCACTTTATTTGTTGTCTCTGTATATAGTTCAAGATGGGTTCTGTTCCAATTCTTTCCCTTATATCCTCATTCTGGATTTTATCTCTTGTAGTCACTTCTTCACCCTTCCTCAGACATCTCATTTCTGTGGTGACCAACTTTTGTTTATGTTTTGTTGTAAGTGTCCATGTTTGACACTGGTAACCTAAGGTGGGAATGAATATGCTTTGTATGAGGTGTTTTCTTTATGTTACTAAAATTCATTTGCATAGTGCCATGGTAATGCAGCACACCTGTGTCTTTTTCTTTGTATACACCTACTGTTGTTTATCAAATGTGGATGTTGCTCAATTGACAAATGCCCTTGGGGTGCTTTGCAAAGATTTGAACTCAAGAGAGACAAGAGCATCTGGCCAAAACCAAGCAGACAAGTCAGGATCAAACCATTAAAATAGTGGAATGCTGAGAACCAGTAATAAACATTACAGTAATAAAAGCCAATTTGGCAAGAAAAAATAAAATCAAGAATTAACAAGCTCCTAAAACATCTAAGTCTAGTGACTAAGAGAGTACTGTATAGCAAATGAAGGTCCCTTGGGAGGATATTCCTCAGATAGGAATCAATCCTTCTGCCACCCCTTCCCACATTGTGGGTGATGGTGCTTAGACAGAGGTCACTACAAAGGTGATCTTAATCACTGAATGGGACATGCTGTGTTGTTTAGCATCACCTTCCATGACACGGTGTTAAGCATTTTCATGATAGTGTTTTGTATGGCTATTCTCTCCCCCCCCCCCCCACAATTTTCAGTATATTTTTAATTTTGCAATGTCATAACAGATGCTTGTATCTGTGTGCTGACTTTTATTTTGTTTTGTAATTGAAGGATGGCATATAAATGCCCAGAGGGATAGAAGGAATGCATAACTATCACACATACTCACATGCTGCTTTACTGGAGATTATGAGATATAAGGGGGGGGGGGGGACCGTCATCACTCTCCCTTACAGGTGGTATACACCTGAGGGGAATGCAATGCTGTCAGCAGGAAATAGAAGTCTGTCCATCACCATCACCATCACCACCACCACCACTGTTTTCATGTTCTCTTTCCTGTTCTATGACCTATTCCAGGCTCAGTGCCTGGACCTTTTTTTTTTAACTTTAAGAAAATGTAGCTTAATTTATCCTGCTATGGTAATAGAGTAGATCATATTGCCATCGACTCAGTGCCGATCATAAGGCAGCAGACAAGAACTAATGGCCTTGGATAGCAAAATCCACAGAGCAGGATGATGGTTCCCAAGTGGATTAAATCCCACTTGAATCCATCTTGATGGAAGGCAGCAGCTTCATCAATACTAGCCTGGGGCTGAGGAAGACTTTGCATGCCAAAAGGACTCTGGACCAGAAAGTGACTTGCGGAAGTGGATCTGTGTGTCTTGCTGCATTGCAGAAGACAAATGGAAGGTCACTGCATTATATTCTCAGGACAATCTTTATGGCTAATCACCATGATGATTGCCAATATTCATAATCAGATATGGCAGAAGAAGAAGAAGTTGCCAATCTGACTTCTTTCCCCTCATTTTGCTGAACTATCTTCTCTGTGATTAACCCTCACCTCCCTAAGTCCCTTAGTTCTTCCAACTGAAGCACCTTTCTCCTAGTTTTCCTGCCACAATCCCACCCACACTTCCTCACCCATGTTGCTGCAACCCATATGAAGTGGCAAAGGGCAGCCAGTAGCATAATTACTCAGGTATGTAAGTCTCATTGGTTGTAATTTATGCTTACTTACTGATTTCCTGAGGTTATAATGAAAGATCTGCTTCTTTAAGGATAGCTTGTTACCACACCTTTTAAGCAATAGTTCTTTTCCTGGAAAAGCTAGCATGTCCTGCCCTTTCTGAAAAGCTGAGGTGGCAATGTACATTTCCTACTGTGCGAACGTGTGAAACCACCAGCAACAAATGTATGAGGAAAAGTACCTCAGAGTGTCAGTTTCACATTCTCAAGCTGTGGGTGGGTGGGTGGTGGGAGGGAGGGAGGGAGGGAGGGAAAGAAAGAGGAAGGATGACTGTGGTTAATCAGCTTCACTTTCGGGATAGTCTGTGCAGTTATTATCAAAGCTTGGAATTCTTTCCCAGCTGGACCCGTCTTAAATTCTTTCACTCTAGTTTCACCAGATTTTTTCCTATTTAGTCCAACAGACAGCATTTAATTCCATGGAATACTGGGATTGATAAAGAACCAATATATAAAGAACTGCAAAGTAGAGAATGAATTCATAATGAGTAATTCATAAAATGAGGAAGAATATGGAAGCTATGGCAATTAACATTAGTGCTGGAGTTAATTATTCCACCAAGAATGGTTCATCACTGCTGGAACAACACGGTAATGGTAGCAAACTGCAGTGACACAAAATCTCAGAGTCTCACGATATTGTGTGGACTTTAAAAACCAAGAAGCTCCTTAGCTACCTTATCCCCACTGACTAGAAAGTTCTTAAACTTCATCCATCTCCTGAAATTCACCAATGTTCCTCTTCTTTTCATAGGGCATGAATGAACCCAGATTCAAATGAGAGTGGGTATAGTTGACCTTGACTCAGTTAAAATGGCCATTAAAACTTTGACAGGCCTTGTGGTTGCTTGATTTCTCATAAAGGCTCTATATGGGAGGGCAAACACCATGTTATGTGTGAAGCTCCATCCTCGGCAGCCCTGACAGTTTTGAAGCAGCAAAACCTGTGGGGGTGATTTGTGTGAAGGCTGCACCAATATCTTCTTTCTCTCTGCTGTGCAGTTCTAGACCAGGTTGCTCCTTAGAGATGGTGTTAGGGACAAGGGGAAAAATTCATAGAGAAGAAAATTTAAGCCTGCAGATTTTCTTCTGCTGATCTGGGGAGCCACTAGACTTGATGAAGGTCATGGGATGAGGAAATGTGACAATAGCTGTAGCCAAAATTGGTAGAGAGAGATATATGTTGGGCAGAATCATATTGTGAATTTAACTTAAGTATAGTTGCAAATATCACATCAGTTGATTGCTGCTAATTAACAGTTGCCACTCACAACTAGGAATTTGAGTTATAAATCATAGGTTAACAAGAATTACCACTGCAATTTATGAAATATTCCCACAATAGGATTGTGTCCATTGGTACGTTCAACACAAGATGCCTTTTTGGCATCCAAGGCTAAAGACAGGATTTTCAGATTTCTTGGACTACAAATCCCATTAATCTGGTTGGAAGCAATGGTGGGCTCCAAAAAAAATTTACTGCCACACTGTGGGTGTAGTATGGTGGGCGTGGTCAGGGGGAAACCCTGTGTTGCACCCAATTTAGGACTACTTTATTTCAAAACTAGGATAGGCAGGGGCAGCCAGAATTTCTGCTACCAGTTCTGACGAACTGGTGTGAACCTGCTGATGCCCACCACTGGTTGGTAGACTTTGAGGCATAGCTTGTCCTAACTCCACCCAGGCTTCCTATTCCCAGTGCTAGCTGAAATATTTTCCTGAACAGGAAGATAGACTTAACTAAGTCACAAAGTCTCCCTATGTTGACCTTTCTCCCAGATGAGGCACATTAAAATGTCTGTCAGGTGTTTGTCTATCGAGTAGAACTCCCAGAATGGAAAATTCTAGGAATTGTAGCCCAAGAAATGTTAAAAAACCATCCCTACCTAGAACTTTATCTGTGTATGTTGAATTTTCTCTCAGTATTTTGCATGTACAGTGCATAAATTGTGCTAAATTGGTCAATGTGTTTCTCTCTGTATATACAGTATGAGAGTCTGTTTCATTAACAGGGCCTGTTCACACCAGAGGTTTCTCTTGGAATCTCATTCAGCTACATACTATTTTAGGTGAATAGGGTATGAATTCTTTGAGATGCCTATTGCCTTAACAAGGTTCCTGGGGAGGACTGAAATAACTTACAAATCAACTTAAATAAACAGGGTGGGTAATATACTTCCTTCCTTAAGGCAGTCCATGTAAAGAAGAATTCTAGATACATCTGCTTTGGATTCCAAAAGAATGCTGAATCCTGTAGTATTTCTATATTTATTAGTGTTGGTTATGAAAAAATATAGAATATGAATTTAACCAGGCAATTACTTTAATTGCTTGCATGTTTTCTAATGCTTACATTTAATAGAGGAAAGGCCAGAAAGCGGTATAGTGAAGGTTAATGTAAGCTTTCACTTAGGAAGGCTTATGAATTCACATTGGTCTAAGGATCTATGGATCCATTGGAAAGGCCATTGTCTTTCAAACTACATTTGAACTTTGGAGTTGAAACAACACTGACAGGGTAAGAAATCCACGCATGTTAAGCAGAACAGCTGCCTTCTGTCCACTGCAATTTTATTTTACAACATTGACCACCAGTTGATGGTGGTTCTGCCTGGTGTCAGGCTGAAACATTGTTTGCCCTTTGGAAGAGTGATAAATTAACAACGCAAAAGCTTGGTTCAGTTATTTTGTGCTTGTTAAGACAGAAAATATTTGGAGAAACACATCAGAACTGGTTGGAACTCAACCTCATGACTAAATGTGTAGCCCAAGCCTTGCTCTGACTAATTTCTCCATCAGAGTTTGAAAACATGACACATTTGTACTACAGTTCTAATAATAGCATGAGCCAGCACTTGAACTATGCCATTTAGTGAAAAAATATCCACCAACTATAACACTTATTACTTTACTTTATTGTTATTATTGTCTTTGATAAGTCTTTTACATAATTGAGTGGCTTGGTATAAATATTTGGCTACCTGGTGCGTGAATGTAAGATCCACATCTTTTAGAAAAAAATGAACGTAACATCTATTATTATGACCCACAAATTTAGAAATAACGGGGCAATTAAAGTGTCGCTTGGGACTTCATAGAAAGGGAATCATAATAGGACATGGGCTAGGGTTTCTAACTCCCAAGATCCACAGGGACAATGTCTCTGTGGATAAGGAATCCCTTTGAATCTTCCTGCCAAAAGTGCTGAGAGGAGGGCATCAAAACAAACTGTAGAAAAAGCCCATTTGTATTTACTTAAAGAGAGAGAAAGATGCCCTGCAATAGTGGGTTTACAGCTGTTCAAAAGTTGACAATAGAACTCTGAAACATTGGCAATGTCATTTTGGCAATCAATGTCCCTTATATTTTTCTTTTACTAATGATTGCCTTCACAAGAGTTAATTGGCCCAGATATTCAGGAGAAAAGCTGAGATTATGAAGTTCTTGTACACAGGTACGGTGCCAACACGATTGGTAGCTGTCTGACAGCAGCAAGGGCACCAGACCTGATGGGTCAAACATGGTATTAAGTCCTGAGATTAAGATTCTAGTCTAGGACTGGGCCTTATTACTTGGCACATCTGCTTCCAGCCTCAAAGCCATGTTGGAAGTTCATTTGGGGGTGCCAAACAGAGCCCTAAGGAAATTTGAATAATTTCATAAGCCCTTAAATTTGAGTATGGGCCTAGTTGTATCCCATAGAGAAGTTTGGCAACTATTTTTGCCATATACTATTTAGCTGCAGCTGGGATGTAATTTGCCTGCTGCTGCCTGTAAAATTTTATTATTGCATGTGAACTTTTCTGGACATTAGAGGTGACATCGTTTACCTGGGCTGTTGATTTCCTAGAAGCCTAAAATACTATGCCCTGGTACAGTATTTAAAACATTTGACTTTATAACACTAATTAGTTTTGCCAACAAAAGGGCTAACCTGGTAGATTGTCTCCCAGTAAAACCTCCATCTGAAATAAGGGCATCTCAGTGGTGGCACCATCATTATGGAACTCAATAACACCACATGTCTGGTAGGCCTCCATATCTCTGTACAGTATTCCATAAACTAACCAAGGTGGAACTTCTTTTAAAAGCATTTGTCAACATCTTGCCCCCTTGCTGATTTTATCATCACATTTGGTTATTAATTTTTGTTGTCATTGCCATTGAAATATAAAAGGTTTTATATTTAGGACTATGTTGTATAGGAAGGGTAGTTTGTTTTACTGTATTTGTTATCATATTTATATAAATGCATGTACACCAACCATATTGGCAAGCTAGCCAGATGGGTACTATAGAAATGAAATGAATAGATACAGGTTGAAGAGATTAAAATAAAAACATTGCCATCATTTCAAGGATCTCTCAGTGCTAACTGGTAACAGCAAAGTGCCAGGGAGGGCTGGTTGGGAGCTGTAAATTAATGTGTGTACTGTCAGCCAAACTTTGTGGGAGACAGACTGGAATTCAACTTGCACTTTCTGCCCATCAAAATTTCCAAAATCTCTAAGGATCACTTAATTGTCCAACAACTATGCATTTTCCTGCTCCAAACTGGACTAATGGGTTGACTGACAGACTATTCTTTTTTAGAAATAGCAATTATCAATTACATTATATACCACCCCATATTGCTTTGCTTAATGCACTATTTGGGTGTTTCACAAGGAAATTAGCATTTTGCCCATGACATGCTGGATACTTAATTTACCAACCTCAGAAGGATTTAAGGCTGAATTTTATCAGGGCCAGCTGGCAAGGATTGTTTGGCAACTAAACAAACCTTTGCTGTCTGGCAGAAGTGATTTTATGGCCGCTCCCTTCCCCTCCCCACTGATTATCTGGAGTATCTTTAACTGATACAATCACATATTAATAGTCTCATACGAGATGTTAGGAATAGACTTAAATGGTAAAGACTTCTAACCACACCAAATTCTTTTTTCTTTTACTTATAGCTGATCAGATACTTTTCACCGGACTCTTCCCTTGAGAAGAGAAGTTTTCATTTTGTTGACCTTTGCCCACTCACAACATCTGTATGATTTCTCAGTCATAAATCAATATTTTACAACTCAAAGGCTTACTCATGCTTTGTAATAAAAGATAACAAGGATTTCACGTGACACATTTTTTCATCACAAGTACTGATTACAGGTCTCCCCCTATATCTGTGGTGATATGTTCAGATAACTTCTGTGGATACCTGCAACCATGGATTACAGCAAGTCTATATTTAATACATATACTGTACCTGAGTAATAGAAGTGGGAGAAGGGGTTTCAAAATGCTTCCATTGTTCTACATGAGAGCTACCAAAATTCTTTTTAAAGATTACAGTACAGACAGTAGTCTCTCGCGGCCAGCTTTGCTAATGCACCATAGAATATTATGTATTTCAGAGATATCTATTGGACATCTTGGACCCTTGGATAACTGAAACTGGGGATAACTGACACTGGGGATAGGAAACCCACAGATATGGGGGTTGAAGTGTACTTTCTTTTAGCATAACATATTATCAGATATGAGGAGAAAAGAAAAATAACACTAATGTTAACAACATCTAGGACAGGAGTTCTCAACCTTTTAAAGCCGGGTCCCAGATCATGTTCTCTCAGTCAGCTTCAGGGGCCAGACAGCCATTTTGCCCTTCCTCCACCACATGGCACTTCGTGGTGTGGTGGAGGCAGGGGGGGCTGCGTGAAATGGTGCCATAGGCCGCATCCAGCCCATGGGCCACAGGTTGAGAATCCCTGATCTAGGAGTATCTGTTGTTAAAGGCAGCTTTGAATAATTCTGTCTTCAACTATTTCCTAAACATAAGGAGGGAGAGAGCCTGACATATCTCCTTAGTTAACTTGTTCCAGAAACTTGCCTCCTTTTTTGCCTTCCTCAGTATGGCCACTTTTAGCAGTATGCATTGAGAAGAGTGGGTGAAATGGGTAGCTACTTTATGAAATAGACACAATTCTGACACGATTTGAGGCTCTAAACTGGGCAAACCCATCCAGTGGTGTTTATACCATGTCACACATACTGATGCTTTCTGAATTGGCCAGATTAGTTTGGCAGATGCTGTCATCACACATGCCTAAATATACCGTATTTACATTCTTCAGGAAGACTCCTTCCATGCCTCTTCTATGCCTCTCAACACATACTATGGAAGACTGGAAGTTAACTGCCTACAATATTCTTCAAGGTGAGAATAAGGAATTCATTCATTCATTCATTCATTCGATTTATATACTGCCCTACTCGGTGCAACCGACTCAGGGCGGTTTACAGAAGACAATCAAAAGTAATATAACATAATCAAAGGTCATACAGTATAAATATAACAATACAGTACAGCAGTGCAGCAAAACAAAACCACACTGCAAAATATAGTTACAAAGTTCAATTCCAATTACATATATATTACATAGTTTCAATAATACGATACAATATAAAAAATATAAAAAATACAGAGATGCAGTACATGATGCAATAATATCAGGGCTCTCACCTTAACAACAAGAAAACAACAGTTCATAAACAGGTGGGCGAGTCCCGGGGCCAGACGCAGAGGTGGCCTCCTTCCATCTGCAGGTGGTGTTGTTGGCGGTGGAGGTGTGAAAGTCGTGCCGCCGCAGCGGCTTTAGAGCCTCTCTGCCGGGTGGAGCCTCCGGGAACAGGTGGGTGAGTCCCAGGGTCGGACGCGGAGGTGGCCTCCCTCCATCCGCAGGTGGTGTTGTTGGCGGCGGGGAGCGTCTCTAGCCGGAGCTCCTGCAGGCCGTCCTTTTCACTTCCCCGGGCAGGTGTTTCACGTCCGGGGGAGGCAGAGACATTGGCGCAGCCGGGAAGCATTGGGAGCGTCTCTGGCCGGAGCTCCTGCCGGCCGTCCTTTTCACTTTTATATATTGCATGCAGTTTTCAAACTATCACTGGGGCAACACAGAGTTGAGCTGCCGCTGGAGAGAGTCTCTGTCATAGATGACATCCTGAAGGCGTTGTTGTGCCAGAGACAGACTTTCCTGCGTCTCTCGGAGTGTGTCCAGGAGATGGTCCCTCTCATCTAGCATATTCACCATGAGCTGCTCAAAGTGTGAATCCGAGTCTGACCCACTGCTCTGGGACCCCCTTTGACTCATAAGGGTGTCCTCGTTTATCATTGGCATCACTTCGCACATCATTTCTAAGGCTTGGTGGTCCTTCCCGCGCCTTCAGGGAATCGGTGCCTGCCGCAGCCTTGCGTATGTTCCCCCCGCTCTCTCCTGGGCCAGGTGCCTGCCTGCCTCATCGTGGGCGCTCTCCGTGCGGACTTCTCCTCACAGCTGGGCCCTGCTCCGCTCGCCTCCTGCGCAAGGCTGACAGAGATGACGACGCAGCTGCTGCTCGAGAAAGAAGTCGTCGTCGTCACCCCAAAGGCCCGCCTGTCCTCTTCGGGAGGCGGCGGCGGCGGCAGCCCTAGGAGCAGCTTGGTGGCACCTCAGCATCTTCCCCTGGTCACTTGGTCGGCAGCCGAGGGAGGGAAACGTCCATGAGGAAAATGGCTCGTTACGGTTTTTTGCTTGGAGAATCAGAGCTCGGGTGAGACCATTGTGGAGCGGGAGAGAGGGCTTTTTTTGGCACTGGCCCTCTGTTGCTGGAACAAGCAGAGATACACTTCCTTGCTTATGTTCAGGAAATTAGTAAAAATAAATGTTTAATAAATGTTTAAAAGGAATCTTTCATTGCTATGTGTAAAAAAATCTTTAAAATGTCTAAAATATATATCCAAGGGGTTTGTGTTGTGTCATCCTAACAATCACAATGTGTTGTTATGTGTCATCAAATTTCTTCTGAATCATGGTGACCCATAGGTTTTTTGAGGCGTGTGAGAGTTTCAAGGAATGGTTTACCATTGCCAATTGCCCTGTAAATTTCTACAACTGAGCAGAGCTTTGAATCTTGGTCACCTATGTTCTAATGTGACACTCTCTTCATTAGACTGCACCATACACTCCCATCCTATACTGGAAAACCCATAATCATTTCTGCCAAACAATAAGAAACATGTCAAAATTTTCAATACAGTTTGGATTCTTAAGTCTAAATGATACATTATAAATTAACACCTCATCTTAACCAATTTCTCCAGCCTTCTCTAATCTGATGTCCATACATGCACACACACACACACTTTTGTATGCATGCAGTGGCTTAGTTGTTAAGACACTGAACTTGAGGACTGGAAGTTCGAGACCCGAGCACAGCACAATGGAGTGAGCTTCCATCTCTGTCCCAGCTCCTGCCAACCTAGCAGTTTGAAAACAAGAAACTGCAAATAGATAAATAGGTGCCACTTCAGTGGGAAGATAAAGAGTGTTTTGTGCACTCCGGTGTCTAGTCATGCCTGCCACATGTCCATGGAAATGTCTGCAGACACAGACAATGGTGGGGCTCTTTGGCTATAAACAGAACCCTAGAGTCGGATATGACTGGCTTTTGAGCAATACTGTATTATGCTCCATAGAGGCTCGGACACCTAACAGCATTAGCTGAAAACTACCAGAAAGTTGGAAAAATCAGCAGCCTTTGGGAGTCACGAGCCTGGTTAGGTAAACAGCATCAAAATTGAGAAGGCAGCTATGAAGGAGCTAGATAAGATGCTTAAGAGAAAGAAGGTATTGTTGGAGACCAAGGCCTGAAGTATTATGGTCATCTCTTACCAGTACATCTGGCTCTTCATTCATATTCTTTCTTCAAATTTGTTAGCTTTTCTTGCTGCACACAATGATTACAGCTATTCTCCCTGTCTCTTGATAGCTGTCAGCTAGCTTGATTGTCTGTAACTTCCTCACTTGTAGTGCTCTCAAAGCTTTTCAGAATAGAAAAAGAAAAAGGAAATTCAACTATGTGTACAGTCAAACCTCACATAAAGAGTGCCTCGCTTAAAGAGTAACTCGCTTAAAGAGCAGATTTTTTTCTGAATGTTTGCTTCGCTTAACAAATAAAAACAACCAAAAACTCACTTAACAAATAAATCGGGGTTTGCAATTCCCCCCACAATTGGTCACTTTCAATGGTGTTTTGCTTAAAGAGCAAATTCGCTTAAAGAGCAATCCTATGGAATGCATTATGCTCTGTATTTATATGTCTTGTATTTTTACCCTTTATGAACTATTTTACATTTTGAAATAGCAACAATAACAGACATTTGTACAGCCCTCCGAAATGTTCCCAATGCATTATCTAGTTGTAAGCATTAAAACAACCCTGCAGAATAAATTGCTATTATCATCCTCCATATTGCAAGAGGTTAAGATGTGAAAGAGACAGAGACAGACACAGAGAGAGAGAGAGAGAAAGAGACTTGCCTCAAGCCATTTAATGAGTTCATGGCAGAGGCAAGGTTCAAAGTGGGGTCTTCCTCTTATGTAGCTCAGCATTTTACAAAGCAATCTGATGCACATCTACTAGGTTCACTGGTGATTATGCATATTTATTTTAAAGTTTGCAGCGCCAGGATTCAAAAGGCTTCTTTCACAGATTTCTTCCTGTCAGTGAACCAACAGAGGCAATTTATTTTACCCAACATCACTGACCATCCCCAGCTGCATTTTTTTTTTTGGGGGGGGGGGCTGGAAGAGGAAGGGAACATAGGGTTTGTCCAGATGGGCATTAAGTCTGCTCTTCAGTGGTGGTGGTTGAACCACTGTTTTTTTTTAATGGTGTCTACACAAGTTGGACACTGGAGGGGTCCAACTCTCTTTTGAGTCCACATCAGGGAATTCTATTTTTCCCCCAGTGTGTTCTTATATATGCCATTCCAAGCAACTATGGTCACTGGGAATCGAATAAATGTGAACCTTGCAGCTATCAAAGCTGCTTCTGGTGTCAACTTCTGGTATCTTCAGAAACTGAAAATTTCCCATGACTGTCTGCAAATGGTTAGAGAAAGTGAAATGATGCATCACTTTGCATATATTGCCAGAAGCTGCAGTTTCAATTGGCAATCCACAATGCACTAAGCGCTATGGAGCATTATACTATACAGTATACGTAAATAAGTGTGATTGCTTTGCTTTAAAGGGCTAGTCAAGAAACCACTCATAGCAGTGGTTTCAACTGTAGGCAGTTTTTCAAATGACCCTTTAAGAGATGGCAAAGAAAAGATTTTTAAAAAGTTTTCTGTACTGTATAACTGATGTAGAAGATTGTGGAATTTTTGAACCACAATCAGGCATATCCCAGGCAACAGAAACCTTGTTGTGCCGGCTAATCTTTCTCACCCTAGGTCAGGCAAAAGGAACTATTGAATGAATCCACCCGTTTAAAAGTGAGAAAGAAAGAAGCGCATCAGTTGTACAGTTTTGTTGGTTTTTTAAAAAATTCACTTCTTCTGCCATCTGTTGAGCAGGGGGAGTGATTAATTTGCCAATATCCCAAAGTGATTTATTATTAAGCTACTTCACTATATAGGCAGAAGCCATTTCTGTGTGAATGATCAGACCTGATTAGGTTGTTCTAATCTTGATAACAATTTGAGGGCTGTTGTTTCCCAGGAACAATTAATTTTTCCACCTCTTTTTCACTTTTGAGACATAGATTTTACAGATATGAGGGGGGCAATTAAGTTCATTGAGCATCATCCACCAAAGTTATGTCTTTTGAAATTTCATATTTCAAAGTAGTAGCTGTGATGAGTTGTTGGCATCAAAACCAGCATAGAGCCTTGTCTTAAAGATAAGCAATTTTATGTTGGCATAACATTTGCAATAAAGATGTTTTTGTTGATTTGATGAAGTGGAATAACCTGCTGCGAGATTTTGTTTCATCATCAAATCGTTAGCCTTTGCCACAAATTTAAATGAAAACATAGTAGATGATAGAACCTTTTCTGCTAAAATAAAGGAAACTTAAACAAGGACTACGTGAAGACATTTTACTACCTGAAGCAGAGCCCTGCATAGTACCCCCATTCCCATAATCAAGGTGCAGAGTAGCATAATCCGGCTGTATAGCATATAGATGTTTTGTTTTGTTCTTTGTTCTTTTTCATTTTGCATCTGACACAGAAAATATTTCTAGTGCCTCACTGTCTTCCGAGTGATAAAAGACCCCAACAATAAGAAATTATATAACTAAAATGTAGCTGTTTTTCCCCATGTCATCCAAAATCTACTGCCTGGACTAGATGCCTCACTCTAATGTTAAAATTAAGCCTTGCTTAAACAAGCTCCACTTTAATTAGTCCTCTGCACATATATAGCTAACACACCGGAAGACAGGAATACACAGATCTTCTGACTACATATCTGACTCCTCAGCCTGAACGAGTTATCACCAGCGTTTCCCAAACTTTGCTTTTTGGACTTCAATTCCCAAAAGCCTAAGTCAAATCCCCAAAGCACTGATCA
The DNA here is from genome assembly GCA_030440675.1 of Furcifer pardalis. Lineage (NCBI taxonomy): Eukaryota > Metazoa > Chordata > Lepidosauria > Squamata > Chamaeleonidae > Furcifer > Furcifer pardalis. The sequence goes on along the minus strand of CP126894.1, from coordinate 40,170,401 downwards.
GCCAATGTACTGACTTAGGCTTCTGGGAATTGAAGTCCACCAGTGTTCCGTGAAACATAGTTTGGGAAACGCTGCTCTAAGCATTTAAAAGTGGGCATCTCTGTCAATCCCTAGTAATGACAAGGGACCATAGGTTTTTCTTACTGGTACATAGTACAGGGGCATCCTAGCTGAGCTTTCTTGGCAGAATTAAATATAAAGCATGAAGGGAGCTCTCTAACTCTGTCTTTTTACCATCAGACGTTTTAGGTGACAAATGGTGAGTCTGATGTAGGGAGTCTGATGTAGGGAGTGTTGTATAACCCTTAGGCTATCCACATGAACCTAGTCCTTGGAAGATGAGAATTCTGGTGTTCATCCAAAGCCTTTGTGCTCATAGGATACTCCCTGTTTTAGAATTACAGCATTGCCTGAGTTGAGCAAGAATGAAGTAGGATAGGATAGGATTCAAGCTCATCCTTCCTCACATGTCCTCTTTTCTGAAATAATGAATTGGATTTAGATGGTTATACAAAATGCTATTCTACAGCTCCTGGCTCCCACCATTCAGGGATGATGGATGGTTTAATCTATATCCCCGGAGGCCTGGTATGGAGCAGGGAGGTGTGCAGTCTGCATAGTTAACTTCCTTTGATGAACATGGAAATATCCCTAGGGGAGAAGAAACTGCCTTTGCCCTGGACAATTCCTGCATTTCCTTTTGAACACTTTTTCTTTAAAAGTCATTGTGCTTATCTTTCTACAAAATACCCAGCCCAACTCTCTAAATGTTCTTATGTGCAATTTCATTTAATCTTTTCATACTCATTTTGAGACTCTTGGGCTATATTTCTTTCATTAGTTAATTTATATTTTTCTCTTCTTGGAGTAGCCAGTAACATTATTTGTGACTTTATTTTTGAACTGTGAGAACAGATTTTGCCAAGGTCAAATTGGACCCAGATGGGAACTAGCACCTGTATGCAAAAATGCACAGATGACACTTGTCCTCTGCCCTTAAAAACCAGATTCTAGTTTCTTTGCAAATACAGTATACAAAATTTTGCGCTCTCAGCATCCTTGCATAAGGTATTTGTAGGTATGTGCCCTTTTTACAATTATTGAGAAGCAATAGCTATGGCAATGAAAGATTCCTTTTTAACATTTATTTAACATGAGTATATGTGAGTATATATGGCTTAGCTAATTGTTTCAAAACAAGATTTCATGTAACAAATAATAATAGTATTAGATAGTACTTATTGTTTACATTAGTTGTAGAAAGAGAAATGCCATGATAAAAAAAATAAATGTAACACTTAACACTTGTACATTATAGCAAAAATATATGAATTTATAGTGTAATTACTAAATTCACATACTTTTAACAAAAATGGCTTAAAATACAAAGTAGTACAGTTGTACCTCGCTTAAAGAGCATAATGCGTTCCACAGGATTGCTCTTTAAGCGAGTTTGCTCTTTAAGAGAAACACCATTGCAAGTGACCAATTGTGGGAGGGATTGCGAACCCCGATTTATTTGTTAAGCGAGTTTTTAGTTGGTTTTATTTGTTAAGCGAAGCGAACATTCAGAGAAAATTCTGCTCTTTAAGTGAGTTACTCTTTAAGCGAGGCACTATTTATGCGAGGTTTGACTGTATTGGCAAACTACATAGTAACAGAGTAGCAAAGAAAACCTGTTATTTCTTCAGTGCGGTGCTTGAGGCAAACTTCAAAGTTGCAAAATTTATCAGAAGGAAAAGCAAAATAAGCTGTCTATAATGGACAAAATTTATTGCTTAAATCTATGCTAATAAGAAACATCATTAAAGGTAATATCAGAGTCATCAGTACATATTTACTGAGGCACACTTGATTATTTTTAAGTTAACAACAGAGAAAAACAAGAAAACATTGTAATATTTCAGAGACTTAGTATTTTCAATATTTAAACTACAAAGAAAGCATTTGACTTATTTTACTTAAAACAGAATGCATCAATATAGTAAAATGCAAAAGAAAAGTGAACCATAGAACATTTAAGTACAGTATGTTAAAAGTACAGTAAAACACTGGATAATGATTGGATCGGATAATGCTAAAATCGCATAACGTTAAGTAATCTGGGGAGGAGAATTGGATCGAATAACATTAAGGTCCTATGGGATGGATCGGATAACAACCGCTAAAGCCTGTGCGGTTACAATGTATCTCTATGGAGCTTTAACATTATCCGATTCATCCCATAGGATTTTAACATGCATCGGATAACACTAAAAATTGGATAACACCAAGACTTGTGGAACCAAGTTTTAGCGTTATCCGAGGTTTTACTGTAATGCCATCTCTGTTTCCAGTGAGACTTCTTATCATTTTGGAATACATAATGTAAACATACCCTTTCTTGGGGGAGTGTCCTAATGATCTGTATCTGTAAACAGCAGGCCAGGTCGTCAAGTGAAACTGACAGAAGCCAGTTGCTAGATTTAAATTATAAATAGCCTTGCATTTATACTTTGAGGGGTGACATATTTCACCCCATCCTCTTATAAGACAACCTGACTGGGTTGGCTGGTTAAGTATAGCTTGGCACTGCTGATTTTGACTGGCATTGGCTGTCTCAGCACCTCCCTTCATCTAACATTTCCGTTTTCTTCTAATTGCCTTGCTGAGCAGTTTTTTTCTGCTTTAGCTGAATCATGTAAGCCCATAAAGCCTCATACATTGCTTTTAAAGAGTAAATGTGTTCATGCCACTTTTTATTTATGCACTCTGACAGAACTAATGTTGTTTCTGCACTGTTCTAGCAGATTGCTTCACACTTTAGATGGCAGGCAAGTTGTACTTGACCAAGGGAACACTGTAAAATATGAAAGTGAAGGTGATGTCCATTTATAAAATGTACAGATGACAATATCTTTATTAGGATCAATCAAATTGGCACAAAAGAGTAGAAATAATGCAAATGGTTTTAAGAAGCAAACCGTATATTCTGGCCTCACATTAATTTAGACCTCAAATTAATTTGGTCCTAAGATGGACAGAGAACTTTGTCCATTCTAATCACTAAGCAATATAATTTTAGACCAAGTGGCTTGGTGAGGGGGTTAACCCAATAAACTCCCTAAAATTTAAGTTTTAGCTTTGATTCCATGCCAACTGGAATGTTTATTTATTCTTCTCTTGTATGCTAACTCAGATAACTGGAAGAGAGTAGACTGATCCTTCAAGTTGCCCAAGTTGGTTCTAAAATGTCATTGCCTATCTGTGAGTTCCATCTTTTTCCCCATGGACTACCATAGTTACCTTTGTTTGTTTGTTTTTGCTTTGGAAAGGAAATAAATGACAATCTATATGACATAAGGTATCTGGAATTATAAATAAACATTTCAAATACTCATTACATGGCTGCAGCTGCCTACTAGGGTCCAACCAGGTCTCTCTAGCACCAATGCAAGTGTCCACTGAGCAGGCTGAGTTACGTGCTAAGGTAAAATCAAAATTAAGGTCATTACTCTCAAGGTCAGCATTGACTAATGCATTCTTGAGGCATTCTCACAGAGGTGACCTCATTGAACAGTGGAAAATCACAAATTGAATGTTACCAAAGCAAACACCTCCACTGTGCAAGAGTTTAAGAATCAAAGTCCTAATTATTGAAAAAAAAAATATCAAAGTTCATTGTAACCAGGGAGGGGCAAGCACAAGCAGCAGCTAGTAAATGCTAAATGGGACATGCAAAAATAGTTCTGTCATGTCAACAGGGATAATTACATGGTTACTGACAATTCCCACAGAGCAATGAACAATTTCTGAAAAAGCATGTTAGTATTGTAGATGACAGCCTGTGCTGATGGAAGATTTCACCTTGATACTAACCTGAAGAATATGAGGAACTGCACTCTCAGCAGAAGTTCCCAAAAGATGGTGCAGTGTATTCTACATCGTAAGAAATAGGGCTGGAGCGAAGCTTTAGTGCAGGTGACAACAGGAGAGACCATTTGCCTGCATGCCTTTCTTGTCACCCACAGAAGCAACGTGCTGGCCACTGTAGGGAACAGGATGCTGAACTAGACAAACAATCAGCAAAGCTCCTTTGGAGCTAGGAGAATTGTCTAAGGCAGGGTTCCCAAAACATGGCTCTCCAGATGTTCTTGGAATTCAATTTCCAGAAGCCCTGATCAGCAGGAGTGCAGACTTGGGCCTCTGGTAATTGAAGTCGAAGAATACCTAGAGAGCCAGGTTTGAAGAACTCTGGTCTAAGGCAAAGCCCCTTCAGGCTGTCTTGAGGTAGCTTCATCCCACTGTTCTCCCTTTCCCTACTCAATCATGCCAGGACTCCACCCTGAGTCGCTTGTGCGAGTAGGGTGGAATATAATAATAATAATAATAATAATAATAATAATAATAATAATAATAATAATAATAATAATAATAATAATAATAATAATAATAATAATGATGATGATGATGATGATGATGATGATGATGATGATGATGATGATGATGATGATGATGATGATGATGTCTTTCCATGCAATTGTTTCTCCTATTCTGCAAGATGTACACTGGCTACCTATTTGCTACAACAGGAGTTATCAACCTTTTCAAGCTGGGGGCCAGGTCACACTCCCTCAGACAGCCTTGGGGACTGAACAGCCATTTTGCCCTTCCTCCTCCACATGGCACTTCCTGGTGTGGTGGAGGCAGCGGAGGGCCACATGAAATTGTGCCATGGGCCTCATTCGGCCCATGGGCCTCAGGTTGAGAATCCCTGAGCTATGGAGTCATTTTCAACGAGTTATATTTGGCTTACAAACCTCTGCATGGCTCTGAACAAGTTCTCAGAAAGACATCAAAATGAGACAGAGATTTTCATATTTCTGCTGATGATTTGGTTTAATCATTATGGGCACAGATTGGTCTTCACCCAGTTGTTCTGCTTTGGTCATGACCATGTCATCCCTGTTGATTTCATCTGCCTTTTGATATTTGACAGATGAGAAGGAAATGCTTCAAATGGCTATTATTTCTCCCTTGCAGTATAATTAAAAGTATCTTAATTGTTTTAATTAATTCTCCTCGCTCCCCTGTCACAAAAGATTGTGGAGCATGTGAGAGAAATTGGAGCATGTAAGAGAAATTGAAAACAACTATCCACAGGCAAGAATATGGTTGGTAACAGAAGTTCAATAAATAAAGGGAGAGGGTGTCCTGTAATTAGTTGATGATATCTGTGTTAGCTTGTCCCAGGTCTTTTTACTCTCAGAATACAAAAAACAGCATTGAGATATCTGTTAACTCATGTTTAATTAAAAGGAAAATAAGGGTGTATTTTTAAAGCATTATCTACATGAGAAAGTACCAGGCAAAGAAATCTAACATCCTAAGTGGAGGAGGTCTGTGGTATTATTCAATGCTCGTCACAATAACTGCCTAGTACAATTTTTTAAAACTCTCCTGGATTTAACTAAAATCATACACACACACACACACACACACACACACACACACACACACACACACACACACACACACACACACACACACACACACACACAATTAAAATAGAATTTTAGACTACTCAACCTCTTTACATATCAGATCTTCTTATTTATATCTTAATAAGCTCTGCAAGTTTTTCATGGCTGTTTACACCCAATGGACAGAAATCTGTTTTAAACCTACACTATCAGAACTTAACACTTTATTCTAGACTCTAGTAAAGATAAAGGTCACCCTTGCTCTAAAGCCAGTTGTATCTGACAGTAGGGTTCAGTGCTCACCTCTGTTTATAGCCAAGGAGCTAGCACTGTCTGCGTCTGCAAACGTTTCTGTGGACATGTGGCAGGTATGCCTCAACACCAGAGTGCACAGAATGCTGTTTACCTTCCCACCAAAGTGATCCCTATTTATCTACTTGCAATTTCTTGCTTTCAAACTGCTGGGACAAAGATGGGAGCTCACTCCATCATGCAGTACCCGGGAATCGAACTCCAACTTTCCGCTCAGCGAGTTCAGCAACTTAACCACTTGAGCCACCTCAGTCTAGATTCTAAAGCAGTGATGGCAAACCTTGGCACTCCAGGTGTTCTTGGACTTCAATTCCCAGAAACCCAAGTCTCTGTGAATCCACATGAATGGGTTTACTGGGCATGTAAACCCATTAGCGTGGATTCACAGAGACTTCTGCTTCTGGGAACTGAAGTCAAAAAACACCTGGAGTGCCAAGGTTTGCCAACACGGCTCTAGAGAATCATAATTCATTTACCAAATGGCCTGAAGCAACAGTTTAATTTTAAAGATAAAGGAAACTTATCTATGTTTTATCATTCCATGCTGTAACTTGAATACTGTATTAGGTAAGGAAGGACTGTTTTTGTCAACCACCATCCTGTCAGGGTTTGTGAAAGTCACAGACACATATTGTTTGCTTCCCAGTAGGTCACATATTAAAGATCCTGAGTCAGTATGTTCTGTCACAGTGGTTAACTGGGATGGGCTTCCCTTCATCTACTGGTATGTTTATCTATGTTGTTACATTCTGAGTCAGGATGCTTATCAGTCAATTGAAACTCCCTCTGGGGCATGAAATGCCATTGCTGAGGCCACTTCTGCTTTGTCTCTGCAATACATTCAACATATTTTCTCCATACTGTATCAGATTTAGGTATAGAGTGTTCCTTATATCCTGCAAATTATTTATAACTTTTTTGGAATGTTGTGGTGGTTATGCCATTTGGATATTCTTTGGGTATCCTTTCCCCTATATTATAATTGTTAAACATTAGAACCTTATGAGCAGGTGAACAACACAATCAGCTTTTAAGAAGCACTCCTTTCTGCTAGTCTGTCTGTCTGTCTAATTAGGTGCTTGTGCAATCTTTCTGCAACAAATTGTATAAGCGCCAAGTATTAAGTCTGTCTGTTTAACTCAGAAGTAATGCATAATTCCAAGTAGATTGGATTTACTTGCTTAGTAACTCATTCACTTTTTGCTCTCTGGGAAAATCTCTCTAAAGTACTGAGAAACAGACTGAATGGAAAACAAAAATATAGGTTATATTTACTCAGCAGTTGTGTCCATGCCAACCCTTTTTAAGGTTAAAGTCATCAGAGCTTCATTTCTTCACTTCAGTAATAATTTGGGAAATTGTGGCATTTTAACCATGTGGTGTCAGATGTGATGGAAACCATATGGAGCTAAACTAAGCCATCTAAGTTACTTAGTAGGCTGACCTGGAAAGGAAGGCCATTTCAAATAATGTGACTTATTGGAAGCGTGTTACCAAAATCAGTTGTATATTGGTCTTTCTCAGCCAATACAGCTAAATAACAGTCCTGTTTGGCAGTGATGGTGGAAATTTTGTTACATGAACGCACACAAAGCTCATAGCACATTAGCACCTTCTGATGCCCAAGGCCCTCTTTAATTATTGTTTCAATAGTTCAACATAGAGACAATTCCTGTTATATGGGGGAAATTATGAATCTTTTCCATTGTTCTGTGACATCATCAGCCAGAAAAAGAAACTACTGAGGTATAGTGGTAACGATGCCTTCTTAATATATGGGCTGAACTATATATTACAGATACAGTAATCTGTTGTTCATATGTGGGAACTCCTTAAATGAAGAAATTATATGACTGATGCAGCCAGAGCTTTTCTTATCCTTCTAGCCATCTTGCATTGCTAAGGTAACTGAGTGTGTACACACACACACACACACACACACACACACACACACACACACACACACACACACACACACACACACACACACACACACAACACCCTTGATACCACTGTTAAATGAGAACAAAAGAATAGCATTACAATGAGGAACTAAACATTTTGCTTTTGAACTTCCTGTAATGGCAATGCTGAAGAATGATTGAAGTAGGCTTGCAAAAAGCAATGGAACACAACCATTTCAAAACATAACATCCAAGGTCTGTGAGATGGAAGGGATTCATGCAGATATCTAAAATGAATGAATCTTGTTGTACTTAAAAGATAGAAGACTTGACCAATTGCCAGCCCTCATGGCTTCTTGTCACTTTGTGTATTATTATCAAGGCACACCTTGATAATATCCTCAAGGCTGTGACAGAGCATTGCAGTCCCAGTTTCAAATTCTGCATATGTGCTGCTGGAGACGGCTCCATGATCATAGTGTGTGGATCACTTCATGGCAAGTTGGGATCCCCCTTAAACAAATTCACACCAATGGCATTTTTCCTGCTTAAAGAAAAAATGTATTCTTGGATATGAGTTGCAACTGCCGCCGACGATTAGACAAGAGTACAAAAAGTTAAATATTTTTAAAAGGGTAAATGTCCAAATCTGTAGTAAAATAATACTCACCTACTTCTGTTAGGCATCCACTACTGTCAATATATTTCATGATCATGGACAATTCTAAGCTATTTTAGATACCTTTTAGAATGAACTTTCTGAGTTCATACAAGTAAAAATATTACATACAACTACATCACCCATAGATCTTTCTTAGAATCAGTCTGGTCAATTGAGGTTAAATTTCTGATTGGATACAGTTCATGGAATTATGTATGGCAATGGATGACCAGTTTGAACAAGATGTTACACAAATAATGTACTTCTGGAAACTGTTCCAGAAAGCATCTTAGTGCAGAGGTGATCCAAATGAGTGTGTGAATGAAGTTCTTATCAGCCCCAGGTTCCATGTGTTTAGTTGTCTTCATTCTCTTTGCTCATCCTTCTTAATCCTGTGTCATATTCCCTGCACCTCTCAGTCCAGTTCTTGTCAGAAGAAATGATTTTCCACTAACTATAGAGAAGGTAATGCAACTTTGTAGTGATACACAGAGTTGTCAAATATGCTACAAATACGACTTCAGCATAAATCTATTCAATCCAAAATGTCATGGTTCATACTTCTGAAACATATTCTATGGAAGAAAATGAAATTACATTCAGAAGAATATTTTTTCTTGTCCACTTTCAAAGTGGACCACTTGACTGTGGTGGCTCAAGTAGTTAATACGCTGGACTTGATGACTGGAACATCAGCAGGTCAGCAGTTTGAGACCTGAGTACTGCACAATGGAGTGAGCTCCCGCCTTGGTCCCAATTACTCCCAACCTAGCAGTTCAAAAGCAAGAAATTGCAAGCAGATAAATAGGAACCACTTCAGTGGGAAGGTAAATAGCATTCTGTGCACTCTGGTGTCTAGGTATGCCTGCCACATGCCCATGGAAACATCTGCAGATGCAGACAGTGCTGGCTCTTTGGCTATAAACAGAGATGAGCACTGAACCTTAGAGTCAAATGCAACTGGCTTTTGAGCAAGGGCAACCTTCAAAGGTACTGATTTGCATTTTTGGCAACTATTTTACACTGTTTCTATTATAGTTGCCTAGCAGTTTATCTAGAGTATGGTTTTATGGTGATTTTGTAATATTTTAAAAAACATTTTAGGGTAGAACTTGTTCAATACCTAGTTTAGGAGTAAAGAACCTCCAGCCCACAAATCTAAGTCAGTCTGTGGGGTTTCTGAATAGGGGCCATCAGAAGATTGGTGAATTCACTGCTCTCTCCTGAAGACCCCCTCACCTCACCCTGAGCTTGGCATGAAGGTAGGGTAGAGAAAAAATCCTTGGCTGTTTCCAAATTAGGATGTCTCTTTGTACATGCTCAGTTTGCAAAAATCAGCATGATTTCCCTTTGAGTTACATGGCAAGCTGAGTGGGAATAAACATAAGAACTAGCAATTTCAGAGCTACCTTGCAGACAGTGGCACAGAATCCGCTGGAGAAAGGAAAAATTATGGTGTGGTAATGGGAGAGGCTTGAGATTGGTATTCCCATGATAGCACAAGATTTGGGAAGACCAATTCAGTCCATGGGGCTAACCCATTTTACCACCAGTAGAACAACTGATTTAACAAATAACCTAACAATCAATATCATTTTGGAAGAAAGTGAATCATATTTATAAAAGAGAAAACATCAAATGGCTCATACAATGATAATGAAGAGTTGTGTTAATGATTGGCTATATAATGGCTCTGGTCCTGTAACAATAAGCTCATTATTTTCATGCCCAGTTGTCTCCTGAATTGATCGGTTCCACAAACTCTGTCAGTAGACGTCACATGTTCTCATATTGGTCACAAAGCAGGTATTTAAAAAGAAGCCATATTTATCCTATTGGCTACCTTACATTGAAGAGATGGGAAGAAATCACTCTGAAAGGTAACTGGTTCTTGTAGGCAAATGTCAGAAATGTTATAAAAATGAAAAGCTACTGTGGGGTGCTGCACTTTTAAGAAAGGAGAGATAAAATGGAGGGAGTAGTTCTGTTATTCTTATAAAATGGAAGGGTGTTTAATTATTCCTCTGCCAAGCATTTCCCCAGTGCACATCATGTGCCCCCATGCCGTTTTGTCCCAGATATTTATTTGAGTGGGGTGGAAACAGTATCAGACAGTAAGACTCCTTTTCATTTAAAAGAATCTGGCCAACCATGCCGTAAGATTTTGTTATATTTCTCTTCATGCAACACCTAAGCTAGTTGGCTGGATAGTTTAGGGTTTGTTTTTTTAAAGTATCTGGCTGCCGAGAGGTTGGGAGTTCAGTTTCCCACTGTGCCTTCTCCAAAGAGAAGAACCAGTCTGTGTAGTCATAGGCAAGCTGCACAATCCCAGTATGTCCTCAGAAGAAAGAAATTGAAAACAACTTCTGGGTATTTTCTTCCTAGAAAACTTTGGAAAAGGTCACCACAAGTCCAAACTGACTTGGTGGCACATCATCATCGCCGCCACCGCCACCCCGCCACCGCTGCCACCGCTGCCGCCGTTGTCGTTGTCGTCGTCGTCGTCGTCGTCGTCGTCGTCGTCGTCGTCATCGTCGTCGTCGTCATCGTCATCATCATCATCATCATCATCTTCTAAGGCGGTCTAGAGGTATCCAATAGAGAAGTCATAAAACAGTCTTCTTGATTATTTTCCCCACAGAGCAATCAATGAGGGCCAAGTGTGTCAATAGTTATATCTAGTCCAGATATGGAAATGAAACTTTAAAACAGGGGTTCTCAACCTGTGGCCCATGATTTGGATGCAGCCCGTGACACCATTTCATGTGGCCCACCACCAGTTCCACCACACTAGGAAATGCCATGTGGTGGAGGAAGGGCAAAATGCCCATCTGGCCTCCAAAGCTATCTGAGGGAGCATGACCCAGCCCCCGGCTTTAAAAGGTTGAGAATTCCTGCTTTAAAACATTGTACAGTAGATGACAATAGATAAGAATTCCTCCATCCACCCCGGACAGATCCTTCTTATATGTCTAGGCCAGGCTTTAAACTGCCAGAATGAAACCACCTTTGTTGAATTCATTCCATAGTTCCTTTTGCCTGACATTGGGAAAGAAAGATTAGCCGTCACAACAAGGTTGCTGTTGCCTGGGATATGCCCAACTGTGGTTCAAAACTACCACAATCTTCGAGCAGGCTCTTTCTGTGTACCCCACCGCAGATAGCTAATAAAAGCTTTTTGAACTGTATCTTGATTTGTCTCCACACTGTGAATGGTAAGCAGTCCATTTATGAGACGTGCAAAATATAAAGAAGTTTTGTGCTCAGGAAGCAGATGATGTGACTAATGAAGGCTAGCAAGGGGTGTGGCTATCATGAGATAATAATTTTCCTTCAGTGCCTGAGGGAGAAGTGAGACTCTATATCTCCCTTCTGTCTCTCTGGGGGAGGCTTATCCATTTGGAACAAATCCTTGTTGGGTTTTTTGCACAGTTGCTGTAAAATGCTTGTGGTGCAAAGAATTAGTGATATAATTCCTTTATTCTTCTGAAAAGTAGTTTTCCAAGTTGGGCACTTTTGGGTATCTTTGGAACAACACAAGGAGAGGCCAGACAGAGATTTAGAATGAAGTGTCAACCGTGTGTATCTCAAGCATGCTTCAAGTGTAATAAACTAAAAACGAGAGGGGGGGGGGAAGCAGCAAACCAGCCCTCACGAGCTTCCCTTCCACCACTCTCTATGGTGCTGCTGCCGAAGCCGCTGTATCAAAATCTTAATATTGGTGATCCTCATGGCAATCAGCCATGAAGACTGTCCTGAGAATATAAAGCAGTGGCCTTTCATCTGCCTTCCACATAGCAGCGTGGCACCCATACCACTGATCCAGTTCCATGAGTCATTCTTCTCATCCTGAGACCTTTTGGCATGCAAAGTCTTCATCAGCCCCAGGCCAGTATAAATGAAGCTGCTGTTCTCCATCAAGATGGATTAAAGTGGGATTTAATCCACTTGGGGACCATCACTCTTCCCTGTGGACTTCGGCATCCAATGCCATTAGTCCTCATGGTTGTCAGGTTAGTTAACCACTGCCTGATACTTGGCGTTGAGTCACTGGCAGTATCAGTGGTGGGCAGTAACAGGTTTATACCCCCCTGGCAGGGGGGGGGGAGTAGCAAAATTAGGTGGCCTTCAGGCAAGGGGGTGGCAAAATTGGGTGGCCTTTGGGCAGGGGGGAGCAAAATTGGGTGGCCTTCGGGCTGGGGGGAGCAAAATTGGGTGGCCACGTCCACCTCCCTGCCCTGCCCAGAATAACACAGCTACCATTTAAAAAGTTTCATTCTGTGCAAGCATATCAGAGAGTAAACAAAACAAAAAGACAAAAACGTTGTGGCACCTTAAAGACTAACTGCTGTATTTTAATGTGAGCTTTTGTGGATCAAGTCCACTGGCTCTTTGGCTATAAACAGAGATAAGCACTAAACCCTAGAGTTGGTAATGACTGGCTTTTGAGCAAGGGCAACCTTTACCTAATAACAGAAGATCCTGATTGGTATTCAAATTTGACATCAGGTTTTGTCCCTGCAAGTGGTTCAAGGTCTCCCTTACTCAAAAGCCAGTCATATCTGACTCTAGGGTGCAGTGCTCATCTCCACTTGGAGCCAAAGAGCCAGTTCTGCCTGTGTTTGCAAATGTATACATGGCCATATGGCAGGCATGACTAGACTGCCCATGATGTAGGCTCCACCCATGATGTAGGCTCTGCCCATGGTGTGGTAGCAAAAAAATTTGCTGCCCACCACTGGGCAGTATGGTCTACTCTATTAAGTAACAGGATAACCTGGCTAGACTCTCACTCTGTACACAGATTGTAATTTTCTAAGAATGTCTCCTATTCGTACAGAGGCTCCTTATATATCCAGGCTGCTGGAAAACCACAACAAGCCCATACCAAATATTCACTTAATTCAAGATCCAGTGCATTCCACTGCTGATATGAAGAAGAGCAAGCGATTTTTTCCTCCAAGTTTCAGGAAGATCATTTGCTTTTGACTTGCTCCACACTATCTCCTTACTTGGGAATAGAGACTACTCTATCTTGAGACCCTTGCTTCACATGTTATTTTTAGATTCTTTGTCCACTCATGGTATCTGCTTGATTGTGTAAGCTGCAGACCTCAGCTGTGCAATCTATGAATTTAACTTGCACATTGTGGAAGCTAAGATGACTAAAAATACATGTGTTCTTTGCTTGTATGTCTGCTCATGTGGAGCAACCAATTCGGTAAATGGTTAAAAATAATATCTGCAAGTCAAAACAAAGGGACTTGGTGTACTTTAAATATTAACAAATATATTTTAGCATTGGCTATTTTAGACTACAGATTAATTCATCAGATGCATGAATAGCTTATTGAATTACATGTGTGTGTGTTTATGATTGTAAATAATGAAGTCAAAAGAAATTTAAATATGGAAAGTCAAGACCACGGGTTCCCAACCTGTGACTTGCAACCTCCAAAGGTGTTACAAAGTGTTTTATGCGAGATTGCTGGGGTTATGTTAACTGTGGTGATGACGAGAGAAGAAGGAAGCAGCAGGGAGTTTAAAGAGATGCAACCAGTTTGCGAGATGGACTGGGTGGCAAAGCAGCCTCATTAGAGTAAATAAAATCTTTTTGTTGTTCAGTCGCACAGTCAATTCTGACCCTTTGCGACCCCATGGACCACTGTCCGCCAGGCACTCCTGTCCTCCACCATCCCCTTCAACTCGCTCAGCTCTGTGCCCATTGTGTCCACAATACCATCTATCCATCTCATTTTTGGCCGCCCCCTTCTTCTTTTACCCTCAACCCTTCCAAGCATCAAGGGTTTCTCAAGTGAATCCTCTCTTCTCATTTGATGTCCAAAGTACTTTAGCTTCATCTTTACAATTTGACCTTCTAAGGAGCTGTCAGGGTTGATTTCTTCTAGAATCGACCTATTTGTTCTCCTCGCTGTCCAGGGGACTCTCAAAACTCTTCTCCAGCACCACATCTCAAAGACATCTATTCTTCTGCGCTCAGCTTTCCTAATGGTCCAGCTCTTACAACCATACATTGTCACAGGGAATACCATTGCTTTGACTATACGAATTTTTGTTTGCAATTTGATGTCTCTGCTTTTCACTATGCTCCCCAGGTTTCTCATCGCTTGTCTCCCAAGAATTTAATGCATTTTCTTTTGTTGTTGTTGTTTAGTCGCACAGTCAATTCTGACCCTTTGCAACCCTATGGAGCACTGTCCGCCAGGTACTTTACCTCATTTAAAATACCTTTTTATGAAAATGTGCCAGGGCATTGCAGAATATTTGGCTATTATAAAAAGGGGGGGGTCATGGTTTAACGAAAGATCGGAAACTCTGGTCTTAGACAATGCTGTGGTTAACACATATAGTCACAGAATTATAGGATCATAGAACCATAGAACTGGAAGAGACCTCCAATGTCATAATGTTCAAACCCTGGATAAAGCAGGAAATCCACCTGATGGTCTTCCAATCTCTCTTTGAAAATTTCCAGTGAAAGAGAGTTCACAATCCTGTGCAACAGACCATTATGTTGTTGTTGTTGTTTAAAAATAAAATCCCTCTTACCTTCTGCGAAGTTCTTCCTTATGTTTTGTCAAAAATTTCTTTATTATAATTTGAATCCATTGTTCAGGTCTTATCGTTTGGAACTCTAGAATGCAAGTTTGTTCTACATTCACACAACAGTTGTTCAAATTTTTAAAAATGGCTATAATATTCCCTGCCAGCCTTCCCTTTTACAACAGACCCAGCATCCACAATCATCCTTCATATGGCTTAATTTCCAGGCCTGTTACTATTTGGCTTACTCTTCTTTAGACAAGGACTAATTTTTCAATATTCTTCTTAAACTGTGGTGTTCAACACAGCAGACAGTATTCTGGGTGAGTTCTGAGTAAAACAGAATAAAGTATTATGGTTATTACCCTCAATAAACCATTGGTAGTTTCCTGGATCCCCCTCCTTTTATTTTATTTTCTTTCTTTCTTTTCTTTTCTTTTTTTTTTAAGATTCGGACAAAATTTGCTCAGCTCCATTCTTCATGGACCTCATATGTCCTCCAAGAATTCTAAAAAATGATAAACAAAGTTGCTGAGACTTACATTTGCAACTTCCTTTGGTTCTCTAGTATGCAAGTCATCTGGCCCAGCAGATCATTATAGCAGCTATTAAAAATAATAACAGCATGCCACCCAATCAATTTTAACTTATGACAACACATTTTAGGATTTTCTAGGCATAAAGTACTTACAGGATTTTAAATTTTAATCTTGCACAGTTTTATATCTGAGGGTTTTAGGAATGTTTGTGTTTTGTTGTGTTGCTTTTGTGATTTGTGAGCCGCCCTGGATCACCTCGGTGAGGAGGGTGGTGGATAAATATGAATAATAAATAAATAAATAAATAAATAAGTGATTTACTAGTGCTGCCTTCTAGGGAGTGTTCTGGAACAACATAGCTTGTCCAAAGCTACCCAAGCTGGCCTCGCCTCAAATGCACACTGGAGACTCAAACTCCCCACCTCTTGCTTCGTAGCCAGGTGTCCTAGCTTACCTGGCCATATTTAATTGTGCTGGGCAGCTCCCCCTCCCCATTTTATTCTAATTGAACTAAGCTAAGTATTGTTTGAAGAGACTGCGGTGGCTTAGTGATTAATATGCTGAACTTGATGATTGGAAGGTCAGCAGATCTGCAGTTTGAGACTTGAGTGCTGCATTAGCTCTCATCTATGTCCCAGCTCCTGCCAACCTAGAAGATAAAAAAAAGGGGGGGGCAATTGCAAATAAATAGGTACCACTTCAGTGGGAAGGTAACAACATTCTGTGTGTTCTGGTATCTAGTCATGCCTGCCACATAGCCACAGAAACATCTTCAGACACAAATTTCTTTCACAAATATATGAAATAATAAAAATGTTTCAGTTTTTAGGCTGCAAAATCTACCCAGATGACTAGGATGGCCCCACCAAAATAAATTGGGACCTCCTTTTGAATTAGATCTAGGGAACATTATTTATTGCTATTTTTACTTAGATATTACATTTATACCCAGCTTTCCTTTGATAAGCTCAAAGAGACTTACATGGTTCTCCTGTTTCCCACTTTGTCCTCCTGACAACATGATGAGGTAACTTGGCTGACAAGGTGCAACTGACACAAGGTCACCCCGACAATTTTATGGCCAACAGGCAACTTGAACCCAGTTCTCGCAAATCTTGGCCAAACAATGTAACCACTACATCACTAGCTCTCTGGCTGCACTATTACTGCATTCATTTTGCTACCTCATCTCTAATTCAACCTTGTGTGTCTTATCATATGAGCTGCAATAAGTTTCATTGAAAAAAAATATATCACCGGGTGGCTAAATGACCTTTTGCTGCTGTTGACCTCTTCCAGAGTATTTCCATCACTTGACTAGCATCTAGTGGTGACTCGCATACATGAATAAGCCATTCCTTATCCTATACCAATGGACACAGCTTTCATATCAGCTCAGATCATCATATACCCAATGTCCCTAAGAGAATCAGTTCACATACTCAGCTGCTAATTTAAGTGATGAGAAATAAAGTTATGTATGTGGATTTATCAGCCTGTCCATTGCCTATTCTTCCTTGATTTATCAGTTTCAACAATAGAAGAAACAGTGATTTCAAAGGGACTGCTTTTAAAAAATAAATAAATAGTGTACATAACCGTTAGAAGAAAAGTACAGACTTAACAGCTATGCTGATACTATGTGTCCATTGTCTTCAATCAAAGCACGCTGCTGATTTCTCATTATTTTCAGTTGCATATCCAATTATGCACAAATAAATTTCTCTCTGCAATTTCATGCCCTGGACTAAAATTAATCACAAATAAATCAGCATTGCCCTTGATTGTCTTTGCCTACTCTGAAACCAGAAGTAATGCTAATACTTCACTGACTTCCACCCATCACTTGAAACAAAATTCAATACCTGTCAAGATGTTAAATATTTTTTCCAAAGTGCTTCCACTTCTTCCAAATAGCAATATATTTCTCTTCCAATCCAAGTGTTCACAGAGCCACGTGGACCTTTTTAGAAACATTGGAGTCCAGACACTCAGCTATAAAAATGGTTTGTAACATTCCAAGGTTTATTAATTCCATGTCAATGGTATAAGATATTCTTGCATCCTTTGCAAATCACCTTTTCATATGAAAAAGGCAACAGCTTATTCACAACCACATCAAAGGCCTGCACATGACTCACATCCACTAAACAAACACTAATGCCCAATGGCAGTAATACAGCTATTTATATTCACTGCTTGATTTAACCAGTAGAATTCCTTTAATACAATAATAAGCATGAGCGCTTTGCAGTAAAAAATAAAGACTTGTGTGTTAGTGGTATTCAAGGCTGTTCTTAACACCATATCAGATTCTGACACTGGTTGGCTGAAGCATCTTAGATTGCAGATTGTCTTTTCATAATGACAAAATAGAGCACTTACATTTAAATTAAGTCTTTGGAGGTTGGCGTGCGTGCGTGGCTGGATGGCAATTCATCTGTGCTTCTATCCTCTACCCCACTCATAAGAGAGAGAGAAGGTAGGTACATGTGTGTGTGTGCGTGCATATATAACCTGCAAATCTATAATGACAACAGACCAAAAATTATTCATTTGAAACTCAAAGTATACAGCTTGTGTTTGCACTGTACATTGAAAACAAAGAATAGGAAGCACATGGAACTCCGTGCTACAATGGTGTTATTCACAATGTTTGTACAATGTTTGTGGTCTATCACCTTCTGTAAGTCAACACATTTCACATTTCCCAGCACTGCACATCATACACGGCAATGTTTTCTTATCTTCATTGTTTTTCTTAAGGAACAAGCACCCTTGTCCTCATGCTAGTGGTAAGAACTGTTGAGGGAAGAGGCAACATAATCATTCCCAGATAGTGTGAAATGCCAGACATTACATGAAGTATAGTGGATGGCTTCTTCCCTCCAGCATTCACTTGCATCTAAGTTTCTACCTTTTCTCATCAGCTACATTCATGTGTAACACTTAATCTGATTTGGATAAAGACTTTGCTTTGATGGTACAGTATGCTATAAAAAGCAGAATTCTATTTCTCACCATCACTGATAAAGCCAACTCAACTCAGACTTTTCCTTTGACTTATTTGCTGATTTGCTTGATAAACAGCAACGCTTACAGGAAAGATAGATGAATACAGAGCTAGAATAACAATGACAAGTATTTAGGCATGAAGCACAGGGACCTTCTTTGAAAAACAGCCATACATGATTATCTGACTGAAAGTTTTTGAAAGATGTGGGCTTACCTCCCCCTTCACATTATGGTGAGACAATTTTAGAAAGGCTATCATTATTATATACAATTTTATGATATTTTAGGGTTTACCACCTATCTCCTAAAATACATAAGAGTAGTTTTCTTACTTATTTGGGAAAGCTGTGTGAAACTGAGTAATTGATTCATCTGGTTGATAATGCCTGAGAGATCCTTCCTCTAATCCCTCTGCCCTTCTCTAAACAACTGTTGATTCCAATCTATTTTGTTAAAGATAGGTTTGACACTATAACACAGGTCTTCTTAACATATTGAAAGAAAAGCTCCCATGAATTCTATAAACAGCTGGCTGATTTGGTTCATTTCATGGCTATTGTATATCATGCCATGATGTCATATACAGTAATACTCCGCATAATGTTAAAGCTTGGTTCCCAAGTTTTAACGTTATGCGGTTTTTAACTTTGTGCGATACATTTATCGCACAATGTTAAACCAAAGCCCATGGTGGCTGCTTTGAGTTGGGAAGGGCCAGGGGAACCCAGCACCAACCAGGGCAGCTTCTATATAAACAAATTTAAATAAATAAATAAAATAGATAACACCCCCCCCCCTCAAAGTCAAAGCGGACACCATGGGCTTGCCCTCCGCTGGCCACTTTGACTTGGGAAGGGCCAGGGAGAGCACCTACAACCTGTCCTGGCTGGTGTTGGGTTCCCTCCGGCCCTTCCCAACTCAAAGCAACCCAATCCCCAAGCGGATGGCCTGCCTCTTTGGAAAGGGAACTGGGGATCAGATGCTCCAATCCCCAGTTCCTGTTCCAGAGAGGCAGGCGAGCCTCAAAGACCGCAGGGCTGGTCTCCCCCTGCTTGCCTTGGAAGGGGTGAAGCGCTTCTCCCCTTCCCTTCCAAGGCAAGCTGGGCTCGGCCCACATACACCCCCTGCTTGCCTTGGAAGGGAAGGGGTGAAGCTAGTGATGGGCATGAGCTGGATCGGACCAGTACGTGTGTACCAGTAGTAAATATGGCTGTCCCCGCCCACCTCCTTGCCCTGCCCATCTCCTCCTCCTCCTAGAAGAGGCTTAGGAGGGAGCTGGCTCCATTTTCCCTTTCATCCAAGGCTTTTCTTGGGCTCCGTTTCACCCCAAAGCACATCCCCAGCCACTCCAGAATACTTGGGGAGGCACTTCAGGGTGAAACAGAGCCCCGGAAAAGTCTTGGATGAAGGGGGAAATTGCTCCAGAGGTTCACTATAGAGTGATGAAAATAGAAAAGGCTTCTATTTTCATAGCTCTATAGCAAAGAGCAGTCACATGACCAACAGGCTATGTCCACCCAGTCACATGGCCACACCCACAGTGTGGTAGTGAAAAAAATTTATGCCCACCACTGGATGAAGTGCTTCCCCCCCTTCCCTTCCATGATGAGCCAGGCTTGGCCCATGGGCACCCCCTGCTCGCCTTGGAAGGGAAGGGGCAAAGCGCTTCCCTTCCAAGGCAAGCAGGGAGAGCACACAGGCCAAGCCTGGCTCACCTTGGAAGGGAAGGGGCGAAGCACTTCCCTTCCAAGGCAAGCATGGGGAGCACACAGGCCAAGCCCAGCTCGCCTTGGAAGGGAAGGGGGGAACCGCTTCACCCCTTCCCTTCCAATGTGAGCAGGGGGCACCTGTGGGCCAAGCCTGGCTCACCTTGGGAGGGAAGGGGGGGTGCACTTCGCCTCTTCCCTTCCAAGGTGAGCAGGGTTGCCCGCAGGCCAAGCCCGGTTTGCCTTGGAAGTGGTACATATTTATCTACTTACAATTTCTTGCTTTTGAATTCCTAGGTTGGCAGGAGCTGGAAGAACAGTGAGAGCTCACTTTGCTGTGCAGCACTTGAATCTCAAACTGCTGACCTGCCAGCCTTCCAGTCATCAAGTTCAGCCACTACTTTTGAATAAATATTTTTTATAAAACCACTCTATGGGGCTGAAAGGGCTCCAGTAGCATGCCTTCAGAGTGCAGCTGAAGGCCTTCTCGGGTCAGCCCCATAATAACTGAGAAGAGGTCTAGCTGATTGATCTTTTTCAAAATAAATATTAATTTGAAGTAGCAAAATTCCACTTTGATCAAATATTTTAAAAATTAGTAAAGCTCTGGATCAGCTGCTCTTGCTATCCATTGCTGCTTCAGATCACCACTCCTGTCAGTTGATTGGCAGAGACAGCCCAACTGATGGCAGGGGAGGACTCAACATAGAGGGTCACATGCCCCCAAATGATGCATTTTGCAGCAAAATGAATACCAGTGCAAAATAAATTACCCCCGGTGGGTGGTTCAAAATAACCCACTCAGGGCCGGAATAAAGCAAGTTGACCCTTGCACTGTGTAACGATTTGAAGGTAAATTGATTTCTACATGTGTCTCATGTGAACTCCCAGTTGCATATGAGGAGCCCTCAAGAAAGAAATGAATACAATTGCATTAAAGGCAGTTTTACTTGTGCTTCTGCCAATTTGATTTATGCCATCTCTTGCCAGAAATGTCCATCCGTGCTTTATGTAGGACAAACAGGACAATCTTTACGCAAAAGGATTAATGGACACAAATCAGATATCCAGAATGGCAACACGGAGAAACCTGTCTCAAACCACTTCAATCTAACTGGACACTCTATCCAAGACCTGAAAGTTGCAATTCTGGAACAGAGAAATTACAAAACTAGGATTGAAAGGGAGACAGCAGAAATCAAATACATCCATCTGTTAGATACCCATCACAGGGGGCTAAATATTAGTGAAGGGTTTCTGGGACATTATCAAATTTGATACAGAGATTGCTATATGATTTTATATTACAACTTTCCTGCCAATTCTCTTTAGTATAACAGAAAGAAACCAGGTACAGGAGTTTGCCCCCCCCCCCCTGACATGCAGGTTACAAGTTGATCAGATACCATAGTGGGCTTACTCAGCAACCTTGAGATTGAAAGGGAGTCTTTTAGAGTTTATCTGAATAATCTATTGTTGCTAATGGCTGGGTGATACTGCATTCTTGTGCTTGCTTGTATGTCATCTTGCTTGACACCAACCCTTCTCCCGTCGACCTCCTGAATTTGGTATATAAGAACATGCCTGTAAGTTTCATTCCTTGTCTGATGAAGTGGACTTGATCCACGAAAGCTAACAGTGAAAATATAGCAGTTAGTCTTTAAAGTGCTACTGTGTTTTTAATTTTATTTTATTTATTTTGTTTTGTTTTGTTTTGTTTTCTGAGTTATCTAAGATAAGCTCTGTATGTTCTCTACAAGCCATTAACATTCAAGATCCCAAAACAGTTTTTTTCCCCCCACATTTTTTTCTCGATAGCCACCTTTGTCTCCTCTGGGACCCTAACAACCCCCTTCTTTGTTTTCTTAGCCATGGGTTTCTAAAATGGATAAAGAAACCCCATTAAAAGATAGGATTATGTCTGTTCTCAGGGTTGCAGTCACAGGGTTAAATGCTATTAGTAGCCCTTCTCCAAATAGACTTAGATAATTGTTAAACAGGAAACAATAGTGCTACAACAAACTTGGAGGCTACAACTTGTACACCCCACGTTCTTTTCATCAGCACCAGAGTGGGAGTTGCTTGAAGAATTTAAGAGCTTTTCAAATATTTTTTTGAAACCAAAGAACAAAGTCCAAGATTCGGTGGCGAAGCGTGGGTTTCAGCCGCCCGCGATGTAGGCCAAATTTCTCACCCCCTGGGTGCGGCCCAAAAAGTTGGTGGTAGTGGAGGGTCTTGGCGCCCATCCCTGTAGCAGCCTCTTCACTCCGGCCACTAGGAAATCTGGGAGCAGTGACGAACTCCTATTTATTGTGAAATTTTGCCACCCCCAAAAAGTGCCGCCCGGATTGGGCTCCCCCCCCCTACACCACTGCCAAGATATATTTATCAACTGAAGTAGGACATCCACAACATAGATAAATTGGCTTCACGTATGCTATCTCTAAACCCCTAAAATAATGCAAATGGAAATTCATAAGAGCACTATGAAAACAAATGTACTGTATTGTAATTCTGTTGTCTAAGTCAAGATGGCAGGGGCCAATTATCTGCCTCTGTTGCTTTTTCCAATTCAAAACCTGAATCACAGATCCTTCTAGGGTAAGTCTTTCCATTGGGCTGAACCAAATACTCCACAGGATGTTAATTTGTGATAGGTGATGCCTAGTGATTGTGGGTAAAGTAACAACAGACGTGGGTGAAATACTCATCACTCAGGGTTGATTAATGAACCAGAAAAAATCTGCAGAGCTTCTAGAAAGAAGGCCCAAAGGAGTTATGGTGCATAACTTTTTCTTTTGTGATTTCCCTTTTTCAATTAAGTTTGACATTTTTGAGAGTGTGCTGAGTTACAGACCATTAATCTGTGCTTGGAAGCCAAGAAAAAATAAATATTCTCATAGAACAAAAAAAAAAACCATATGAATGCAGAAATGCCACCTTGAACATTACTTTTGTTGTTCAGGTCATTGTATCATGGGTTCATGAACAAGTCAAGTTTAAGCAATTCAAAAAAAAAAAGCCCTGAAAATGTATACTGTTAGATAGCAATATTACTGAATCCTCCAAATACATTCCCCCAATTTGTTACCTGTTTTCAAAAACACACAAAATTATTCATGATTCAAAGGTGAATTCCTACTTCAAAGGCAAAACAGAAGACAAAAAGCCATTTTCAGACTGAGATTTTACTCTTTCCCACTCTTTCTTTCTATTCTATTCTTTTTTCTTACCAAATTAGTAAATCCTAAAAAAATTATTAGGACTTCACAAGTTTTGATGCTGAAATAATTATACTGAGTTGCAACAGTAACCTTTAACGCTGCCATACCACTACCCTCAGTGATGGGGTCCAGAAAAATTTACTACCACACTGTGGGCGTGGTATAGTGGGCGTGGCCAGGGGGAAAGTCCTGCATTGCACCAGAATTAGGACTACTTTGTTTCAAAACTTGCATGGGTGGGGCCAGCCAGATTTTCTGCTACCGATTCTGGTGAACTTGTGTGAACCTGCTGATGTCCACCACTGGCTACCCTTCATTCATTCTTGATAGGCAAAGGGCTCTCTTTGTAGGTAGGTTTTGTAACTATGCAGCACAAACCAATTTTGCTATATGAATACAGTACAGTATGTTTTTGCTACTACTACAAGTCTCTGCTTTTAAAAATGTTTTAAACTGCGTTTATTAGAAGCTTTTGAATATTGTTGAGTAATTTCTTCTTAATAGTACTGTATAACTTGCTTTGTTTTCCATTGGAATTGTTTTTGTGAGCCAGTTTGTGTCCCTATGTTCCTTAAAGTGGCATAAAAATCAATCAGTTCTATACAAGAATTTATTCTGTAAGTGTGACTAAAATTACTAAAAGTAGCTGGCTCAGGGCCATATTGAGCACTGATACTAAACCATTATATCACTTATCTCAGCAAAATGCTGTTGTTTAATGAGGTGATGGTCACATTGCAATGTATACATCAGTTATGTGATTGGGGGTTGACTTGCTAGTTAGTGGCAATTTGCCATGGTGAAAAACTAAAGGCTACTCCAAAAACTCTACACCCCAGTTACAGTTCACTCCAGCTATAATCTTCCAGGGCTCTTTGATTATTGAAACCAGCCCCCAATTTTTATAACACATAACTCTAATGCTTCCCTAGCCCAAGGGAAGGGAATTCTATTCAAGGAACAGTGCTATTTCTTTGTATAACTGGGCTGGGACTAGAACAATATTATGAAACTCTCTGAAGCAGAATTTTGAGTGTTACAAAGGGCTGGTGTGAGGAGAATAGAAGGAGAATATCTTGCTTCCGATGAGATTAAACTTGAAAACTTCTTCTGTCAAGGGAAAGATCTAACAATATCCTGGTCTGTATACAGTACAGTATATGGTATCTCTTGGCTATAGAGCAGGGATGTCCAAACGTTTTGGGCTGGGAGCCTGACCACATCCCAAGAACAGCTGAGTGGGCCAGACCATGCCCCTGGAACAGTAAAATTTTCCTGGTTTGGTGCAGACACTTTTGCACATGCGCAAAAGTGGCCATTTATTTCCTGGTTTGGTGCGGTTGCTTCTGTGCATGTGCGAAGGCAGCCATTTTACTTTGCAAAAGTGTCTGCACCAAACCAAGAAGTAAAATGGCTGCTTTTTGCACATGCATAGATGCATCCATATTTACTTCCTGGTTTGGCGAGGGTGTCGTGGACCTGACGGAATGCCTTTGGGGGCCATATCTGGCCTGCAGGCCATAGTTTGGGCATGCCTGCTATAAAGCAGTGGTTCCCAATGTGAGGCCAACACCCCATAGGGGGACTTCAATTTCCAGAAACCAAAGTCTGTACATTGGCAGATCAGAGCTTTGAGGGATTGACTTAGGCTTCTGGAAATCGAAGTCCCAAAACCAAAGTTTGGGAAACACTGCTGTAGAGACATAGGTCAAGGTGGGCAACACAGTAATATAATTTAGAATACAACAGAGCTTCGAGACATGAATAAGGCATGAGAAGTTTAGCCATTCTTAGCTATCACAGCCATGAGCTCAAGGAAGCATCAGGAATGATTATTGTCACTAGATAAGTGAACAAGTGTCAGTAATTTTTAAAATGTGTTTTGATATGTTTTTAATGTGTGAGTTTCATCCTGTTAGCACCCCAGAGTAGGAAAACCTCCTAGATGGGTGAGGTATAAATTGAATAAATAAATAAATAATGAAAATGTGATGGGAATGTAGTTATGCATCATGTAATTTAACAAACAACCTTTTAAAAAATCTGTTCCTGGGCCAGTTTATAGTGGTATGTATCCAGTGCTGAGATTCTCAACCTGTGGCCTGTGGGTCAAATGTGGCCCATAGCACCATTTCATGTGGCCCCCCACTGCCTCCACCACACCAGGAAATGCCATGTGGTGGAGGAAGGGCAAAATGGCCATCTGCCCCCCAAAGCTGTCTGAGGGAGTGTGACCTGGCCCCCAGCTTTAAAAGGTTAAAAACTCCTGATCTAGTGAATAAGCTCTGTCTGCACATCCATGCGGTGGTGATTCCCCTCCGTCCACAGTCCCCACTCCAGAGGGATGAGAGTTTTAGATGGTGGAAGACTAGAGAGGAGAGAGAAAAGAAGAAAAGTTCTATTGCAGGTGCAGAAGGGCTACATGGGGAAAGAAACTATCTTCTCCTGGATACTTGGAGAGGGCTTCTTTTAGCAGAAGATGTACACTATTGGATCTCAACTTGGAGAAATGAATGTAGAAGTTCAGTTATGGTTCTAGCAGTCAAGGAATGAATAATAATTTAGAAGGACAAGAACAGACCAACAAGTAACTAAGAAATCTCTTGTGATTGTAACTAATTATAGACATGGAGTCAGCAGTGGTGGGCTCAATTTTTTTTTTACTACCACACTGTGGGTGTGGTATGATGGGCATGGCCAGACAGGAAGCCCTGTGTTGCACCCAAATTAGGACTACAGTAATACTTCATATAACATTAGTATCGAATAACACGAAAATCGCATAACATCAAGGAATCTGGGAGGAAGAATTGCATCAGATAACATTAAGATCCTATGGGATGCTTCAGATAACAACCGCGAAAGCCTGTGTGGTTACAATGTATCTCTATGAATTCCATAGAGGATCAGATAACACTAAAAATCATATAACACGAAGACTTGTGGAACCAGGTTTTAGTGTTATATGAGGTTTTACTGTACTTTATTTCAAAACTTTGAATGGGTAGAACCAGCCAGAATTTTTGCTACCAGTTCTAGTAAAATGGTACGAACCTGTTGATGCCCACCACTAGGAGTCAGTCATCTAGCAAGTACAGTCATACCTCACATAACGAATTTAATTCGTTCTGCAAGGCTGTTCGCTATGCGAGTTTTTTGCTATGTGAAACAAACTCGCATAGCAAAAATTCCTATGGAAAAACTCGCATAACGAGCATTTCTATGGGGAAAACTCGCATAGCAAGTTTTTTTTTTGTTTTGCAAGTTTTCCCCATAGAAATGCTTGCTATGCGAGTGTTTCCATAGGGAAAGTCTGACTTGCATAGCGAAAATTTTCACTATGTGAATTGGACTCACATAATGAAAATTTTCGTTATGCGGGTCAGACCGGTTAGCGAAAAACCCGCTCGTTATGCGAGTTTTTCACTAAGCGAGTCACTCGTTAAGCGAGGTTTGACTGTTCTGTAACTGATTAACTGTGTTGAATGAGCCAAGTGTGCTACTGGTTGATTATGTCACTTCTACTATTAACAGAATGCAGATAAAATGGCTCCTTGGACTTGGAGAGAACCTACCAGCTACATCCAATGGGCTACTGTGGCTTTCTTACATAGATACAAGATTGTACCTCGTCTCTTTCCTCTTATGGGATTTGCCCTTTGCATCCAAAAGAGGAGAAATAATCAAAGTTGTTTTACTGTATTTTTGAGCAGTAGTAAGGATCTAAGGAATTTTAAACAAAAAGTCTTACTATTTCTACATATCCTCTTAACATTATCCAACATTCAAAAATTCCCTTTTGTAGTTCTACTACATTTGACCCTGCAGATACTATAGAGAAAAATAAATCTCAATGAAAATGTTCTTTGACTGTAATAAAATATGTCTCAGCAAAATCAAATGGGCATTCTCACTTCCTTCTCAAAGATGGGTAAGGAAGCAAATAGAATGAAAACTATTCTCTTTATCCAAAAAGGTATATGTTTGTGAATGGAAAGCCTCCTGCAGAATATTGTGGCCATACGCTACCAGAAACACTGAGATTGCCATGGAAATAGTCAAGAGTTTACTTTCCTTAAATCACCACCTTTGACTTCTCCTAGCAGTTCTTCAAATATTACCTCATCTCCTTCTTTTATGACATCTCCAAGCAATCACAGAGCACAATACTAGTCTAAAAACAGTGCTCAGAAGTCCTTTCAAATGCCTATATTGGATTTGGAGCAGAAATCCTGAAAAGATAAACTGCAGACTTGGAAAACTGAAGACACCTGACCTTGAGGCCATAAAAATTGGACCCTATTTTCATAATGCAATGAAAGCACCAATCTGGTGTGTGGTTGAGGCACCAGGAAAAAACTAGCAGAGTGAAGAAATGGAGCAAGTGTATTAAACCAGGACGTTTATCTAAGGAACCAGAAGAACAAATGGGTAATCATAATGGGGAAAGTAGTTCCAAAGGACAAAACCCATGAAAGCGCTTTGATCAGTGGATCTTGGTGGCAACTAGCAAGCCATCAACCCAGGATTTGCCAATGCATTAGCTAGAGCAAGGGTGCCCAAACTTTTCGGCCCGGGGGCCGGATAACATTTTATCAGATGCTCCGAGGGCCGAACTATCTCTCCATGGTACATCAATCCACCCAGCCTTGCCGCCGCCGCCACCACCACTAACGCTTTTGCCGCCGGCTCCTCTTTCGCCGGCTCCTCCTTTGCCGCCTTCGCGGTGTCCTTTAAAAGTGTCCTTTTAAAAAAATATGACAGATCCTAGAAACTCACATCCAGCTTGGTCATTGTGGCATCCAAGGAGCTGTTGTTGTGTTCCAAAGCTTCAGGTAGGTGGGATTTTAATTAGCAATGAAAAGTCATTAGCCTTAGAAAAGATCTGCTTCCTGACATCATGTCAGGAAGCAGATCTTTTCTAAGGCTAGTGACTTTTCATTGCTAATTAAAACCCCACCTACCTGAAACTTTGGATTTTAATTAGCAATGAAAAGTCATTAGCCTTAGAAAAGATCTGCTTCCTGACATGATGTCAGGAAGCAGATCTTTTATAAGGCTAGTGACTTTTCATTGCTAATTAAAACCCCACGTACCTGGAACTTTGGATTTTAATTAGCAATGAAAAGTCATTAGCCTTAGAAAAGATCTGCTTCCTGACATCATGTCAGGAAGCAGATCTTTTCTAAGGCTAATGACTTTTCATTGCCAATTAAAACCCCACCTACCTGAAACTTTGGAATTTAATTAGCAATGAAAAGTCATTAGCCTTAGAAAAGACCCGCTTCCTGACATCATGTCAGGAAGCAGATCTTTTATAAGGCTAATGACTTTTCATTGCCAATTAAAACCCCACCTACCTGAAACTTTGGAATTTAATTAGCAATGAAAAGTCATTAGCCTTAGAAAAGATCTGCTTCCTGACATCATGTCCTGCCTGGCTTGCTGCAGCCTCAGAGGGTGGGGGAACTTCAAAATTAGCGCGCATTGGGTCTCCCAATCAATTTAAAATCAGGAATTACACAATGCACAGCCATAATACTGTAAATCAATTTTGACTTCCAACTTATACCAATACTTGAATCAGTGTAAAATAAATCACTTCAGACCAGTGATGGTGAACCTTGGCACTCCAGGTGTTCTTGGACTTCAATTACCAGAAGCCTAAATCAGCACTTCTGGTTATCAGGACATCTGAGAATTGAAGTTCCATAACACCTGAACTACCAAGGTTTGCCATCACTGGTTTAGACTTTGTGCCCACTCCTGTTAATGTTTACCTGGGAAAGCCCAGATAAACTTGCAGCAGGAGGTGACATAGATTACAGCTGATTGGCAGAGGCAGCATTAACAGATCTGCTGCATCTCTCTACAGCTGCAGATCAGCTGACACCAGTTACTACCAATCAGTGGGAGCCCCTCTACTGCTATAGTGCATTGTTTTTTCAAAAAATATTTATTCAAAGTGTCATAGCACTAGGACTCTTCAAATAAACATTTTTTTAAAAAGAATTACTGGTGGGTGATTAGCTAGGAATAGCAGTTAGTCTTTAAAGTGCTACTGTGTATTTTATTTGTTTTGTTTTGTTTTCTGAGATAGCTAGGAATGGTCTCCCTTGATCAGCTGGAGTCTGTTTTCACTGATCAGTGGCTTTGATCTGCCCTGGTAGTGCAGACAGATTTCCAGCTGATGAAGGAGAACATAACCATTTGGTCCACAGCATCTCTGATGCCATCGTGACTGCCAATCGGCTTACCTGGGACATCTCTATACCGCCAGTCAGCTGATCAATGGGAAATCTCATGCCGGCAGCGGAGATGCCACTGATTAGCTGGGGACAGTTTGCCCCATCAACTGGAGCTACCTCTGCTGCCAGAGTAGAGTGCAGCCACTATAGACATACAGTGTATCTAAATAGCTTTACAGTACTGCATATATACATATGGGACTGCAGTGGCTCAAGTCACTAAGACGCTGACTGGGAGGCGGAAGGTCAGCAGTTCGATTCCCGAGTACTGCAGGACGGAATGAGCTCCCGTCTCTGTCCAAGCTCCTGCCAACCTAGCAGTTCAAAACCAAGAAATTGCAAGTAGATAAATAGGGACCAGTTCAGTGGGAAAGTAACAAGTGTTCTGTGGGCTGCAGTGTCTAGTCATGCTTGCCATAAGACCACAGAAATGCCTGCAGAAGCAGACAGCACTAGCTCTTTGGATTTGAAACAGATGAGCACTGACCCCTAGAGTCGGATACGACTGGCTTTCGAGGAAGAGAAACCTTTACCTTTATATATACATATAACCTAGCAGTTCAAAAGCAAGACATTGCAAGCAGATAAATAGGGACCAGTTCGGTGGGAAGGTAACAAGTGTTCTGTGGGCTGCAGTGTCTAGTCATGCCTGCCACATGACCATGGAAACGTCTGCAGAAGCAGACAGCGCTAGCTCTTTGGATTTGAAACAGAGATAAGCATTGACCCCTAGAGTCGGATACGACTGGCTTTCGAGCAAGGGAAACCTTTACCTTTACTATTGCAAGTAGATAAATAGGGACCAGTTCGGTGGGAACGTAACAAGTGTTCTGTGGGCTGCAGTGTCTAGTCATGCCTGCCACATGACCATGGAAACGTCTGCAGAAGCAGACAGCGCTAGCTCTTTGGATTTGAAACAGAGATAAGCATTGACCCCTAGAGTCGGATACGACTGGCTTTCGAGCAAGGGAAACCTTTACCTTTACGATTGCAAGTAGATAAATAGGGACCAGTTCGGTGGGAAGGTAACAAGTGTTCTGTGGGCTGCAGTGTCTAGTCATGCCTGCCACATGACCACAGAAATGCCTGCAGAAGCAGACAGCACTAGCTCTTTGGATTTGAAACAGATGAGCACTGACCCCTAGAGTCGGATACGACTGGCTTTCGAGGAAGAGAAACCTTTACCTTTATATATACTTATAACCTAGCAGTTCAAAAGCAAGACATTGCAAGTAGATAAATAGGGACCAGTTCGGTGGGAAGGTAACAAGTGTTCTGTGGGCTGCAGTGTCTAGTCATGCCTGCCACATGACCATGGAAACGTCTGCAGAAGCAGACAGCGCTAGCTCTTTGGATTTGAAACAGAGATGAGCACTGACCCCTAGAGTCGGATACGACTGGCTTTCGAGCAAGGGAAACCTTTACATTTACGATTGCAAGTAGATAAATAGGGACCAGTTCGGTGGGAAGGTAACAAGTGTTCTCTGGGCTGCAGTGTCTAGTCATGCCTGCCACATGACCATGGAAACGTCTGCAGAAGCAGACAGCGCTAGCTCTTTGGATTTGAAACAGAGATGAGCACTGACCCCTAGAGTCGGATACGACTGGCTTTCGAGCAAGGGAAACCTTTACTTTTACGATTGCAAGTAGATAAATAGGGACCAGTTCAGTGGGAAGGTAACAAGTGTTCTGTGGGCTGCAGTGTCTAGTCATGCCTGCCACATGACCATGGAAACGTCTGCAGAAGCAGACAGCACTAGCTCTTTGGATTTGAAACAGATGAGCACTGACCCCTAGAGTCAGATACGACTGGCTTTCGAGCAAGAGAAACCTTTACCAAATTTAATGCATTCTCCAGGGCCTTTTGTAGACTAACTCCTGTATTTAAATTTGAGCTGTACAGTATTTAAATTTGAGGTGGATTTGAGATCAAATCCACCACATCAGGCAGAAGAGCAAAGCTTCGTGGGTTGAATTTGTAAGAGCACATCAACTCCACAGGCACACAATGACAGGGCAAGCCTAAAGGTAAAGTAACGTCTCTTTTTGCAACTGATGAAAAATCCCAGGTTATTTAAACCTTTGCAATTGCAAAAGGTTGCAGAGCAAACTTCTTTGCATAAGCGAGCTGAAAAGCAACATTTGTTGCTTCTGACAGTAAGGGAACATCCCGGGGGTCTTATTCAAACCTCCTACAAAGGGCTGCAAAACAAACTTCTTTTGCCCAGCCAATGGATGGGTGGATGCATTATGCATTGTGGCACCTGATAAGTTGTGAACTTTTTTTGCTTCTCTTCTGATATCTAAGTTTGCAATACACGAGCCTGACAAAGATATTTGAAGAACTCTAAACCTCGCTTCCCTCCCCCTCCCCCCTGCTCCTGGCTTTCTTTTTTAATTGCTTTAAATCAGGCATGCCCAAACTACTTACTTTTAGCTCCGACTGAAGTCCCTCTCTCCACTCTGGCGTATTGATTCACCCATTCTAAAGTAGATCCGGCTGAACTCCTAGTACTAAGCAGGAGGAGGAAGGAACTAGGCAAATCACTCTTTCACTGACTTGTGATCCCTCCGCCCAAAAAAAAAGTTCGCCCAAATTTTTTTTTTTAAAATAAAATAAAATTATAAGAGTTCTTATACCATGTCGGGGGCCGGATGAAATGGCCTGGCGGGCCGGATCCGGCCCGCGGGCCATAGTTTGGGCATGCCTGAGCTAGAGGAACAAAACGCATGCAGTTTAGGTTTTCTTGTAGCCTGTTCTTTCCTTCTTTCTTTCTTTCTTCATGTCAAAGGCACCACCAGCATATATAATAACATGAAAGCTAAAATTAACATATCTAAAACAAAAAGGAATTAAAAGGGTTAGATGACATCCGCCCAATATCGGGCCACATCAACAGCGTTTCTTCTTGCCAACATAAGATCCTCCTCAGTGCACATTGAGGGGCATCGTGTGCATTGTATCATGTGGGTGAATGTTTTGTTCTTCTCTGTAGTCACACAGGCTACCATCTACAGGGAAACCCCACTTTCTCAGATTAGCCCTTGATCTTCCTACCTCAGCACACAGTCTGTTTAAAGCTTTCCACACAGGCCATGGTTGTTCTTGGTCAGGTGGTAGAGAATCATGTGGTTTTACCCAGTTGTTTGGTAGCTCCTTGGTTGCCTTGTGGGCTGTGAAATTCACAGATGGTTTTGCACAAATGTGTACGTGCATGTGTGAGACGTTTTCACTGCATCGAAATGTACCAGAAAATATTTCTTGAAAACACATTTGAAAATGAAATATCCAAGTTAGAATACAGCAAATGGTGTCTGAGTCCGTGTGAAGAACTGTTCCTTACAATCAAGTAATTACTGCATACATCACATAGTAATATTAGTCAGAGGGTTTGGCCAGCTAAATCTTGCAGTCCTCTTTTTAAAAATAAACCACAGATGCTCGCTGAGTGCAAACAGATGTCAGAAATCAAACTAAGCTACTGAAAGGTAGAACTGTGAACATATTATTTCTGAAATCCTAAAAACCTGACCTTTCTACTGATGATGACACCAAAGGCCAGCTGAAAGAAATGTATCAGTAAGTAAAGTAATGGGGGGGGGGAGAGATTGTAAAGAGTAATTGATAAGTGCTCATCTTTTCCCATGACTTCTTTTATGCTGTCTTTTTATTATTATTATTATTAAATTCAAATTTATATGCCGCTCTCCTTGCCAAAGCAACTCAGAGCGGCTAACAATGTAACAGTATGAAATATACATAAAAAACACCATATAAATATAACAATATAATACAATCAATGTGGTCAACAAATCATCATAAAAAATAAGAATAAAAATACAGTACAATCAAAGAGATGCAAAACAGTCAAGGATATACAGTACAAAACAATGGGGAAAGTCCTCATCCCTTGTACATAATTCAATTAGAAACAAATATACAGTACATTTATCCGTGGAGTGGCTGGCCGCGAAACAGCTGTGGTGGTCGTAGCGGTGCTGGCGTCTTTCTCCTTGCCAACATTTATATTTCTCTTTAGTCAGACTCTCCAGAGAAACTAGAAGGTTACTTCTTATTTATTTTGATCTATTTACCGTTGTTGTTGTTGGCTTGTAAGTGAAAGTAACAGAAAGTCCCTTGAAGACATTTTTAAATATATAAATATATATACACACCTTTAACTGGAAACCTGGCTTGTTTTCTTTTAAGGAAATACTTCTTTCATTAGGTTCTCATAGAGCAGTGATTGCGAACCTTGGTACTCCAGATGTTCTTGGACTTTAATTACCAGAAGCCCAAGTCAGCACTCCTGCTGATCAGAGCTTCTGGGAATTGAAGTTCAAGAACACCTGGAGTGCCAAGGTTTCCAATCATTGTCATAGAGGAATCCAAGAAACTTTCTTAACATTTGCATAGATTATACTGGCTGAAATCTAGCAATAAACTTCGTGTGATCCGCCAGTTACGCCAACTCCTAGATCGGGACTCCTTGCTCATGATCACACACGCTCTGGTCACCTCCAGACTTGATTACTGTAATGCGCTCTACATGGGGCTGCCCTTGACGACCATTCGGAGGCTTCAACTGGTCCAGAATGCGGCTGCCCGGGTTGTGATGGGGTGTGGGCGGTATGCACATGCCTCGCCTCTGCTTTGGGAACTGCACTGGTTGCCGGTTTGCCTCCGGGTGCAATTCAAGGTGCTGGTTATTACTTTTAAAGCCCTACATGGTAGTGGGCCAGGATACTTAAGAGACCGCCTCACCCCAAGAACATCTGCCCGTCCCACCAGAGCGGACCAGAGAGGCTCCCTAGTTGTTCCATCGGCCAAGGAGGCACATCTCTCTGGCACCAGAAGGAGGGCCTTCTCTGTGTCTGCTGCGGCCCTATGGAACCTCCTGCCTACGGAGCTACGTCTCCAGACAGAGTTGCTGCCCTTTAGGAAGAATCTAAAAACATGGCTGGCAGGACAGATATGGGGTATGGAAGGTATAATGAACCCAGCACATTGGATGATCTGAGCCCCTCTCTTTTTCTACTTTTAAATTAGTAGTTGTAGCATCTGGTGTGTTTTAAATCTGTTTTTATTCTTTTTCAGATTTTAATTTTACATTTTTAAAAGTTTTAAGGTTTTTAGATGGAAGCTCCCACTTCCTAATCCTGGGCCTTATCTGCCCAGGGAAGGAAAAGACTAACGTCCTCTGGCCGGAAGGAGGAATGGATTTTAGCTGTTTGTGTTGTGTGTGTGTTATTGTTGTTTTGTTTTTGTGTATTTTTTTTCCTGATTGTAAACCGCCCTGAGTCGCCACGGCGAGTGGGCGGTGATATAAATCTAAATAAATAAATAATAAGTCACAACTTGACTAGGCCCACTGAATGAATGGAATTTTAATAGTAATCAGGCCAGAGTCTGAAAATATATTTTAAAAAGGTTATTTATTTATTTAATCACATTTGTATTGCCGCCCTCTCGTCTAGGTGACTCCGGGCGGCTTACACATATAAAAACACCACAAATATAAACTCTAGAAAACAATGAGATAAAAAAACGTTTTTTGTTGTTCAGTCGCACAGTCTATTCTGACCCTTTGCAACCCCATGGACCACTGTCCTCCAGGCACTCCTGTCCTCCACCATTCAACTCACTCCCCAAACAACCACATTATAAAATTTCTAAGACTGAAGGTTGGAAGCCCAGGTGGCACTCATATAAGCCAGCCTGGAGTGACTATCTCCCCAGCCGCCCCCCACACCTGCTGTGCCAGCCAGGTTTTAAGGATTTTTCTGAATGGCAAAAGCTTTGCCTGGAGACGAAGCTCAGTCGGCAGGAGGTTCCTCAGGACCGGAGCAGACACAGAGAAGGCCCTCCTTCTCGTGTTAGAGAGGCAAGCCTCTCTAACCGTTGGACTATGAGGGAGCCCTTCTGGTCTGCTCTAGTAGGACAGACAGCTATCCTTGGGGTGATGTGGTCTCTTAAGTACCCTGGTCAGTGGTGGGCTCCAAAAAAATTTACTACCACACTGGGAGCGTAGTATGGTGGGCATGGCCAGGGGGAAAGCCATGCATTGCACCCAAATTAGGAATACTTTATTTCAAAACTTGGATGGGCGGGGCCAGCCAGAATTTCTGCTACTGGTTCTGGAGAACTGGTGCAAACCTGCTGATGCCCACCACTGTCCCTGTTCCACTACCATGTAAGGATTTAAAGGCCATTACCAGCATCTTGAATTGCACCTGGAGGCACACCAGTAGCCAATGCATAATGCCCACACCCCATCACCTTGTGGGCAGCCATATTCTGAACCAGATGAAGCCTCCGAATGGTCATCAAGGGCAGCCCCATGTAGAGCACATTTCAATAATCCAGTCTGAAGGTGACCAGCATGTGAGTGATCATAAGAAGGGAGATGCTTCTGATAAAAAAACAAGGATACTTCCCCTTTCCCCAATTGGTCTTTAGACTGACTGAGAAGGCACTTTATTAGGTTATATTGTACATAACATGAACAGGTCTTAGACTGCAAACCATCCATAGCAGCATACAGAAGCAGTGTATTTGAACTTGGCACAGAATAGAAATCTATTGGTCCCTGGTAAGGAAGAAAGATGGGTCTGTGGTGGCTTAGTGGTTAAGATGCTGAACTTAATGACTGGAAGGTCAGCAGGTCAGCTCCTGTCTTTGTCCCAGCTCCTGCCAACTTAGCAGTTTGAAAGCAAGAAATTGCAAGTTGATAAATAGGAACCACTTCAGTGGGAAGATAAATAGCATTCTGTGCACTCCGGTGTTTAGTCATGCCTGCCACATGTCCACAGAAATGTCTGCCATACCCAGAGAGTGCTGGCTATTTGCCTACAAACAGAGATGAGCACTAAACCCTAGCATTAGACATGGCTGGCTTTGGAGCAAGGGTGACCTTTACCTTTACCTAAAGAAGAAAGAGCATCATACTCACTGTCATATGAGCAAAGGCAGAGACTAGTTGCAAGGTCATGGGGAAGCCAAATTGGGGTGTGTTTTCCAGTGCTCCAATGGCCAGATGCAGTTCTTCCCCCATTATTTACCAGGATTCTTATAAAAGAATTAGAAGATCTGGAGGGCACATTGCTGACTGAATGTGATCTGAAAGCCAAACTAATATGTGAGTTGAATGCACCCCATCTATAATATATGACAGACTTCCTGCTGATTTATGCTTTATTGTAATCATCAGGATTTTGCGCTCCACTTTGACTCAAAACTAATGCAAAAGAAAGTCACACTTGGACTTATCTTGCTATAAATGAGTTACTAATAACAGCAATATATATCACCATTCATCAAAATGTGAACTACTCTGGGCTTAGAGGAAGAGTGGACGTGTATTAAATTAATAGATGTGTGCTTAGGATTGTGATGTTGGACTCCACACCCAATTTGGTTTGTCCAGCTGTTGTACTTGCATTTTAAGGATCTGCCATAATCCTTATGATTGTGTATGTATAAAAGAATGAAGGCTGCTTCATGAAGGAAGCACTTTGTATAATAATTCATCACAGAATCCCTTCACATTTCATCATGCTACTACGAACCCATTAGAAATGAAGTATCATAGCTGAAGCAGTTTCCACTGATATTGCTTTTGCATTACCTCTTTCTTTCCCTCTGGCTTCTATTTTTGGGACACCACTTTTTAATGGAGAATCAAGAAATCACTGACAAATTGTTGAAGCTCAGTGTGTTCAGTGCTCTCTTGTCATTGATTTTTCCAACATGAATTGTGGTCATTTTTAAAAATTTATTTTACTCTTATGGCAGTAAAACACAATTACTGTATATGCCAAGCTTGTCTTTTTCACTGCTGGACTTTTCCGAGCTTCTGTACCATTGAATGAAACAAAACATTACCTTATGAACTGCCCAGAGAGTGCTCAAAGCACTTTGGGGTGGCATATAAATGTAATTGCTATTCCATTTGCATATCTGTCTTATTTTTGTTGTTGTTCAGGCAAATAGTCGAGTCCAACCCATTGCAACCCCATGGACCACTGCACATCAGGCTCCTCTGTTATCTGCCTCCCTCTGCAGCCTGCCCAGATCTACACCCATCACATCAATGATGCCATCCAGCCACCTCGTCCTCTGCCATCCCCTCTCCTTTTTCCTTCTATCGTTCCTAGCATCGAGGCCTTCTCGAGTGAGTCATCTCTTCTCATTTGGTGGCCAAAGTACAGTAATACCTCGGATAACGTTTGCATCAGATAATGCTAAAATCTCATAACATTAAACAATTGGGGGGGGATTGCATCGAATAACGTTAAGATCCTATGGGATGCTTCAGATAACAAGCGCTAAAGCCTGTGCGGTTACAATGTATCTCTATGGAGCTTTAACGTTATCCGATGCATCCCATAGGATTTTAACATGCATCGGATAACACTAAAAATCAGGTAACACCAAGACTTGTGGAACTAAGTTTTAGCGTTATCCGAGGTTTTACTGTACTTGAGCTTCAGCTTCAGTATTTGTCCTACCAATGAACAGTCAGGATTGATTTCCTTCAGGATTGATTGATTTGATCTCCTTGCAGTCCAGGGGACTCCCAAGAGTCTCCTTCAGCACCACAGTTCAAAGGCATCTCTTCTTTTGTGCTCAGCTTTCTTTATGTTTCAGCTCTCACAGCCATACATTACTATTGGGAAGACTATTGCTTTAACTATGCGGACTTTTGTTGGCAGGGTGATGTCTCTTCTTTTTATTATGCTGCCTAGGTTTCTCATAGCTTGTCTCCCAAGCCTATTTTACTTCTTCTTTTTTGTAGCAAGTGGAGGGTTAATGATAAATAGTGTCTTAACTGCTCCTTGTCAGATTCTTTTTTTACAGGCACAATTTTAAGCACTGATTTCATTTCAATGGCCAGGTTCTTGTTAATTACATGCACCACAATGGAATTGCGCTAGTTAAGAAATCAACATTGGCATTTAATATTTCATACTAATATGTTTTATCCTGATACAGTATCATTTATAGAAGCAGTCACTGATCCAAGAGAGCCAATGTAGTGTAATGGTTACTGCTGGACTTAAAAAACAGGTTTATGTTGTTATATATCAAAAAGTCTGAACTGCCTTATAGAGACTCTAACAAGCTTTCAAGATAAGAAAGATATTTAAGGAATGGTTTTATCAGTTCCATGACCCCAGTGAGCTTTCATGGATGAAGGGCCTCTTAAGCCCCTAGTCCATCACTCTATCCATGATACCACCAGTGGTGGCCATCAGCAGGTTCACACCAGTTCACCAGAACTGGTAGCAGAAATTCTGGTTGGACCCGCCCATCCAAGTTTTGAAATAAAGTAGTCCTAATTCAGCTGCAATGTAGGTCTTTCCCATGGCCACGCCCACCATACCATGCCCACAGTGGTGGGCAGCAACAGGTTCACACCACCCCGGGAGGGGGTGTAGCAAAATTGGGTGGCCTCTGGGGGGGGGTGAAATTGGGTGGCCTTCGGGCAGGGGGGTAGCGAAATTGGGTAGCCAGGCCCACCTCCCTGCCTTGCCCAATCAGGTTTTGTCCCTGAAAGTGGTTCAAGGTCTCCCTTGCTCAAAAGCCAGTCATATCCAACTCTAGGGTGCAGTGCTCATCTCCATTTACAGCCAAAGAGCCAGAGCTGCCTGTGTTGGCAGATGTATACATGGCCATATGGCAGGCATGACCAGATTGCCCACGATGTAGGCTCCACCCATGACACAGGCTCTGCCCATGGTGTGGTAGTGAAAATTTTTGCTGTCCACCACTGGCTTCACTCATTGGCTAATTACACTTAAATCAGTGGTGTGCTTCTCATGATATACCCCAGTATGGGCGTACCGGTAGCAAAAATTCCCCTAGGTTGCACCCACTTGGTGAGCCACGCCCACTTCCCAACTCCATTGCTCAGCCCACATGTACTACTTAATAACAGCAGTTTTCTCTGCCTGGAATGGAAGCAGTGTGCCCAAAAGGCAGAGGAGAGCCGGAGGGAGGGCCGATGCTGTGCTCTCCTCTCTCCCCGCCTCCATCAGGAGCAGTGTGGAAGTGGCAGAGAGAGTGGAGTGGAGGCAGTGTCAGGAGCAGAGACGGAGGCAGTGATATTGGCAGCTGGCAAAGCAGCGGAAATGGGGGCAGTGGTAGCAATGGTGGCCGAAGTGGCAGTAGTGGAGGAGACAGAGGCAGTGTGCCAGTGCCTACCTGCAGAAGTGGCTGGCGGGCACCAAAGCCTCACAGCCCCTACCTAGGCCTCCACTGCATCCACCGGTGTTGCTGCTGCCAAAGCTGCCTCCTCCAAGGCCTCCAGGCCTAGGTAGGTGAGATGAGGCTTCAGCGCCCACCAGCCACTTCTAGCAGCAGCAGCAGCAGCAGCAGTGCCCGTAGTTCACGCCGGGTGGGCAGGCAGAGGGTCAAGGGCTTAGCTGCTCAGGCACTGCTCTGCCTCCACCGGTGTTGCCGCTGCCAAAGCCACCTCCTCCAGGCCTCCATGCTCCACTCTGCCTGCTGCCTCACTCAGCTCCCAGGCTGGCACCACCACCACTGCCTCCATCTCCTCCACTGCTGCCACTTCGGCCACCACTGCTACCTCTGCCTCCATCTCTGCCACTCTGCCTGCTGCCAATGCCGCTGCCCCCATCTCTGCTCCTGATGCTGCCTCCGCTCTGCTTTCTCTGCTGCATCCGCAAAAAAAGAAGGGGATGGCCAAAAATGAGATGACTAGATGGTATTGTGGATGCAATGGGCTCAAAGCTGGGAGGGCTGAGGAGGATGGTGAAGGACAGA
Source organism: Furcifer pardalis (assembly GCA_030440675.1). Classification (NCBI taxonomy): domain Eukaryota; kingdom Metazoa; phylum Chordata; class Lepidosauria; order Squamata; family Chamaeleonidae; genus Furcifer; species Furcifer pardalis. The sequence goes on along the minus strand of CP126894.1, from coordinate 40,129,977 downwards.
GGTGCCTGGTGGGTAATGGTCCATAGGGTCACAAAGGGTCGGAATCGACTGTGCGACTGAACAACAAGAACATGTATTTTTATTTGTTCTATGCCACCTTGTGTTCTGGAAGAAAGATGGGATTATTAAACAAACAAGTAAACAAGCAAAGAAGTGGACAGTACTGGGTGGTATATCTAAAATCCAGGTGACATCAATCTCTCTAAACAGCAAGAGGTCTAGCCGAGCCATCTTAAGGAGTGAGTTCCACAGCCAAGGAGCAGCTACTGAGATACGTCTTCTTTGTTGGTCTTCACCTCATGTATCTGTGAGCATAGCAGGACCATGAGGAAGGCTTCCATCAAAGATCAAAAGATGTGAACAGGCTTCTGTAGAGATACATTCTTTCCAGTAGTCTGAATCTTAGGAAGGTAGGCTTTTATAGGGCATAACCTGTTGTTTTTTAAACTAAAGACATGTTTAAATTTTAATTGATTGTCAAGCTAGTTTATAATTCTTCTTCTTTTGTGTCCCTATCTAACCCTGGACTGCCAAAATGAAGCCATTTTCTTGGCTTTGTTGTTGGCCAAACTCCTCATCAGTGCATCTTTCTGGCAGTAATTGGCAGACCAGTAAACAAGCTGGATTCTGTATCTCTCTGCATTCACACACTGGGTGTTGTTGTCCACCAGCACCCACCACTTGAGTGTTGGTCTTACATTTAGGGACTCCAGCCCTCAGCCTATTGAAAGTCCTCCAAGTGATGTAGGAGAGGTTGAGTTCCTCAGCTATATCTTCCTTTAATGATGTTTCTCACCCAGTGAGCTCCTTCCTCCATCTTTTAATTTGGTTTTGTTCCTATGTACCCTCAAGAACCCCGTCAACCTAGCAGTTCAAAAGCAAGAAATTGCAAGTAGATAAATAGGGACCACTTTGGTGGGAAGGTAAACAGCGTTCTGTGTGCTCTGGTGTCTAGTCATGCCTGCCACATGACCTTGGAAATGTCTGCAGAAGCAGACAGCACTGGCCCTTTGGCTATGAAACAGAGATGAGCATTGAAGCCTAGAGTCAGATATGACTGGCTTTCAAGCAAGGGTGACCTTTACCTTTACTTTTGCCCTCAAGAATGTTTATAATAATAATATTATAGTAACCATGTGCAGTCATATCAATTCTGATTTGTGGCAATCCTTGTCAGGATTTTCCAGCTAGATTTTAGATGTTGAACATCTATTTCAACATTTATTTCTAGAAATAAAGATCAGATACATAATCTACAGTTTTCAGGAGTACTTGTACTCACTGGACTTTTTTTAAAAAAAATTGAGAACCCAGTTCACCAGGTGCACACTGTTTAATGTCTTCAATCAATTAATTAGATGTATTTATTTATTAAAGTTGAAACTATAAATCCAGTATGTGCCATTTCCCAGGAGGCCAAAAGTTTCCTTGGCACAGACTCAGAAAGTTACCTAATGAAGGAAACCTCCCTACCACATGACCCAGTCTGTCCCGAGATACCCATAACGAACTAACTACTTATATGACAACCATAATCTGCTGTGCAAGACATCTGCCTCGTTCTATCTAATGATAATGCTGTTGCTGCAACCTTTGAACGAGCTTTGTATCTTTCCTGGTAGCGACAGCAGTTATCAGATGCTAATCTGTAACTCTGTTAATTGGAAACCTTCATTGGCTGAGTTTTAATCATGTCCAGTTTCACTCATCATATCTCTGTTCAAGGGACAATATCTGAGAAGGTTATTTTTTTCTCTCTCTCTCTGGCCTGTTAGCAAACTTCTCAAGGGTATCTGGGTTCCGTCTTACAACCTGGCTCAAATACTGATACAACCAGCCAATACTCACTAGATTGGAGACTGATCTATAGCCTGTGAGAGAGATGCCACATTCTCTTGCCAACTGCTTCCTACTGCTGCTGAAAACCAAATATATTTGCATTCAGCTGCTGACAAAGAAACTAGTCAGGAAACAATAATTGTGCTGCCACCTAGTGTGTAACGACTGAGCGTCAAGAAATTCAAGACTTTTTCAACAAAAACGCAAAACAAAACCAGAATCCATTGTACAAAAACGAAAGCCAGTTGTATCCGACTCTAGGGTTCAGTGCTCATCTCTGTTTATAACCAAAGAGCCAGCACTGTCTGCATCTGTAGATGTTTCCACGGACATGTGGCAGGCACTGGAGTGAATGCAACTCTGTTTACCTTCCCACAGAAGTGGTTTCTATTTATCTACTTTCAATTTCTTGCTTTCAAACTGCTAGGTTGGCAAAAGCTGGGACAGAGATGAGAGTAAAACATTGGATAACGCTAAAACTTGGTTCCACAAGTCTTGGTGTTATCCGATTTTTAGTGTTATCCGATGCATGTTAAAATCCTATGCAGGGGCGGATTTTCCTATAGGCTAACTAGGCTTCAGCCTAGGGCCTCAAGATCAAGAGGGGCCTATATATTGATATATATCACAGTAATGATGTATTTTATTATCTCTCATGTAATTTACAAACTTAAAAATGGGAGGTGAAAGGGCCACATAAGTGGAATAGCCTAGGGCCTCTTTTCATGTAAATCCGGCCCTGATCCTATGAGATGGATCAGATAACGTTAAAGCTCCATTGAGATACATTGTAACCACACAGGCTTTAGCAGTTGTTATCCGATCCATCCCATAGGACCTTAACATTATTCAATCCAATTCTCCTCCCCAGATTGCTTAACGTTATGCGATTTTAGCGTTATCCGATCCAATCGTTATCCGGTGTTTTACTGTACTTGGGAATCAAACTCTGACCATCCTGTCATTGAGTTAACCATCTTAAGCACTTGAGCCACCACAGTAAGTACTTCTCTTTATTAGGCATTAGCTAGTTTGCTCTTTCAACTATGTTGTTTTCACAATTAAGAGAAGACCCACAAAAACAGATATACAGCAGGCCCAACATTCTCAAGAATGTTATCTAGTAGTAATACTGACACTGAGCGGGGCACAATTTTCATAGTGATGGAATGATATCTTCAAGTGACTGCCTTTCCTCTGAATAATTTTTCTCATACTGTATTTGTTTTAATGTGCCTTTCATATTGTGTCAGATAACTGCTACACTACACTTGCTCATTCTCTGGAAACCAATTGCAGGGGGTTTCCATTTTCTTGCCCTGGCAAGAAAATCTCACTGAGATGCAGATGAGTTAGTCCTTGCCAGATTTAACAACTCTTTTCATTTCCCTGCCTCCTCTACGTCCCTGCAATGAGGAGAGAGCCTCACTGAGATGCAGCTGAAATTAGCCAAGCTATTCATTGTTTCTTGCAGCTTTTAACAACTTCTTGTTTCTTCTCACTCCCCTTGCCTTCTTGCATGATCTGAGACTTCCACTGGGAACCTGATAAAATTGATAAAGGTACCGTAGTTGATTTAACTCAGATAGCAAGCTGTTAAACCAATGTAGTGCTATATCACTTCTGAAAGAAAAAGAGAGAAACTGCCCATATAGGACATTGTAGGGATACAAATGTTACACCTTCACACTATGTGGAAACTCTAAAGTTATTACTGGCATACAGAAAATTGGGATTAATTATTCCTGATGTGCAGTTAAAGTCTTGTCAGTTTATAGCTACAGAAGATGACCTGAGAGGACAGATAAAGTGGAAGTGACAAAAGCAAGGGAAGGAAAAGAGTGGTATTACCCACCCAATGTATTTAACCAATGGAGAAATGAAGTATGACTTCTTGCAATGGAGCAATCTCTCTGATTGGTAAGGAAGGCTAGAGCAATATTGGCAGGAGAAACTACAAGGGACCCAGTTTTTAAAATCTGGTACAACTTGATGTTCCTCTCCTGTCCTAATCACTCCCTAAATCTACTTTATTTCAAGCTACATTTGTGAACACTTTCCAGGAAATGAGTTATTTCAGTTTAAGAGATAGAGTGACCAGATGAAAAGGAGGACAGACTTTCTCTACTTTTAATTTTTATGAATGTTTCAGCAGGTGTAGCCTCCATTTAAAGCTGTACCTCCTGAAACTCCCACTTCTAAGCAACTATTAAAAGTACAAGAACCCCATTGTCTCATTAGCAGATCTTATGTTTTCTAAGGAAGTGGAAAAGATCCTCAAATCTAAGGATGTATCACTGTAAGCCAAGATATCCATACTGTCATGTTTCTTGTTACTTCATATAGATGGAAAAACCAGACAGTGAAGAAAGCTGACAGGAAAATGATCAGTTCGTCTGAAATACTGTATGGTGTTCAAGGAGATTAGGACAAATTAGTGTGTTCTAGATCAAATCTAGCCTGAACTCTTTCTAGAAACTAAGCTGAGGCCCTCATATTTTGCATACAGTATGAGAAGACAAGATTCACTGGAAAGAACAGCAAATGTTTCCAGATTTCCTCGTGAAATTCTTTATGGAGAACTTAGCTCTGGTACAAGACCTCACAAAGCTCATTTGAGGCGTTATAAGGACCAGCTGAAACAAACCATGACGATGTCATGTATAAACCAACAAACTTGGGAGGCAGTGGCTGTAGATCACCCACTTTGGCACCAGTCCATCTCTGCTGCTACAGATTGCTTCGAAGGAGAACACCACAGTCATGAAAATGCTAAGTGGCAAGCACAAAAGCTTGATCAAACTCAACTATTCCCTTCACCTTCTATTCAGTGTAATGTGTGTGGTTGCATGTATCATTCCAGGATTGGGTTGTTGAGTCACCAGAGACACATCCATCAACTGAGAAAATGACTTCCAGGAAAAATGTATGCTCGGATATGAGTAGCAGCCAACGACAACAACGATGGCAGCAACTAGGAAAAGGTGAAGTCAGTATGAAAAAGAGGGAAACTAGCTATAAAACAGATTGAGTCAACAAAGGAAGTTACAGCCTTTAGTTTGAGTGGCTAAACAGGGTGCTAGGGATTATATGACCTTGTGTACTCTGGTGTCTAGTCTTGCCTGCCACGTGACCATGAAAATGTCTGCAGATGCAGACAGTGCTTGTTCTTTGGCTATAAACAGAGATGTGCACCGAACCCTAGAGTTGGATACGACTGGCTTTCAAGCAAGGGCAACCTTACCCTGGAGATTCATTTCATTTCATTTCATTTATTCGATTTGTATACCGCCCTACTCGGTACAGCCGACTCAGGGCGGTTTACAGAAACCATACATATAAGACAATCAAAAGTAATATAACATAATCAAAGGTCATACAGTATAGTACAATAAATATAACAATACAGTACAATAAAACAAAACCACACTGCAAGATAAGGTTACAGAATACAATTCCAGTTACATATACATGACATAGTCTCAGTAATACAATACAACAGTGGTTCCCAACAGGGGGTACACAGCCCACAAGTGGACTCCAATTCCCAGAAACCTAAGTCAGTACATTGGCTGATCAGTGCTTTGGGGAAATGACTTAGGCTTCTGGGAATTGAAGTCCACAAACCAGCATTTGGGAAACACTGCAATACAATATAAAAATATAGTACATGATCCAACAATGTCAGGGCTCTCACCCTAACCACAAGCATGCTCTGGAAGCCATGGCAGCATCCCGCCACCGGGGCTTTTGTAGCCCGGTGTGGGGGCGAGGCTCGGGAGCACCGGCAGGTGAAGCAAGTCTGGGCACTCCCGGCCAGAGTCCTCCTCACCCAGCTCAAAGCCAGGGCTGGCCGAGAGAAGAGTCCGGTGGCAGCCATGGTGGGAGCTCAGTTTTTATGCCTGCTGGTTGCCCCTCGCAGCCATTCTCCGTTCTCTCGGCCAGGGAACGGCCGAGAGCGTCCTTGGCCAGAGCTCCTGCCTGTGGCCCTTTTCACTCCCCCGGACAGGTGTTGCGAGTCCGGGGGAGGCGGAGATGTCAGCGCAGCCGGGAAACAGTTGGGAGCATCTCTGTCCGGGGCTCCTGCCGGCGGCCCTTTTCATTCCCCCGGACAGGTGTTGCGAGTCCGGGGGAGGCGGAGATGTCAGCGCAGCCGGAAAACAGTTGGGAGCGTCTCTGTCCGGGGCTCCTGCCAGCGGCCCTTTTCACTCCCCCGGACAGGTGTTGCGAGATCATGAATTCATTGCATCTCCATAAATCAATATTGTCTTGATGATACATAACATAATAAACAGAGCAAACAATATTAATCTTGAGAAATGGGAGCGTTTTACTTCCACTTCCGGGAGCGATGAGGGGAGCGTGGGCTGGATGAATCACAGTAAACCCATTCGTGTGGATTCACAGGGTGCTTGGGCTTCTGGGAATTGAAGTCCAAGAACATCTGGAGTGCCAAGGTTCGCCATCACAGGTATAGCATAAAACACCCTGTGGTGTATCATTCTGTGAGATCTCTAGCTTGCCTTTATGCAACCAAAGATTGCCTTTTGAAGGTAACAGGAATTGGGCATGGAGGAATTGAGCTTCCGACAACTTTGTTCCCAATATGCAAGAAGACTGAAAGACACTCTGTTACTTGCACAATGGAAAGTTGAGCATGCAGAACAAGCAAAGAGGATTCTGGCCTCTTGCTTAAAAGTAACCATGGTGAGATATATCAGTTAAGAAGACATTAATATCTTACAAATCAGAATTATGAAGAAACAAAGAGTGAGGTCCTAGAAAGTATCTTTACAAATCTACAGTAATTGGGAATTTAAACTTTAAAAAAAACTGCATGCTTTTTGGTAGGAAATTCCAAGGAGAAATTTTCCTATGTCGCTTTGTTTCCTTTTACTCTTCTAAATAACAGAACAAACAAAATCATCACAGACACAAATTATTTCAATTCATAAGGATGGAACCATCTAATATATCTCTTTGAAGGGCTTTCAAAACTCCCTTATTATTATCTCTCTTTATCCCATTTTAACCAGTACAGTAATACCTCGGATAACGTTTACCTCGGATAACGCTAAAATCGCATAACGTTAAGCAATCTGGGAGGGAGAATTGGATTGAATAACGTTAAGGTCCTATGGGATAGATCGGATAACAACCGCTAAAGCCTGTGCGGTTACAATGTATCTCTATGGAGCTTTAACGTTATCCGATCCATCCCATAGGATTTTAACATGCATCGGATAACACTAAAAATCGGATAACACCAAGACTTGCGGAACCAAGTTTTAGCATTATCCGAGTTTTTACTGTACCTTAGTCTTCTCTTATTGCGATTTGCTGTCCTTTTCTGTACTTGGTATGTTGCCTGTGTTATGAATGGTTGAAAAACTAATAGTTCATTTTTTATGCCCTCAGAATCTTTCCCTGTGAATACTTGGGGAAACACAAAGGAAATGTATTGTTGCATAGCAAATATTCTAAAGCAAAGTACTGTACACTAGTGTGACTGCTATTGGAAGTGATCATTGTTTTCAACAGAGTGGTCATTGTCAGTATCAGTTACTCACAGTAGCTGAACAGAAGGTAAAGTGTTTATCTATTTAGTTTGGTTGTTAAGTGGTGGTGTTTTATTGTTATCATTCAATCCATTTTTCTCCCTCTTCCCAACAGTGCCTCTAATGTCATTTGCAAGGAACAAAACACAATACAAAAAATAGAATATCCAACCAATGCATTTTATAAGTTTAAAAATAAACCTGTACACTCTGAATTTATTTATTTATTTATTATTCATATTTATCCACCGCCCTCCTCACCGAGGTGACTCAGGGCAGTTTACAGATCATAAAAGTACCACAACAAAACATAAAACATTCTTTAAAACGTTCCTAAAAACCCTCAAATTTAAAACTGTTAAAGATTAAAATTTAAGATCTAAAAAAATTAAAAGAACGCCAAATTACTACATCTTGAGGGAGAGAGGGGGCTTAAATCATCGAGTGGGCTGGGGTCATTATACCTCCTGCACCCCATACCTGCCCTGCCAGCCATAGTTTTAAATTCTTCCTAAAGCATGTAGCACTTCCTAAAGAATGTAGCACCCAGTTCCCTTGAACAGAGCTCTGATTGTACCAGAAGCAGAGGTAAGAAATGTTCACCATTTTGGCCATCTTTTTACAACCCACTGTGATCTTAAGGGGGGGGACTTTCTGAAGAGCAAGAAGACCATCCAGAAAGGCATAATAATAATAATTTCATGTCAGAAATTATTCTGGGCTGAAAGGATTTCTGCTGGAGGAACTCCACTCAGGGGAAACCCGAATGAGGCTCCTTTCATGTCCCCAAGATCTTTTCCCATCAAAGTGGTCCCTATTTATCTACTTGCAATTTCTTGCTTTTGAACTGCTAGGTGGCAGGAGCTGGGACAGAGATGGGCACTCAAACCATCATGCAGTACCCGGGTCTCGAACTGCCAACTTGCTGGAGTTTCAAGGCAAGTTTCTTAACCACTGAGCCACCACATGATAAGTAACACAGAGTACTACAAGAGAGGCAGAAGAATGTAAAAACAAAAATAGCCTTTCTCCTCTCCATTGCTAGGGATAAAAATCTGAAGAAACTGAAATGTTTTCACTCTTTGCTGGCAAAATAGCAAGACATTGTCTCTGAAAAACTAGAATTTTCGCATTTTTGTCGAATGATTTTTTATTTTGTGCATAATCACATAAACAATTATCCTCTTTATTACCTAGACCTTTAAAAATTAGAAGTACAGAATGGATTGACAGCAAAATTTTGATTAACTAGCCAGAATGTTAGTGCTTTGCTTCACCACGAGAAAAGATACAAGTTTTAGGCAGAAAAATTTCGTACCAGTTGTAAAATCTCAACAGCAAGGGGGAAAATTCTTGTCTTATCATCTTAATGAAGGCTTAAAATATTGCTGATATTTTGGAACATTTGACAGGCTGTTTTCCTAGGTTGATAGAGGTTTGACCCATTAAGAATGCATAACATTTCAAAATTTCTTCATAGCTCTAGTTATTGTCACTAGTCATAATATGATAATCTTCTGGAAAAACCGCCAGAACTCTCCATAGCAAGCAGGACCCTCTTTGGGTAATCTGAAAATATGAACTGGGGCATAAAGTGGAAGGCAACATGTTGTAGACTCCTGGATAATGATTCATCACTATGATTCTCCCTGCCCAAGGAAAGCCATATCAGCATCATACCTTAGGACAGTGATGGCAAACCTTGGCACTCCAGTTGTTCTTGGACTGCAAATACCTGAAGCCCAAGTCAGTACTCCTGCTGATCAGGGCTTCTGGGAATTGAAGTTCCAGAACACCTGAAGTGCCAAGGTTTGCCATCATTGCCTTAGGAGTTTGCTAAAAATCATACCTCTAAAATGGCTTTCTCTCTCTCTCCCTCCTCCAGGTAACTGGAACCCAGGCTGTAGGGGTATGATTGATACCATGGATTCAGCCTCACCTAAGATGGAGATTTCCATGTGTGGGAGAACCTGTAGCACATACCTTAGGGGGGTTGGAATGTGAAAACATACTAGTGTCATGGGTTGGAAGAGATGAAATCTAATGTGTGAAGGACATGTTATTTATTTATTTATTTAGATTTATATTACCGCCCACTCACCGAGGCGACTCAGGGCGGCTTACAGTCAAAACAACAACAGTACAATAAAAATTTTAAAATGCAACCACAAAAAACAACCAAACCAGAACACAAACTAACTATCGTCAGGCCGTTGTTGTGGGCCGAGAGGAGAGGGCAAGATCCCCAGCCACTGCTAGGCCTTGGTATCTTCTTCCTCAGGCCATTGTTGTGGGCCCAGAGGAGGGGGCGATGTTCTCAGCCACTGCTAGGCCTTGGCATCTTCTTCCTTGGGCCGTTGTTGTGGGCCCAGAGGAGGGGGCGATGTTCTCAGCCACTGCTAGGCCTTGGCATCTTCTTCCTCGGGCCATTGTTATACTGTATGATCAGTGGTGGGCTGTCAAAATTTTTACTACCTGCTGCTCCCTGTCCTTGGCAGGCAGGCAGGCACAGCGGCGGCACGGTGGCAAAGTGGCACGGTAGCAAAGCAGCGCAGCGGCAAAGTGGCCCAGTGGCAAAGCAGCACGGCAGACTGGCAGTGCGGCCTTGCCTGGTCTGGCCAGGCCGTGCTCCTGGGCTAGGCTGCACTGCGCTGCCGGGCCCAGCAGCGCAGCCTAGCCCAGCAGCGCGGCCTGGCCCGGCCCAGCCCGGCGGTGCACCAAGGAGAGTCCGCTGCTGCCGCCACTCCTCCAGGCACTGTGCCATTTCTGGGCAGCCCAAAATGGCTGCTCAGAAGTGCGCATGCATCAAAACTCCATTTGACACATGCACACTTCTATTTTTCAGTGTGCATGCGTCAAATGGAGTTTTGATACATGAGTAGTTCCGAGCAGCCATTTTGGGCAGCCCGGAACTGTCATCCAGAGGGCAGCCAGAGAGGCGACCGAACCGGTCGCCCGGGGGCTCACTACCCCTCCCCCCAGGCGATCCCCTCTGGATGGCTGCTACCGGTTCAGGTGAACCGGTCCGAACCAGGAGCAGCCCATCATTGTGTATGATCATTGGCTGGATTCCTTTAGGGGAATGGTAAGGAAGTGGACCCTGGGGGGGGAGATATAACCCAGAGGGAGGAGGCAAGATGCTCTCTTGATCAGATGCTTCTCTCTAAGGGTGAGCTGTGAACTGAGAAACATGTAGAGCCATAAGAGAAGGGAGGGGCCCTTAGGCTTCCTCAATTAGAGAAGCTTTCTTTGTTTTGATGTGCTTTCTGAACTTTTGATAAATTTCTTCTGTACAATACACTTTTAAAACACAATACTCTTTTAAAATACCCAAGATGATGAGTGTTTACATGGCTATGTGCTACCTTATTTACACAAAGCTAGAATCTTGGGTTGCTTAGCTAGGCGGGGTGGCCTTTCTAGACTGTAGTGACTATCTATCCAATCAGTCATTTCTCCCCATCTCTGAATTCAAAGAAATTCCTGTCTCTCCCTGCTCTGTGTTCTTCCCTCTCTTTGTTGGTATCAGATTCTTTTGTTGCTGTTGATCTGTTCCATTGGTTGTTAGTATGCATGCAATAAAGAAAACAGTATGCACATGTCTGTAACTTCAAGTACAGTAATACCTCGGATAACGCTAAGACTTGGTTCCACAAGTCTTGGTGTTATCCGATTTTTAGTGTTATCCGATGCATGTTAAAAACGTATGGGATGGATCAGATAACGTTAAAGCTCCATAGAGATACATTGTAACCGCACAGGCTTTAGCGGTTGTTATTCCATCCATCCCATAGGACCTTAACTTTATTCGATCCAATTCTCCCTCCCAGATTGCTTAACGTTATGCGCTTTTAGTGTTATCTGAGGTAAACGTTATCCAAGGTATTACTGTAATTGAAAGTAAAGAAGCCTTTTTTATTCTTTCACCCACAAATGTCTCAGAGTGAGGCACAGTTGATATGAAAGGGGTGGACTCTGAGAGACATGTAGCTGTTCTCTTCTATAGGTCTGTGCTCTTCTACTCTGCAGCTAAATTGAATTTTACCAAAAATTCAAAACTCTGCAACACTTTGTATCTTAACAAAACCAAAGCTGGGAGGATTGTCATACATTGGGGAATTTACTAGATGGCACATAATTGTTACTATTTTAATTGCTACTTAGCTTTTGGTTCTAGGGAGATGGGATGTACCAATTGGTTTCACTTAGTTTTAGAATAATATTCTTAGTGATTGTATTTTCAATTTGGTTATACATCACCATGAGCATTTTAAAGAAAGGTGTCTAGTAAGTATGGTAGCTGATCTGTTAGTTAAAGATATTCAGTAGGAAGTTTGTTCTCTATAGTCGAGCTATACATCATGTTACCAGGAAAGCCTCTGGCATTTATTGCTCAACATTTAGGGATAAGGAGTCTGGCATCACAGGGGGAATAATGCAAATGAAAGAGATCCTTTTGCATTCATTTCCCAAAGCACGAACTGAACAAGAAAGCACAGCATGTTTCATCAGAAACAATGAGCCTCTCCTTTTCAAACTTTCTGGCATTTTGGCAGAGATCCTGATGGATCAGAAACCCTGAGTACAAATTGTTTGCCATGCTAAAGCCTCCTTTTGTTTCACCAGGCAGATACCACTGAAGGCATTCCTGATGTCAATAACAAACTTCTTCAGCCACATTTACACATCCACAATTGTATGTGTGAGACTTTCCTCATTCTGTGATTTCAACCATGAGCACCTACTATTTCTACTCTGACAAGCTGTTGACCTCTCCCATGGCCATTCATCATGTCAGCAATGCTCAATAAAAATGGCATCCAAAGCCAAACAGGTTTGAAAACCTTGACTTTATGTATATGTGCATGAGCATGTGTATGTGTGTAATATTTTAGAGGCAATGCTTGGCTGAATAGGTTAGTAGTCTAGACATCTGGCTGTGGAGCCATAGACTGGGAGTTAGATTCCCCACTGTGCCTCTTGGGAAAAGAGCCAGTCTATGTAGTCATGGGCAAGCTGTACAATCCCAAGAAATTTCCAGAAGCAAGGAGTGGTACATAAAACCCTGGAAAGGATCACTGTAAGTCAGCATTGACTTCATAGCACACAATTATTATTCTTATTATTCATCCTTGCATCTTTATCAACCTTCCCATCAATCCTAATTATGAAATATTTTACACATGTCTTTGTTTGAATCAAACTGTTATGGATTCAAAGACCAAAACACTTGGGGTGAAAAGAATTATCTAATTCTTGCTATAGTCAGCTACAAAGGTGGCTTGTTATCTTGCTTGAGTTCCTGAGTGTTCTTCTTTTGACTTATTTATTTTGCTGTTTTAAACTTTGGGGATTGTCTGTCTTGATCATGAGTTTTATGAGTACAAGAAGGCCTTCGCTTCATTAGGCCAAATTTCCATTTATTCCAGGATCCTATTCCTCAGAATGGTCAACTAGATGGAGGGCAGGAGAATAGCCACCTTCTGCCACAGATCCTTTGCAATAGTTTGTACTCAGAGGCCTGCCCCCACTCCTACAGGTGTCTTGGGTTGCTGCCTTGAAATTTGCCAGTTAAATTCAGTTCAAGCTGAAGATCATTAACAGATCTGGGATTTCAGGTTGCTTCAACATCATATGATTGGGCACTAGGGCTCATCAGCCAAGTTTTAACATGTTCCATTGTCCTATATTGGCTACACAACACACATACAGAAGGGAAAAACATGCCACCCTGGTGACCAAACTACAGACTATGTTAAACACTTTGCATGCACTTCATGTCTATTTGTCTACCCTGAAAGTAAGTGCACATGGTCCAAATCCAAACCGGAACCAATATCCATGGTGGAAGTGGTTTAAACTTTTATTCCCATTTAGTTCTTTTTAAAATCCTGCCTTCATGGAGGCTGAACATTATTTTTCACATTTTAATTTCTGTTAAGCTTTTGAAATAAAAAAGTAGAATGAGTGAAAACCTCCAAACCTTTTCCACCCACACGTGCTGCTTCCAGTTAGATCAGGATGATGTGGTCTTTCCTCTCAATAAGGGGGAAATGGTGGCAGCGTGTAGCTTGGTTTTCTCATGGATAGCTGGAGTTTCAGGGACCCTATGAAGGAGAGCTCTCCAAAATGTCCAGTCCTCAACAGTTCTACTCAGCTCATAGATACTGTACTTGAGTCTGTTGGCTCTTTTAGGCCAGGGAATCTGTCTATTTTACATTTGACCTTCCTCTTTACCTGCTGCCTTCAATTTTTTCCCAGCATTATTGTCTTTTCCAAAAAAAAAAAATCTTGCTTTCTTAAGATGTGCCCAAAGTGAAACAGCCTCAGTTCAGGCTTGATTTGCTCTAGGAGCCACTTGTTTATCTTTATATACAGAGCTCTCTTACAGCACCATATTTCCCATGAGTCATTTTTTTCTCTGTCAGCTTTCTTTACCATCCAGCTGTCACACCCATACATAGCAATTGGGCATACAAGCGTGTGGATTATCTTGGTCTTGGTCTCCAATGACACAAGCTTGGTTGTGTCTGCAGTTCAAACAACCATCAGGAAATCTTTGTATGTACCTGATTATTTATTTATGATTTATTAGAAATGGACAATAACAAATGGGCCCAATGCGTACATAGTACTGTACATGCATCTAAATGTTATATCCACATAGGTTGGGAAAATGTGTGTGACTTTCCAAAGCTACTTTTGTAACCCTGGTCACAACTGATTTCTCTGCCTCCCTACACGAATGGTTTCCTATAGCAATAAAATAAAATAGTTTGCACTGCTGGAAGACTTTTAAATATGTTGCAAATACACAAATATCTTTAACACAAAAAATAAACACCCTTCAGCAATAAAAGTGGACCACTATTCACTTCTGGTTTGGATTTTTCATTATTTTCCTTCTGAATTTATGGCAGTGCCTATGACTGCAAGAGAATCTAGGGATAGATAATTGGGTTTAGGACCAGCCAAAAGTTGCCATTAGGTGGGCAAAATGTCACAAAAATTATAGATGTGCATTAGTGTTTTGTGGATTATTCATTTTTTAAAAAAAATCTCAGCCATAATTAGATATACTAACTTGATAATCCTTTCTAAAAAGATTTAAGCCATAATTAGATACACTGACTTGATAATCTCTTCCACAAAGATTTAAGAGGCAGCCGCTGGGGTCAATCAGTTAGTAATGGGAGACAGGAGATAATTAAAATGCTTGCATCTATGCAATAAGTGCCTTGCCAGATTGCTAGAGAATATTCCATATGTTTATTTGCTTTTGTGATTTTCAAAACGTGTTTATCACATAATATTTTATATTGGCTAGCTTAATAAAAAGAACAAAAATGGCTGTCAAACATCTCGGGAGAAGGAAACAATTATGACTCTGGATAGAGGGGTGAATTCAAAATGTTGTTTTTTTAACCGACCAAACGATGCAAATATTGATTCTAATTGGAACAGCCCTGTCAGCCCCCAAAGGAGATTTCTTCTCTGACGCTATGGGTCTTCAACTTTTTAAAAGCCAGAACAATTAAAGCAGGCTCCCCCCCCCATGTGATTGGTTGTGATATGTTCTTATAAAGTTGGGGGAGACTTTTCTGCTGGTGGTACTTCAGGGATGTAGGAACTCAAGGCGTAATGTTCACAACTAGGGAGACATGTCCCCTCAGTCTTTTCTCCCCTTGATTGTCCTCTGATTTTTTAAAAACATACATATATAAGATGGAGATATTTTGCTGTTCTTAAGAAGAGAGCTTGGCAGACCACCACACCATGAACATTTTAATAAATGCCTGAAGAAGTGGTCTTGAACCACACAGCTAATCTTCCTTATTTGCCTATGGAACTCCTGGATACTGCTTAACATGGACTTTATGAAACTGGGAAAGCACCACAAGTTGAAGGAACACTAGGTAATAATTTTGATTGACTTTAATTTAATTGCAATTGGCATGCCTAGTATGTATACCACATGGAAGCCTTGCCTCCTGCTGGGAAGCACATGGAATCTTTATTCCTTTGTCTGACCACAAAAGGAAGCTATGCTTCAGAGAGGGTCAAATGGGCTGGGAGCAAACACCCAGCTTCCTGTGGAAGTGGCATTCTAACTCCATGAAATATTTTGCTGTTCTTAAGAAGAGAGCCTGGCAGACCACCAGAAACTTCGAAGGGAGTGACCAGCGTAAAATAGCCAAATCTGAAATAATAATGAAATTTGGACTAGTCTGTTAGGCCTGAAAGAGATTCAGTTAATGTTTTGAACTGGGAGCCTCCTATCTTTTAACATCAATCAATCAATTCACTCAATTTATATGCCACCTTTCTAATATTTTATCCTACTCAGAACAGTTTACATCTTTAAAAACAAAGGCAATCAAAGAGCAAAAATTGCACCATCCTGGTAGCAGTATCTTCATGCAGCCACATAAATAAAAAGGTACCACATAAATTAAGAAAAACAAGATTGGCAAAATAACAAAAATTTAAATTCTAATAAATGAAACTAAAGAATTGTCTTCAACGGCTGTAGGGGAGAACATTCTTGAAGGCCTCTTTTAAAAGCACTGTTTTAAGGTTTTTCTTAAATATATCCAGGGCTGGAGTCTGCCATAGCTTGCACTGGCAAGGTATTCCGTGGTGTGGGCACTGCCACCAAGGCTTCTCATCAGAGTTTCCTTAGTGTTGGCACCTGGAGCTACAGTGTTTGAAATTCTACTGTTTCCAGGAAAGCTTGAAATAGTATATCTGAGGGGAGTGGAGTATAATAGCTGAAGCTAGTCATCTGATCATGTACAATCCATATTGATAGTTGTGTGTCACCTTAAAACTTGTGAGGCAGCAGCTTATCCCTTAACAGTGGAAGGAGGCACAGCTTTTCTCAGAGTACAAGTAGCCCATACCATGGAATGCTTTTGACTTGAGTAGAGAGGCACCCTAGAAATTTGGTGTTACAATGCCCTACTGTAGTGGTAGTAAACCTATGGCACGCATGCCAGAGGGAGCACTCAGAACCCTCTCTGTGGGCACATGCGCAATTACCCCAGCACAGAGTTTGTCCCACCCCTCTACGCAGCAGATCAATGGGAGTGCTTCCTCCCTTCCCATCTGGGATAAGACAGACAGCTCACATGTTGCATGAGGGTGCAGCACAGATGGCAGTTTGGGCACTCGGTCTCTATAAGATTCGCCATCACTGTCCTACTGCTTGGCCTAGGCTGCCTTTGCCCAGGCCATAATGTACCATTTTCCTAGCCTAAATTTGTTTACACCTTTCAGCAAAGGTAGCTACTGCAAATCTAAAATAAGCTTTATTCCTTGGTGGTTCATTGCAAACTGCAAGAGGAAATTAGGCTTTCAGCCTTCCGTAAAAGTTTATGGTGTACAGTTGTAGGAAGTCACAGAATCCTGGAGGTTTGCCAGTATGGCCCGTTTGTTATAATGCAGCAATCCTCAACACAAAGCATATTTGTTTCTGCTTTAGCAACTGTATCTTGTAAAGCAGCCAGTTTGCCATCTATATTTTTATCATTACCAGAGTCATCACTGGAAAATTTCTATAGGCTGGCTCAGAGAATGAACATTTAACAGTATACCTGGATGAAAATGGAAAGTATCATCTGCCAGAACCCATTAGCATTTATAAGGATGGCTAAACAGATTCCCTTCTCCATTCTTCAGCATATGGGGCAGCAACAAAGCGTGACACTCATTAGCTCTGAGTCTCTCTGAACAGCTTGGATCAATCTCTCAGGTAAAAAAAGAACAGAGTTGAAAGTAAGGATGGGTGAGGTTGGTGGAATAAGTGATGTCAATCAATACCATTATAAGTACTGCACAACAGGGAGCAGAAAGGGATGCTCCAAGGTTACTACTTAGGAAACAGAAATGAGATACATGCTCTACAATCCTGTCCCCAGGAGACTTAGAACATAATTTCTAACTCTGAATGAATTCTGTATGACTATCTGATGTTTTACAGGTGTTGACTTAAAGAGTTCACCAGCTTAGGTGGCTTAAAAATGACTAGGTTAATGTATGGGTGAAGGGACTGCTCAAGCCGTTAAGCCAATGAAACAATGACTGGAAGGTCGGAGTTTGATTCCCGAGTACTGCACAATGGAGTGAGCTCTCTGTCCCAGTTCCTGGCAATCTAGCATTTCTAAAGCAAGAAATTCAAGTAGATAAATAGGTACCTTTGGTGGGAAGGTAAACAGCATTCTGTGCACTCTGGTGTTGAGTCATGCCTGCCACATGTCCATTGAAATGTCTGCAGACACAGACAGCGCTGGCTCTTTGGCTATAAATAGAGATGAGCACTGAACCCTACAGTCTGATAACTGGCTTTCAAGAAAGGGCAACCTAATGTATGGGTGACAGCAGCATGAGCTCTTCATATTCAAAGCAAAGTTTGGGATTTCAATGCCCCACTGGGCCTTCAAGGTAAAGAACCACCCTGTGTAGTCTTTCAGCATGTTTCACAGCCCCAGAGTGGCCCTAGAAAAAGAAAATGTTAAATAACATCCAAGTAGTCTATACCTAGAACATCATGGGGAAAGTTGCCATTAAGTCAGAATAATCTTGAAGGCATATAATTGTTACCCTGTTTATTCAACTTATACATATAATTGTCACCCTGCTTATTCAACTTATACACAGAACACATAATGTGCAATGCAGGGATGGAGGGATCACAATTTGGGATCAAAATTGCTGGGAGAAACATCAACAATTTGAGATATGCAGATGATACCACCCTAATGGCAGAAAGTGAGGAGGACCTAAAGAAGCTCCTGATTAGGTTGAAAGAAGAAAGTGAAAAAGCTGGCTTGAGACTCAACATCAAGAAAACCAAGATCATGGCAACAGGCCCTATCAGTCCCTGGAAAATAGATGGGGAAGAAGTAGAAGCAGTGACAGATTTTACTTTCTTAGGATCAAAGCTCACTGCAGATGGAGATTGCAGTCATGAAATAAAAAGGTGACTGATTCTTGGGAGGCAAGTGATGAGAAACCTGGGGAACATAGTTAAAAGTAGAGACATCACATTGCAAACAAAAATTCATATAGTCAAAGCAATTGTATTTCCAGTGGCAATGTATGGTTGTGAAAGCTGGACCATTAGGAAAGCTGAGCGCAGAAGAATAGATGCCTTTGAGATGTGGTGTTGGAGAAGGGTTTTGAGAGTCCCCTGGACAGCGAGGAGAACAATCTTAGAAGAAATTAACTCTGACCACTCCTTAGAAGGTCAAATAGTAAAGATGAAGCTGAAGTACTTTGGACATCAAATGAGAAGAGAGGATTCGCTTGAGAAAGCCTTGACGCTGGGAAAGGTGGAGGGCAAAAGAAGAAGGGGGCGGCCAAAAATGAGATGGCTAGATGGTATTGTAGAGACAATGGGCACAGAACTGAGCAAGTTGAGGAGGATGGTGGAGGACAGAAGTCCCTGGCGGACAGTGGTCCATCGGGTCGCAAAAGGTCGGAATCAACTGTGCAACTGAACAACAACAAAATACTTCTAACTAGTTGGTGCTTGGAATGAACAACAGGAGATGATACGAAGCCTCCATGGAATACTTTTGAATTTTCCAACAGGGATCAAACACCTGCTCTTGGATTCACGGTAATATCACATGTTTAGGGCAAATGTGTGCTTCATGCACTTGTGCTTTCTGTCTAGACATGCAGTTCTTTCAAATTCCATACCTGAGCAATGAGACTTGCAAATAAAGCCCATGTTACTTCTTTATGATTAATCCCAAAACAATGGCATGCTAACTGAAACCTTTTACAGGGAGAAAGACAGAGTAGAAATCAGATCAATAAATAATGAATACATTTGCAACAAGGTTTGACAAACAGGGAGTTTGATATTAACCAGAGGTGCCCAAACTTTTTGAAGCCGTGGGCCAGTCATGTAGTTCAGGGAGCCTATCACTACAGCCCGGGGGCCGGATGTGGCCCTGATGCCAATTCATCTGGCCTGCAAAGCCCTCATCGCTCCTGGAAGCAGAAGTAAAATGCGCCTGTATGGGCACATTTTACTTCCACTTCCAAGAGTGACGAGGGCTTTGTGGGCCGGATGAATTGACATCAGGGCCACATCCGGCCCCTGGGCCATAGTTTGGACACCCCTGTATTAAGCAGTTGGGAACCTGTCTAATGTGGGAAGACCCATGTATTCTACTTCAATCTAACTTTTCCAAGTAATTACTTATATCTACACAATTTGGGACTAATTTCCCCTGTTGTTGTTTGGGGAGGGGGACAGCATGAACAAGCACTTTTGCTTGAACAGCTTGGGAGCAGAAAGCAACTTTACTGGATCCTTCTCACTCCTCCTATGGTCTATAAATGAGTGGGGGAAACTGACAGGAACTCTGGTGTGTCTGGCTGAGATGGATCCATTTGACTTTCTGTGTGAGGCTTTGGGCACCTAAAGATGATCTTGCATAAGGGAGTCAAACTGGGTGAACAATAACCCTGTGTGAACAAGAAGTATGAAGCCCCAATTTGAATTATTATTTACAGCTGTGGAGGGCAGGCAGGCAAGCATTCGGTTTCCCAAATCAAAGCATTCTTTAGCTGCCAGCAAAGCAGGCTTAAGGCACCTGTTTCCTGGGATTGATAAAAAAAAAACCCAGGCCACCCTTCAATGAGCAGGGAGGGTACCATCTTTCAAAGTACACAGTGTTATGTTCCTGAAGAGTTGCAAAACACTGTGCTTTCCCTTTAAAACCTCAGAACATTTCTCAGTACATGTTGTTGATCTTGCAGACTGACAAGAGATCAGGACTTCTGGTATGAAAGGGTACAGGCTGTATTAATCTTTTCACTACCACAGGACAGTGAGAGAGAAAGAATGTTGAATACTGGCACAGTTTGAAAACAGAGTTATTTTGTTTAAGGTAAGCAGAAGAACAGGGCTCTGCAGTCAAAATACATTTGGGTGCCAGGAATGCCCAGTGTTCACTATTATTAGGAGCCAAACTGCCAGAACATTGGAGATAATCTAGTATCCGGAGATATCCCCGTCTGAGTTCCCCATGTATAAATGTGAACTACTGATGATGCAACCCATAGCACTGCTGTGAGGATGCTCAGGATAAGGCTTGTAAAAAGGAACCAGATGAAGCAGACATGATAAATTAAATAACCATTATTTATCCTAGTTTATTATAGACTGCGATGTTTAGTGGTTTAGATGCTGAGTTTTAAGACTGGAAGGTTGGGGTTTGAGACCTGAATACTGCATGATGGAGTGAGCTCCAGTCTCTGTCCCAGCTCCTGCCAACCTAACAGTTCGAAAACAAGACTGGAAGGTGGGAGGTCAGAGTTTGATTCCCGAGTATTGCAGGATGGAATGAGCTCCTGTCTTTGTCCCAGTTCCTGCCAAACTAGCAATTTGAAAGCAAGAAATTGCAAGTAGATAAACAGGGACCACTTTGGTGGGAAGGTAAACAATGTTCCATGTGCTCCAGTGGCTAGTCATGCCTGCCACATGGCCACGGAAACATCTGCAGAAGCAGACCATGCTGGATCTTTGGCTTTGAAACAGAGATGAGCACTGAATCCTAGAGTTGCATACGACTGGTTTTCAAGCAAGGGAAACCTTTTACCTTTTAAATAGGAAACTTCAGTGTGAGGGTAAACAGCATCCCATGCACTTCGATGTCTAGCCATGCCTGCCACATGTCCACAGAAACATCTGCAGATACAGACAGCACTGGCTCTTTGGCTATAAACAGAAATGATGACTGAACCCTAGAGTTGGATATGACTGGCTTTTGAGAAAGGGCAAACTTTACCTATTATAGATAGCTCAGAGAGAAAACCCACTGCAATGTGAAATGAAATATGTCTCTGTAAAACACAGAGAGAGAGGGGGGGGTTGGTTGGGAAAGGAATCATCCCAATTTTGTTTGTTTCCAGTGGAACCAATCGGCTGTGAAATCAACATTGAAAACAGAATGTAATAAAGGCTCGTAGAACAAAAAGAGAACCAGGGCAGTTTCCTGGACTGTTGTGAAATGAATGCCTGATATTTGCATCTTTCTGTACATTCTGTTTTCACTCAGCTTCCTTCTTTGCCTGGCTTTCGCAAGAGGATAAGATTGCCTTGTAGATCATCAGCAAGTCTGGCTAACTGAGCACTCCATCTGCAACAACAAGTTAGATGGATCTTGGAACACTCACAAGGCAGACCATAATGAAGACTGCAGGTGACGTCAACATAGATACCTTGACACCAAGCATAATTTCCTAATTGATGCTAATCTCAAATCCAGTTTCAAAGTTATAATTTTTTGTTTGGGGTTCCCCTGTTTTTAGAATTGTCTTGTGGAAAAATTAATCTGGTGCAAAACAACATAGCTGCACCCCCATGCATCTATAATATAATCATACCTTTGGAAATGGGAACTAGTCACAGAGGAGCCTGGGGAGCAGTTGTCCATGGGGTCGCAAAGGGTCGAACTCGACTGTGTGACTGAGCAGCAACTACTACTAACTTATTAAAATTAGTTGCTTACAATACTTGCTTCCAAACCCTGCCAGTCTAACCTCAAATGCACCACATTAAAAGCTTCACTTTTTTGTTCTAAACATTAGTCAAGTCTTGTGCATTCTTCTATTTTGAGAGAGACAGTTTTGCTTTTTTTGTGTTCCTTATTAATAATTTTATACATAGCCATGTCACACATTATAGATATATATATTTATATTACAAAAACCTTCTATCATGCCATACATTTAAAATGTGCATTTAAAAAACTCATAAACAATTGTAAGTAACGCATTGTTTAAGGTAGGCTAGCATTTTCCAAGTTCTTTCACCTTCCTTCAAAAGGGAATGGGATAAAAGAGTAGAGGAATATATGTTCTCTTATCTGCCAGGGAAAAGGTATTTAATATTTATTCACTGAAGCTAGAAGAAATATGAAGGACTATAATGACAACATGCACTCCCAAGATTTGGGCAAATATGTCTGCAACTGTAGAGCTAAAATAACATAGACCTGGTAAAATCACTGTGTGCTGCTTTCAAAAAAATTCAATGACGTTGAAAAATTTAAGGCCAATACCAATTGTGTATAACTGAATATTAATCATTGAGGTGTCTATGTGCTGCTAAAGTAACAAAACCTTGGACATGCACTTCATGATTGATGGCTGTTAATAATGCTCCCCACATTGTTTTAGAAAGGCATCATTTGGTTATACAAAGAGAGTGGAGCTTTAAATCTGCTCCTGAAAGGGACAAATAGGATCCTTAAAAGTTAAAGAATGCAATCATTAGCTTAAACTCTTGAAGCTTCATACAGTTGGCTATTCAAGAAGCTAATTAAAACTCAGTTGGAACAAAGTCAATAGACTGTATTTTGAAAGAAAACACATCCCCATAGAAAATATAATTTGTGAGGACTGGAACAATTGGCAGCAGTTTGAATGTTCAAAAGTTTAAGGACAGCAGATGCACCCATGAGAACTTAAGTTTGGGCAATGACAAAGCGAAGAAAGTGGCTTCATTTTGGCAGTCCAGGGTTTGATTGAGACACAATAGAAGAAGACACAGATGTAGAGAAATTTTCTTTCACTCCTTTTTTTTCTTCTTTTTTGCACACAACAATTGATACAATGCAAGGGGCACTCCCAGCCCACAATTTATGAAGATACAACCTCAGTTCTACCATGATGTGACTTAAGTCAGAAGTAACAGGGGAGTAGAAAGAAGCTGGCAGATCAGGGGAAAGGAACATGTGGGTCTACAGCTATTGTTAGGCCACAAGTCTCATGTTGTTTCTGGCCTGCAAATCTTGTGCTGGTGGCCTTGCTGGCTACGGATGAATGTTTAGTTCAAGAACAGCTGGATGCCACCTGTTCTTTGTCCCTGTGGTACATTAATCACACATCTGCAAAACCCCACAAAATCTAGATTTAGGATTTAGAGCTTGTTAAAACTCTGCTACTCTTCAACAATGTAATACATCTGGGGATGTTTATAAGAAAATGCAAAGATACCAGCCATGGTTGTGAATCTCAAGTGTTGTGCAAACCATTGCATTGCTCATTTCAATGTATAAATCTGAGGGGGTGGTCACAGTGCAACCCCAAGTGAGCCATCTGTCTCTATCCTATAAGCTGACAGAGCCCAGGAGATGGTGAGCCTCCTGAACCTCTTAGCCAGGCAGAAGGTGTTACCACGGGTAGAGGAAGGGAAATGAATTAATGTACAACAGCTGGAAGAGATACAACGACAGGGATAAGAGGGTGAGTACTGGGAGGCTTGAAGGATCATCAAGAACATTGGAGGAGGAAGTGATGTGAGAAGACACAATAGAGGGCTCAGGAAGGACATTTTAAAAGGGAAGGTCTGCTGATAGAGCATTAATGGGGATCAGCTCTGGTGGTGGTTCAGGAACAGCCAGGTTGGGAAGTGGAGATGAGGGTGAACCATGTGAAGAAGATGCCAATGGTGGATATAGGTTGTGGGCGACTTTAGTTAAAGAGCTTGAAAAGGACCCTACTTGGGAGGTATTGTTGGTGAAATATGCACATGGAGGGCTACAAGACTTGTTGGGATGGAGTACAGGTTGATAAGCATGCTAAGAGGATGAGGGAAGTCCTTCTTGGATGAGACTAGGACAATCTAGAGCTGCCTGGTTTTCCTGTCAAATGGGAGGCAGTACTGGTGGCTGAGAAACTGAATCTGCCTTGCTAGGGGAGATTTCCTGGGACCAGCTTCACTCTGGCAGCAGGAAGACCCCTCCCTTTCCCAGACCCTCAATTCGGCTGAGCTAGACAGAGAAATTGATGCCTAGTATATCTTTCTTGAGTTGAATGTTTTTTTTTACCCACATCTCAGAAAACCCATGAGCATCCCTGTGCATCAGCTTGTAGTCTTTATGATATAAATAATTTCATGTCAGAAATTATTCTGGGTTAAAAGGATTTTTTGCTGAAGAAACTCTTCTCAGAGGATGCCCGAATGAGGCTCCTTTCATGTCCCCAAGATCTTTTTCCCACCAAAGTGGTCTCTATCTATTTGCAATTTCTTGTTTTCTACTGCTAGGTTGGCAGGAGCTGGGACAGAGACAGGCACTCAATCCCTCATGCAGTACCCAGGTCTTGAACTGCTGGCTTGCTGGCCTTCCAGCTAACAAGGCTATCCTGGAAGGTAAAAAGCCGATAATAACAAATTACCTGTGAGGAATGGTTTTATAACCAAATCTCTATTAAATTACTTGTTACTTTCCAAATTCTGTAAGTAAATATTGGGTAAACTGGATCCTGGCCCTGTTATAGCATAAGAGACAGCTTCATGTTACATCTCTACTTCTATAATCCAAATTTCTGGGTTGACAAATAGCCTCCATATTGAAGATATATTATCTGCTGTAAGTTCAAGTTAAAAGGCTCCATTTAATATAAGGTAACAATACTTCATCTCTGGTTTTCAGAATTTGTACTCCCTGTTGCTGACATAACTTCAATATTAGCGCTCTGTGATTTATAGCCATATTGCTTGAATAAAGATTCAGACAAACCTGTGGGGCTGCTCAATACAAGAAAAATTGGCTGGAATAGAACAAGGTGGTACATTCACATTGAAAGAGAAGCACCAAAATCCATTTTCCAGGGAAACTGCTAAATTAAGATATGAGATGCAAAACAAAAATATAGCCAAACAAAAATCACCCAAACCCTCATCAACTTAATTCTAATTGAGACAAATGAAGAAATAGCTTTCAGTTAGGTAAGTACATGGACCTCATCAATATTGTGGGATCACTGCATAAGGAAAGGCTAATTTAATTCCTCACTCCCTAGCTTCTTTCTTCAGAAGGTTTGCTCCCCAATATGGCAGTTAAAAAAAAACCCCTATGCTTCTCAAATCCAGCAGTAATAATTACTTTCTAGCCAAGATGAAAGGTTTTTACACAACAGCTGCCAAAATATCCACCCAGCCAGCATGCAATACAATATTGGTAAACAAAAAAAGAGAGTTACTTCTCTGATCGCCACTATGGAATTACTTTTACATAGTAATAATAATTTGAATGATACAGGCTATTTATATTTTATGCGTCTGTTTGGATTAGGTAATCATACAGAGATTGCAGATTGTTTTGATGCCAGAGGCCACGCTGGATGTAGTTTGATGCCAGAGGCCACGCTGGATGTAGTTTGAGCCACACCACAGACCAGAGCTTCCCTTTCTTTGATTCCACCTGATTCCTGGCTCTCTTTTTGTGGTTCTTTGTAAAGGTGGTGAGATATTTAAAGTTTTACATGGAAAAAGGGGGGAAAAACAGCTTTCCAAAGGTCTCCATAATGTACAAACACATATATCATGGAAACATAGTAGTCTGCTGTAGTTTCTTGGAGTTGTTTCTATTTCTTTTTTTTTTCCTTGTGGAGGCGGGTGTCTACAGAGGTGATCTAGCACTAAACTAATATATCTGTGAGTTTCAGCTTTGCAACCATACTCCCCCTGGAATCCAAAGACTTTTGTTTCCCAGAAGCAAACCGCTGGATCCTTAGTATCTTTTAATATAGTTCTCCCCTTTGTAGTTTTATTGTTTTTTGTTTGTTTGTTTTACTGTGCTTTATTGCAATGTATTGTGCCTAAATGCAATTAAAGTTATATGATGTGGAACTAAAAGTTACAGTTATATCATGAAAGGAGTGGACTTATCAATTGTTTCATTACAATTCTAATGTAATGGAGTTACACTTTCGTTAATGGAAAAAGGATTGATTTGATATGAATGAATGTATTGTTGATGTCAGCATCCACAAGTTAACATATACAAAACAAAGTAAGAATGTAATTAATCATACAGTTTATAAAGGTCCAAATACCCGATGTAATATATATATATATATACAATTTATTTGCAACTCGTTACTTCAGATACAGATAGGCAATGTTGTTGTTGTTCAGTCACACAGTCAATTCCAACCCTTTGTGATCCCATGGACTACTGCCCGCCAGGCACCCCTGTCCTCCACCATCCTCCTCAACCCGACCAGTTCTGTGCCATTGTCTCTACAATACCATCTAGCCATCTCATTTTTGGCCTCCCCTTCTTCTTTTGCCCTTCTTCTTTTGCCCTTCTTTTGCCCTCCACCTTTCCCAGAATCAAGGCTTTCTCAAGTGAATCCTCTCTTCTCATTTGATGTTCAAAGTACTTTAGCTTCATCTTTACTATTTGACCTTCTAAGGAGCAGTCAGGGTTGATTTCTTCTAAGATCGACCTATTCATTCTCCTCGCTGTCAATTTCTAATTATTTCTTTTTCTAACTCAGTACTATCTACCCAGGTTGACTATGGTCCTCCAGACAACTTTTCATATTATTTTTTCATACCTCTTATGTCTGACGAAATGGACTTGATCAGTGAAAGCTTACATTAAAATACAGCAGTTAGTCTTTTAAGGTGTCACAACATTTTTGTTGTCTTTTTGTTTTGTTTCCTCTCTGATATACTTGCACACACTAACACAACTACCACTTCAAACATTTGATATTACCTGGCACTTAATTTTTTTAAATAGAAGATTTCTGAAATTTAATAGGAAATCATCTACATCGGGGTGTTCAAACTACGGCCCGTGGGCCAAATTCAACCCACACCACCCTTGCTGCTCCCAGAAATGGAAATAAAACATGCCCATGTGTGTGGAAAATCATGCTGTAAATGCACCCGCAGCTGTCATAATGTTAAAGCTCCATAGAGATACATTGTAACGGCACAGGCTTTAGCGGTTGTTATCCGATCCATTCCATAGGATCTTAACATTATTCGATGCAGTCCCCCCCCCCCCCCGGTTGCTTAACGTTATGTGATTTTAGCGTTATCTGATGCAAACGTTATCTAAGGTATTATTGTAGTTGTAAAATACGGTGATGTGGACCTTTGGAAGGATACCCACCTTTGGAATAAATCTTAAATAGTAGAGACACTTTGGCTGGCAACCCTATGCATAACTTTAAGCTTCATCATGGAATGGAAAGAACAATAACAAATAAATAAATGTATTACCTCTGTCTTATCTCTCCAGGATGCATTCTGAATTTTTTTACTAGTATTTGTAAAAATGCACAACGTTCAAGTGTCTCTGGCTAAAAGGTTTTGTTCATTACATCATGAAAGTGGTTTCTTCTGCCATTCAAGATTTCAAGTTTTAGAAATAAGAACAGTGTTTAGGGACTAGGATCCAGTTTGCCAAAAACTATTTCCTCAGGGTGCCGCCCAGGCTGGGGCTTTAAGAGCCGTTGCAGTGGCAAGACTTTTCACGCCGACGCCACCAGGAACATCTGCAGCCAGACGGAGAGGCTTGTCACTTTTTTGTAATTTTTTGTAATTTTTGTAATCTTTGTGTGAACTTGATTATGATTTGGAATTTTTGATTATTACCTGATATTGATGCCTATAGAATTTTCAATGCTGTAATGATATTGTGATTTTTGATGTTTTTTTGTATTGATACTGATTATTTGTGATATTTACATGTTGTGCTTATGAACCTTTAACTTTATATGTGTTGTGAACTGCCCTGAGTCGGTCCAACCGAGTAAGGTGGTATAAAAATTGAAATTAATAATAATAATAATAATAATAATAATAATAATAATAATAATAATAATAATAATAATAATAATAATAATAATAATAATAATAATAATAATAATAATATTTCTGACAGCAAAAAGACCAGCTGCACACATGCAATATCACTGTGTACTACTGGGTCAACTTTGCAGAAGACAAAAGTTGGCTACCATGTTCCCATTTTACTGTAACAGGAGCTCAAAAGGATGTGAGAGAGCCAAAGTAAACAAACAATAATTCAAAAATACAGTTCCTAAGAACTCATTCCTTTCTCCTACAGTTGAACAGCTGTGGTTGGAAACTCTCTGAGTTAAGACCAATGTTTGTGGCAGTTTTCTTTTGTTTTAATTTATTTCATCTTCCTGTAATGCTGTCAGCTGCATGTAAACAAACAGACACGAAAACGTCAGAACAGTTTTTTGTCAGCATTTCCAGTCAGATAAAGAGTTCCTAAATTGGTTGGTTCTTAATTTTTGTCATAACAAAGCTCTTCTCTTAATGTTCTTTTGATTTTAAGGTGACGGCTTTGATATCTGATTACGAATTTCAGAGCTTTCATCTCGTGTACCACTGATTAAGTACTTTACATCGTTTTATATTACAATGAAATATTTTATTTGGCAAATAGCTTTTTGGGGGGAGGCTGGGGGTAAATGTTTTCTTGGAAAATAATGAAATACTGTCTGTAAAACTGGAGATCTGTTCTAAAATAGCATTATTAATTGATTTTGGAAATATGCAGATTGAATTTATTTATGCCTTTTTTCTTTTTCTTTTTTTCTTTGTAGTTGTATCATACTGTTGGTTCATATTTCATTCTTGTTCTTCTATGTCAGTTCTTATGCTTTCCCCTCAAGTCTTAATAAAAGTCCCACATCATTTCTTTTTTAAATATTCCACCTCTCTCCTCAATGTTTTTTAACTGAATTTTAATTTGTATGTATGTGTTTTAATTGTTTTTAGTTGTTAAGCCGTCCTGAGTCTTCGGAGGAAGGCGGGGTACAAATGAAATGAAATTTTAAAAAAATGAAATTTACCTAACAGCTACATGTTTCCTCCAATTATCTCCACTGTCACCCCCCAGCTCTTCATTTTTCTGTCTATTTGCCTTGGATGGAAAAAGGAATCCCTTAATACAAGGGATATCACATTTTGTACCACAACTGCAAGTGGTATATCAGGCAAAAAACAGGAATAATAAGTACAAAAGGCATTACCTTGGAAGTCTACATTTAAGGGTCAAATTGGATATTATGCTCAGCATGTTTTTGTAGCTTAAGACATTTGTTTGCCATCGTCGTCATTGGCTGCAAGTCATATCCAAGAATGCATTTTTTTCCTGAAGCAGGAAAAATGCCATTGGAGTTAATTTGTTTAAGGTGGATCCCAGCTTGCCATGAAGTGACCCACACAGTGATCTCCTATGGGACAAATGAGAGGAGACATGCAGGATTTAACACCGGAACTGCAATGGACTGCTACAGCCTTGAGGATATTAACAAGGTGCACCTTCACATCTTGCATCGCCTCTTCCACTTCCATGAACGTTAGGAATCAGAGTTCCTCCTCCGCTCATTTTGCTGTTGGACCCAATCTGATGGTTCTCAGTGGCATTTCTTCCACTGAGGGGACCATCACCCCACATAAAGGGGCTCATCTGCCTATAGCCATTGGCCCCTTTAGGGAGTCAAGTTATTTACTGCCACCCAACATTCAGCATTGAGTTGCTGGCTGTACGGTCTACTCCATTACCATAGCAGGATGTCCGGCAAGACATGTTTGCCATAGCAAGTGGTTTTCTTCATCTGCATTTGGAATAATTTGTTTTGTGATTGTTTACTAGAAAGTGAACATAAGTTTGTTTTGCAAGACTACTGAGACACATAGCTTTGAAGAAAGTCCATTGCTAGAGTAAAATTAGGCTAATGGAAGTAGACATATTCCTTAAGAGCTAGTTATTCCCTATTCCACATGTAGTATAATTATAAATTATAAATGTAGTATTCCGTTTACTCTGCAGAAGAATAATGTGCACCTGTGTGGCTAAACAATGCCTATGTAAGCAAGGTTGATGTGCAACTTAATAACACCATGTACATTATATCCGGAACAATTAGGTCCACCTACTTATTGGTTCCCAGAGATAAGTAACACTCCTCCACCAGAATTTCACAGGAAAAATGCTCTTTTAAGAGAGTAATACAAAATAGTTCAGATTCCAGAACTACCAGTAAATTCTGACATATTAGACCTGAATATTAACAGACGCCGCTCAAGATAACCACCTTTATCCAGCGCCACTATTGGAGGCAATGAGGAGTTCAACCTGCAGGATGCATGGAGAAGAGAATGGTTGGGAAAAGCGCCACACCAGTACCAGAATTTTCAATGTGTAACCAAAACACGAACCAGTTTTGATCAACCTCGCAATATATGGACTAGCCTTGATAGAATACATACAGGGCACAGCAGATGTGCAGACTTTTTGCATAAATGGGGGAAACTACCATCACCAGTATGTCAGTGTGGGGCACCGCGACTGACTGTGCAACATATACAACAATGTAGCCTTAGAGGATATGTGGGCAATAGAGAAAAATTTTTAAGGGCTGCTCCTAGTGCAATTGAATATATAAATTGTTTAGATGTTTGTTTATAAATTAATGTTTAGTTCTATATAATTTATATAAAGAATATGGCACTTGTACACATTGAGTCAACATATAACAAGCCTGGGATTGGGTGCGTCAACACCCAATCCCAGGCTCCTCAAGAGGGGAAACCAGAAGATTTGCCCTTCCTGGATCAGCCATGTCAAGTCATGCCTAATTGAGTGAGAAAAAAAGTGAGTTTCCCATCCTGAATGTAAATAATATTAAGTAGTTGCAATGATTAGGGCAGGGAGTGTTTGCCATTCCAAGCCAAGCTTATAAATGCAGTTGCTGAGGCTACACATGCAAATTAACATCAAGAACATGGTGGTGGTGGTGGTGGTGGTGATTAGTATTGGCTGGCAACCAATACATTCTTTCTTGTTATATGTTGACTCAATGTGTACAAGTGCCATACACTAATTTGCTGGATTATCCAGTTGACAAACAAAGGAACACACACTCTCTCTCATGCACAACCAGATTCACAGTTTGAAGCATGGGAGTGGTAGAACTGAAACTTCATCTATCCTTTCTCCACCTCTACTCCACCTACTTACTTGATTGAGGCAGGAGATAATTTATCATGTCTGTTCTTCCTCCACACCCAAACATAAATCCCAGGCTCCTCAAGAGGGGAAACCAGAAGATTTGCCCTTCCTGGATCAGCCATGTCAAGTCATGCCTAACTGAGTGAGAAACAAATGAGTTTCCCATCCTGAATTTAAATAATATTAAGCAGTTGCAATGTTTAGGGCAGGGAGTGTTTGCCATTCCAGCCAAGCTTATAAATGCAGTTGCTGAGGCTACACATGCAAATTAACATCAAGAACATGGTGGTGGTAATTAGTATTGGCTGACAATCCTTCCATACACAATTCAATGGAATCATGCTCAGGTAGAAATGGTTCTAACATGCTTGTTGAATATATTTGGAGAGTTTATTATTATTATTATTATTATTATTATTATTATTATTATTATTATTATTATTATTATTATTATTATTATTATTATTATTATTATTATTATATGTTTGCGTTGTGTGTGTGTTATTGTTGTTTTGTTTTTGTGGGGTTTTTTTTTCCTGATTGTAAACCGCCCTGAGTCGCCACGGCGAGTGGGCGGTGATATAAATATAAATAAATAAATAAATAAATAAATAAATAAATAATAACAACAATAACAATAACAATAATAATTCAATTTATAAACCACCCTACTTGGTTAAACTGACTCAGGGCGGTTCACAGAATCCATACATATAACACAAACAAAAGTAATACAGTATAATACAATTATATAACAATATAATACAGCAGTGCAATAGAAGAAAAACTACACTGCAAAACAAAGTTACAAAAAGTACAATTACATATACAAAGTATAAAAGCAATAAATAATAATGCAATATAGCAATACATGACCAACAATATCAGGCCTCTCACCCAGGCCACAAGCAGGCTCCAAAAATTGGTAGCAGGTGCTCACCGTAACAGCCCTTTGAAGCCCTGTGTGGGGTCGGGACTTGGAAGTGCGAGCAGATGGGACAGTCCAGGCGCTCCCGGTCAAAGTCCTCCTCACCTGGCCAGGCCGAAGTCCAAAGGCAGCAGGGATGCATCCAACCACAATGGCCCTCTGCAGCCATCTTAGCCTTGATTATTTGCTCATCTTCAGTTTTCTGGCTTCTGGAGGTTTACTGGGCATTGCCTGCACCTACTTTCATTTTGTTTTCCAGTCTTTTTAAAAATAAAAACAGATCTTCTTGCAATGTAGTGTTCCATTAAATGTCTAATTTTCATACTTACAGATTGTGATTGCCATGGAGTCATCCAATACACAAAGTTCTTATGTCCTTCTTGTAAAATTTTCACAAAATTGATCCTATGTACTTATTTTAAAATATCTACCGAGGTCAAGAGGATGTATTATCAGATCAGATGTTACTGAATTGTCATCTTAAATTTCAGAAGTCAACACAAAGATCCCATATGGCCCTTACTCTGCTTTTCAACAGGGATGAGAATCATGAGTTCTCCAAGCTCTGCCTTGAACTCATCCTAGAACATTTCAATACCAAATCTTATGATTGAATTCCAGTGGGAACCAAGACCCTTCCCTTTTAAACCAAGCATTTTGCATTAAATGTATTAAATGCTGTCAAATTTTAAAGGAGGAGATGTATTAGTCTGTCTCACCATATTGGCAAAATTAAATGATAAAATTAAAAAAGGAGAGATAAAAAGGACAAAAGAGGCACTGAAAGACTAACAGATTATCTTTCAGTATGGGTTTTCGTTGATCAAAATTGATTTGGTATCTGAAGTGGATTTTCTTCAATGAAAGCCCTTACTAAAATCAATCCAGTGGCATAGAGTAGGGGGGGGCAGGGGGCGGCCTGCCCTGGACAGCACTTTTTGGGCTATGGGTGTTCTTGGACTACAATTCCCAGAAATCCTAGCAGGAGCGGGAGCCAGCATCCACCAGGGGACAGCAAATTTGGCTTAAGACCCAGGCAGCTGAAATCCACACAACGCTACTGAATCAATCCATTAAGTATCAAGATATTTTGCCTTTCTCTTTTCCCTTTAATTTTGCCAACATTCCAAATGTCAGTATCAGACAGGGTAAACCTACTTAAAGCAACAAAGTGTTTACATGAAATGACATGAACTGCATTGCCTTACTGATGGGTATGGCTCCTTCCAAACATCCCTGTGGAGTTGTGGCCCACTGGAGGTATGGGAAGGCAGAATTTACCACTGGACTTTGAAGTTGCACACCCCTGTGGTACAGCCTTTAAACTGAAAGTTGTAAGTATTTGATCAGGGGTATCTGCAACAGCCTATTATAAAAGGAGGAAAGGAAATCAAAGAATCAAATAAATGTTCAGTGTATTCACTAGTCCACATATACACTTTGTCTCTAAGAATGCTCATTCATATTTATCCATAAGATGTTTAAAATCAGGAATTATCTTAGCCAACATGACACTATTCTTTAATTTAATATATTATATTACAGAGTGTCAATGGTTAACAGTGCATATAAATTAGCATTTATAAAAAAATCAATTACATTGTCTCATAAGACAGAGGAGAAGCCAAGACCTTCATCATGGGATCATTTGTATTTATCTGCTAATTATAAGCTGTAATTGTCTGTTCTTATCATTTTAATTTGCATAAATTGCATAACTTTAGCATTTAACGGATTTTGATACTTGGGATACAATTATGGTTTAAGCATTCTTTTTTGAAACATCCATTATTAATTACAGCATTAAAAATTAGCAGTTCTGATAACTGACCTTGGTTTTTCCTTGCTTTCTCCTCCTCTGGTGGTTGAGGTCATTCATCTCATGTTTATGCATGCTTTGTAACTTCTTATTGCTAAGTTTTAATTGTACTTTATAGCCTGTCAGTTTTTACCAAGTTTTTTATTCAAACCAAGAAACAGTCTGTTGACTCCTGAGTCTTGTAGCTCCTTGCAGACTAGCAAACTGATTATGACGCAAATCTCCTTAACAGACTTCTTCAGATACACTTAAAGCTGGCACAGTTTTTGACCACAATCCTTCAGGAAGGTAATTGAGAGCCACTTTTAACTTTCCAAATAAAATGTGGGAGCAGGAAGGTAAAACCTCTGCTGAAGTCTGGAGTGTTACTCCATGAGGACCTAATCCCAAAATCTAACTGGAGGCATGATAAAAATGAACTTGGGGATAAAACTGAACAACCAGAGCAGTAACTTTGTTTATCTCAGAGCAAGTAGCATTATCTGCAATAATCATAACCTCTTACATTCTATAATCAAATACTGTGAATTTTAGCAGATTATTTCCCAGTGTGCATTGCTTTGTTTTATTTATACCAAATATAAAAATTTTGCCCCAAGCCCTTATGCAATGCCTGAATAGGTTTATTGTTGACCACCTATACAGTTTGGAGATCGAGTTCTTTACTGCAAGCCTGTGGATTTCATTATCCTGCTAAGAATCCTCACATTAATATTATAGATCTCAGAGCATTCTCTACAGCAGAAATATGCAAACAGGTTCATCTATTCACCACAAGATATTGGAATGCCATTTACCTTTCCTGTGACTGTCCCTTTAGGGGGCTCCAGATGCACATGGATCAGGGACACAGTAAACAGCAACAGAAAAAAACCCCATAGAAATAATTATAAAAAGTCTCAGGTTTAAATCACTAAAACCTTAAAAAGTCCTCTACCTTCAGTTCCCCATTAAAGGTAGCTAGAACTAGGTTAAGGAAGCTAAAAAACCCGACCCCGGACGGCTCTTATATCAACCAACAGGGTGGAGGGTACTGCCACACCGGCAGCGCCCCACACCTGGTGAGCTAGCCATGTTTTTAGTCCCTTTCTGAAAGGCAATAGCTTTGTCTGGAGGCACAACTGAATTGGTAAGAGGTTCCACGGGGTGGAGCAGATACGGAGAAGGCTCTCCTTCTAGTGCCAGAGAGACGAACTTCTCTGGCAGATGGAACCCTTAGGGAGCCCCTCCGATCTGCTCTAGTGGGACGGGCCGATGTCCTTGGGGTGATGCGGTCTCTTAAGTATCCTGGTCCACTACCATGTAGGGCTTTAAAGGTCATTACCAGTACCTTGAATTGCACCGGGAGGCACACTGGCAGCCAATGCATATCTTAACGCATCCCTGCTTTTTAGATGTCTTTAATCAGATTCATTCAATTATTCCAGTAATTAGTGTATTTGCTAGTATATAAGATCCACTTTCCCCCCTTAAAATACACTGGGAAAATGGAATGCGTCTTGTACTGTATATGTATAGCGGCCTATAGTGGGCTATTTTGGTAATAACGGGGTGCATCTTATATTCTGATGCGTCTTATTCGCAGCAAATACAGTATATCCTATCTTTTCTCATACAGTTCAGTGCTTCTTGTTCTTCTTCCATATCTAGGCTAGATGTGAAACTGCCAAAATGAAGCCACCTTTTGGTGAGTTCATTCTGCAGTTCCTTTTGCCTGACCTAGTATGAGAAAGATTAGCCAGCACAACAAGGTTGCTGTTACCAGGGTACACCTGATTGTGGTTCAAAAATACCACAATATTCGAGGAGGCTCTTTCAGTGTTGGTAGTAATACAGTCATCTAAAAATAGAAATAAAATCAGTTAAGTTCGTGAAGAAAAGCAAAAAAAATTCCATAGAGATGCTAAAAATATAACTTACCAATAGTTCAAAATAACAATAAATGCATAGAAAAATATGAGAAGCTGAGGCAGTCCTGGGCATACTAATTGTGGCAGCAATAAAACAGTTGTGATGCTATGGACCATATTTGAAATGGGCTGACTCGCTAAAGGAGTCCTGAATTTGCAAGAGCTAAGCAAGGCAGTTGAGAACAAGACACTTTGGAGACACCTAGTCACTCATAGGGCCCTGTAGAAATGCTTAGCGGGATCATAAACTTCTGTGACTGGAAAACCATGGCTCCAGCCCTGAGCTTTTAATTCAGCATTTTATTCATCATAACAGTAGGCTTAGGACCATGATGGTGAACCTTGGCACTCCAGATGTTCTTGAACTTCAATCCGCAGAAGTCCAAGCACCCTGTGAATCCACACGAATGGATTTACTGCGATTCATCTGGCCCGTGCTGCCTTCGTTGCTCTTGGAAGCAGAAATAAAATGTGCTCGTACGGGTGCATTTTACTTCTGCTTCCGGGAGTGACGAAGGCAGCGTGGGCTGGATGAATCACAGTAAACCCATTCGTGTGGATTCACAGGGTGCTTGGGCTTCTGAGAATTGAAGTCCAAGAACATCTGGAGTGCCAAGATTTGCCATCACGTGCTTAAGACATCCAGCCTTATGAATCTTCTTTCCTGTTTCTCTTCATTAGATGGGAAAAAATGCAGATTTGAAAATAATGTGTGCATCACTGCCTAAAGCCTCCACCAATAGCAATGTTCCACAGATAGGAACATTAGGAGCATCGCATAGGTACCTGGCTATATACCTCCAGCTTCAGCATCACAGCCATATAATGTCCACATGAACAAGCTTGTTCCTATATTGTGCATGGAAGAGTGCTATGCATGGAGGGAGAACCTTTTAGGAATTTTAGTATCAGTGTTGCTGCATATGAAATGAGTCCTGTTTCAACTGATTCACTGTTTCCAATGTTTGAAAATCCTGAAGAGAGGAAGTTAATTTCCATCCCTTAATTTTCAAGCTTTGTACTCCTCTCCCTCAGTATCTGTGTGAGCATGAAAGGAAAGTACTCTTGCTCTCAGATTATAGGTTTAAATATTTTGGAATAGTAGCCATGTTAGTCTGTGGTTCAGGCATATCAGAAAACAAAACAAAATAAAATAAAAAAAACACTGTAGCACTTTAAAGACTAACTGCTATATTTTTATTGTTAGCTTTCATGGATCAAGTCCACTTCTTCAGACAAAGAATGGAATTTACAGGCATGGTTTTTGACCCCCTGGATTTGGTGTATAAAAACCATGCCTGTAAGTTTCACTCTTTGTCTGAAGAAGTGGACTTGATCCATGAAAGCTAACAATAAAAATATAACAGTTAGTCTTTAAAGTGCTACAGTGTTTTTTATTTTGTTTTGTTTATTTTATTTTGTTTTCTGATATGCTTAAATAATATGCTAAAGAAAAATCCATTAAATTGTTTCATGCAGTAAAGGTGGGAAACATCTGGCTATCCAGATGTCATTAGACTACAACTCCAACCAGCCCTAGTCAGGAAAATTTGTAGTGAGAGATCATGAGACACACAAATATCTGGACAGCCACATATCCTCTCCTTCTGTTTTAAGGGCAAACAGATTTGCTCATTAAATACAGAAACCTACAAGATTGCCTTATATTGAGTCAGATGTTTATTTTACCTAATAAGTATCATCAACACTGACTGGCAGTGAGTATCAGGGGCAGTGGTGGGCTGTCAAAAATTTTACTACCACACATCATGCTGACATCATGGGCGGAGCCAACATCATGACATAATGACATAATGACATTATGGGCAGAGCCAATGTCATGATGTCATGACGTTGTGGGCAGATCCAAAGTAAAAATAAAAAATAAAAAAAATACACATTAAAATAAATACATATAAATATATATAAATTAAATTAAATACATATACACATAACACATAAATACATTAAATACACATTAAAACAAACTACATAAAACACACACACCTCAACCCACCCACCCACCCCAAACACAAACCCATCATTTACCTTACCCTGGGGTCGGGGACCAGCAGGCAGGCACAGCGGCAGCAAAGCGGCGCAGACACCTGGCGGCGCAGCCTAGCCCGGTATGGCTGGGCCGGGGCCAGCAGCACAGCGCAGCCTAGCCCGGCAGCACGGCCTGGCGCGGCCTGGCCCAGCCCAGCGGTGCACCTGGGAAAGGCGCCACCACTGCTCCTCCAGGCGCTGTGCTTTCTGGGCAGCCCAAAATGGCTGCTCGGAAGTGCGCATGCATCAAAACTCCATTTTGACTTCTATTTTTCAGTGCGCATTCATCAAATGGAGTTTTGATGACCCAGAAGAAACATCCATAGGGCGACCAGAGAGGCGACCGAACCAGTCACTTGGGGGTTAACTTACCACCACCCCTGGCGATCCCCTCTGGATGGCTGCTACCAGTTCAGACGAACCGGTCTGAACTGGGAGCAGCCCATCACTGATCAGGGGCCATGTTGCTGAACCTTGGCACTCCATGTGTTCTTGGATTTCAATTTCCAGACGCCCAAGTGAGCACTCCTGCTGATCAGGACTTCTGGGAATTGATGTTCAAGAACACTTGGAGTGCCAAGGTTTGCCATCGCTGATCTAAGGGATTGGGCAAGATTCTTTTTTTTCCTGGACATGTTCAGGGTTGAAGCCAAGACCGACTCCATGCAAAGTTTGCGGTGCACCATTGAACTACGGATGATTCCAAATGTTGCAAGTCAGGAGCTTTGTCTTAACACAGCTTACGATGAATATGAAAATGTCACTTCCTATGCCAAGGCCCACTCATTTACCTTGGGGCACAGGGAGGAAGCAGGTTATGATTGCAGTATTGGCAGATACCTTTCCACCCACCTCACAATTCAGTTGTGTTCATTGCTGGGAATTGAGCGCTAATCTCAGGATTTATCCTTCCCTAGATCTCTAACTGGAAAATGCTCCTGTTGATATATCTCTGTCAGAATCAGGAGGAATCCTGGAGGGTGTTCTCTCCAGTAGAAACAATGCAAACAGATTCATCTTTTCACCACAAGATACTGGAATGCCACTTGCCTCTACTGTGACTTCCCTTCAGTGGGCTCCAAATGGACAGAGATCAGGGACAAAGAAGGCAACAGGATCAATTCCCCTCCTGTGCAAAAAAATTGAAATTCTAGACCAAGGCAGAAAAGCCTTCGTTTCCTCTGTAGAAACAGCAACTCCTGCCTCTGCAGCTCTCCTGCTCTTTCTAATTGAAATCCTGAATCCCAGCCCCTTCCTAGGATTTCCCCATTCCCTGGGCTGAACCAACAGTCCATAGGGTTTACACTGGCAGGTATGTTTGCACCAGGGTTTTTCCCAACCAACTTTCGATCTCAGGATTATGGACAAATTAACAAGAAAATGGAAGTAGGTGACAGCTCTGAAATGTGAATTGCACTCCAACAACTTCTTTCTTATTCCCTCTTTATCAGTCATTCTAGGGAGATTTTGATCTGTCACCAACATCCACAGAACCATCATGTGTCTCAGAGGTCATAGAATGCATTTCCTTCCTCTCAAACCACAGCTTTTTAACCCATTCCTAATGGGACAATGGTGGCTCAAGTGGTTAAGGCACTGAACTTAAAGCCTGGAAGGTCAGCAGGCCAACAGTTCTAGACCCTAGTACTGCATG
Source organism: Furcifer pardalis (assembly GCA_030440675.1). NCBI lineage: Eukaryota > Metazoa > Chordata > Lepidosauria > Squamata > Chamaeleonidae > Furcifer > Furcifer pardalis. Next base: position 40,090,401 of record CP126894.1, on the reverse strand, counting down.
ATGGAATGAGCTTCCGGCTCTATCCCAGGTCCTGCCGACCAAGCAGTTTGAGATTAATAAATTACAAGTAGATAAATAGGTACCACCTTGGTGGGAGGGTAAACAGCGTTCCATGGACATGCCTGACACATGTCCACATAAACATCTACAGAGGCGGACAGCGCTGGCTGTTTGGCTGTAAACAGAGATGAGCACTGAGCCCTGGAGTCACTTAAGACTGGCTTTTGAGCAAGGGCGACCTTAACTTTTACGCCACATGGAAAATTGTTTTTGAAACAGAAAGGAATGAAAACTGATGATGCTAGAGGCAGATTTGCTGTTATAAAAGTGGGGAGGGACAGAGAGAAAGGGGGAAATCATTTGGATTTGTGCGACCCCATTGCATCACTCTGCAAAGTTATTTGGGCCCAAGTTTACATCCAACAATCTTTAACACCAACAGGAAAGAGACCGATTCCAGTCTATATAAATAGCAAGCTCATAGGGAACTGTTTCCCTTGCCAAACTCTCCCACTCTAGTGCCCCTCCCATGTGGTTTAGACAAGACTACATCTTCTACCTTCCCTCTATCTTCCATGAAGCTTTGGGGTTGATGTCTAAATCATTTGGAATTGTAGGACGCTGTCTGCAGACTTTAACAAATGAGATTGCAAAATGAAGAATCTGGCCGCTTTCAATTCCTACAAAATCCCTTAGAACAAAAGCCAATTATTTGTTTATTTGGGTTCTGTTCAGAGGAGTAGACTTGGCCTTCAGGGTATCTGAAGTTTAAAGAGCTTCATTTGTGTCTAGTACAACATAATAAACATACCAGCTGTCTCTGGAATAAAATCTGTTTGTTGTGAATGCCTAAAATCCTGTGGCATAAATTTATGAATAGCCAAAATCCAGGGAGATGAATGAAAAATAAACATACACAGACTTGTTTCCTAACATTTGTGGTCTTGTGCCGGAAAAGTTTGATCCCATCTTTTTATGAAAGAATATGCAATAATATGGATTTAATGTTGGATTTAATATGGATTAGAAAACAAAGTTCCTCCACCTAGCCCACCTTTCCTCAGTGTCATTATTATACAGTAGTTGCAAACATACTATAGTCTCCTCCAGACTACAGGTGTGCTAAATGCATGAAGAGAGAGAGTGAGCTAGCACATTACAGCCGCCACTGTTTTGCTCATGCAACAGATTTGAAAAGGGGAGACATCAATCTGTGATGGCTCTCCAAAATTGCTAAACTGTAAATTTCTTCTATTCTGGCTCTTATGATGACCTTTCATTGATTGATGAATGTCTTCTCTTGAGATTTCCAGTTTCTCATGAGCAAAGATCTTCCTCATGCACTGAGCTTATTATCTTGATCCCAAAAGTATGAGTAGGCCTTATGACAGTGATGGCAAACCTTGGCACTCCAGGTGTTCTGGAACTTTAGTTCCCAGAAGCCCTGATCATCAGAAGTACTGACTTGGGCTTCTGGGAATTGAAGCTCAAGAACACCTGGAGTACCAAGGTTCGCCTTCACTGCCTTATGATAACAAAAAGCATGAGTCTTTCTTTGTAGTCTTTCTAATGAAAGCTAATGTTCATCCCATTCCAATCATGGAAGAATATTTATACTTACTACACAGTGATGGGTAACCTTAGCACTCCAGATATTCTTGGACTTCAATTACCACACAAACACAGTCAGCACTGGCTCTTTGGCTGTAAATGGAGATGAGCACTGTACCTTAGAGTCAGATATGACTGGCTTTTGAGCAATGGAGACCTTGAACCACTTGCCAGGACAAAACCTGATGGGGCAGCGCAGGGAGATGGGTGTGGTCACTCAATTTCGCTACCCCCTCCGCCCAAAGGCCAACCAATTTTGCCATCCTACTGCCCAGAGGCCACCCATTTTTGCTACACACACACCCAGGGGGTGCGAACCTGTTGCTGCCCACCACTGGTTTTTAGTCTTCTTCTGCCGTATCTGAATATTGCTTTATGGCTGCCCGGAACTGCGCATGCATCAAACTTCCATTTGACACATGCGCACTTCTATTTTTTAGTGTGCATGCGTCAAATGGAGGTTTGACACATGAGCAGTTTCGGGCAGCCATTTTGGCTGCCCAGAAATACACATCGAGAGGGCAGCTGGAGAGGCGACCGAACTGGTCGCCCGGGGGTTTACCACCACCACCCGGTGATCTCTGGCAGGGGGGAGATTGCGAACCCCGATTTATTTGTTAAGTGAGTTTTTTGTTGGTTTTAGTTGTTAAGCGAAGCAACCATTCAGAGAAAATTCTGCTCTTTAAGTGAGTTACTCTCTAAGTGAGGTGCTCTTTATGTAAGGTTTTACTGTATATCTTCCTTTCTTTATAGCATACATCTAGTTTCACACTTTTTCTTCTTCTCAAGAAGTTCTCTTACACTCAAAATCTTCTTATTGACTAACCATTGTGGGAGAAGAATATTTGATTTATTCTGATCATTTTACATTCTGACATTCTTACATTCACCTCCATAATTTATAATATCTGCTTACTTAATAGGCACTTATCTTCCCTGTAACACCATTTCTCATACTATACAGACTTCGATGGTTGATCTCTTCTTTAAATGCACTCTTTAGCCCTTCCATGTGCAAACTAATTAAAACTTTGATTTTCAGTAATGTCAACTGTTTCCTACTGTCTTTGCTTTGAGAAGGGGGGGGCAGAAATGAAATGAAATGAAATAGCTTAATAAATAAATTTAGTTTCTTTCTGAAACTGTGTCATTGCCTACATACCTGACACTACTATAACTTGAAAGCATATGCTGTCTTTTTCCTCCAACACTATAAGCCACTGGGGGCCAACCTTGGTGCTCCAGCTGTTCGTGGACTTCAATTCCCAGAATCTCTGATTGGACAGTGGGATTAATTGATTGAACAGTTGTGTCATCACAGTGTGAGCGGAACTGACATCATGACATCATGATGTCATGGGTGGGGCCAAAGGAAAAAAATAAAAATAGTAAAAAAAAAATAAGCACACACACACCTCAACCCACCCACCCAAACCACACACCTGTAAATAAATTAAATAAATAAATAAATAAATAAATAAAAATTGCATTAAAATATACCTACACACCCACCCCAAACACAAACCAACCCACCCACCCCAAACATAAACCCATCACTTACCTGTTAGTATAAGTGCCTGGGCAGCACCATGTTGCAAGATGGATATGGTCATCATACCAGTTCTCTAGGATAATATCCCTTAATGTAAATGTAAAACAGCTGTACCTCCTTAAGAGTTCTCCAATTGGAACAGCAATTGGAACAGCAGAGGTGTAGCTTATTGATGAGGTAAAGCCAAGACTTTGCTTAAAAACCCCAAGCCAGGCCTCCAGGCCTTTTTAGGAACTGTGGTAGTACGTCAATATAGGTAAAGGTATTAAATACACATTAAAATACACACATTAAAATACACTTACCCTGGGGAGCAGGCTATAGGGAGCTTCAGGCTAGCAGCTTCTCTTCCTCCTCCCTGCTTGTGAGGACAGCAAGGAGGCCGTGCATACGCGCCAAGCACTGTATGCGTGCATGCACACCAAGTGCTTGGCGCGCATGCGCAGTGTGGGAACCAGTGACAAGGTAAACCCCGAAGGTGGTTCCCCCCAAAAGCTTCTACCAGTTCTCCGGGACACTGGGGATAGTTACTACCAGTTCTGGCTAACTGGTGCAAACCTGTTACATCCCATCACTCTGTGTGTGTGTGTGTGTGTGTGTGTGTGTGTGTGTGTGTGTGTGTGTGTGTGTGTGTGTGTGTGTGTGTGTGTGTGTGTGTGTGTGTGTGTGTGTGTGTGTGTGTACACCCCCCATCAACATATTGTATTTTAATTTTAATGTAATGTATTGTTTGTAAGCTGTCCTGAGTCATTATGGCAAGTGGGCGGCAATATACATTTGAACTAATAAATAAATAAATAAATAAATAAATAATAGGGCAATATAATACCTAAAATAATTGATATTTACTTGTGAATATTAAAATCCACTCTCACATCATAGCCTACAAAGAAAATAATTCACTACATTAAATATATCAGAGAAGTGTTCATCCTGAAGAAAATGTGATATACCGTATTTGTCAGACCATAAGACACACTTCCCCCAAAAAAAATTGATGGGAAAACAAGGGTGCATCTTATGGTCTGAAGGTGCGGTGTGGTGCAGGGGCGGCGTGGCTGGGAAGCTGATTGAGGACTCCTTATTCATCTTTACAGCCATGCCGCTACTGAAGCCGTAGGAGCGGTGTGGCTGGGAAGGTGAACGGGAAGTCCCTGGTCACCTTCCCACCCATGCCGCCACACACCGGTTCTGCACACTGTGATCAATCGGCACTTGGGTTGTGGGGAGGAATGGGTGCGCGCACCAGTTCCCTCCAACCCAAGCGCCGATTGTGCACTGTGATAGATCGGCGCTTGGGTTGGGGGAAACCAGCGTGCATGTCCATTTTTTGTTTGTTTTTCTTCTTTCCCTGCCCCAAAAACTGGGTGCGTCTTATGGTCAGGTGTCTTATGGTCCAAAAAATATGCTACATCACTTTTTAAAATTACTATTCCCAGAATCCTGTGCTAGCTGTATTTTTCCTGCTGGTGTAATAAGAATGTTGTCAGATGAGTGATAAAATGCTTCTTGAATTTTAGCTACAGTTTATTATGTTCATGCTGTGATAATAGCAATCTTGAATGCACTAATGTGGAATATCATTGGAAGGAGGCTTTACAGCAGGGGTGCCCAAACTACCACCCCGGGCTAGAACTGGCCTGCGCAGCCTTCGCCGTTCCCGGAAGCTGACGTAAAATGCATGCCCAAAACACTGTTGTAAATTACCCACGGCTGTCATAAATGCATTTGTGACTGCTGCAAGTGCATTTATGGCAGCATTATTCGCATACGCAGGTGCATTTTACTTCTGCATACGGTGGAAGGAAACACGTGACCAGCCCACAGCTCAAAAAGTTTGGGCACCTCTGCTTTACAGCCAATGTGATTGTCCTTTGCCATTAACTTACGGTAACTGGTAAACTATTTCCCCAAATCTGGCATTTGAGGCAAGCCCCCGCCCCCTCCTCTTGTTTCATTTGTTTCCATTATTTTTGTTTGTATTGTTACTTCATTCTCTGAGTTTCCTCCACCCAACAAGCATGAATGTTCTCTCTGCGTACTAGAGACTCCATTATCCTTACTTATTTTATTGACTGCAAGTGTCGATGACAACTGTAAGTAAAGATAGTTTTCTACTTTAAATGCTTCTAGAGAGCAAAGTCTAATTTATGTGGGGAAAAGAAACTGTACGCTGGGGCTGTTGAGACTAAGCTAGTCTCTCCACATCCCCTGTATTGCTGTGTTGTGTTTCCTATCTCATAGTCTGCTAAAATTCCCAGTAGTTCAGACCACCCAAATTCAACAAAAATAATATTTAGTTTCTTCCTTCTGCAACACCACATTTTAATTTCTACATGCAAGGTTACTGTTAAGTAACTGGGTTTTATTTCTTTTTGCTTGAGAGGCTTTTGCTGGTGGAAGGTTGCTCTTTGGAGGTCAAAGTGATTAACTTTGTCAAGGGTGCCTTCTCTGGAACAAAAGCAAAAGCAGTTACAAGTTAACAGGTTTTAACAGAAGGTGATTGGCCTGCCTGACATTTCATGACCTTTGTTATCTAACATGGAGTCTGAATAGAGCTGATCTAATTAGTCAGGAAAAGAAGAAAATGGACGCTGGCTTTCCAGCACAGTCGACTGCTGGCTTTAGCTTTAAATGAGCAAGTTAAAAACAATTTCCTGACATCCAAGCAACTCTAGTAGCTAACAACTCTCATTTCCTTCCAGCAGTTTGTTTCTGAAAGGTCAAGTAAAGTCAGGTGATGCCCCATAAATATTGGGGAAATTGTATTCTGAAATTGGATGTTCTCCCCCACCACACCACCCTTTTAAAAAAGCATATTTCTCCAATTGCATGTGTTCAAAACTGTGTCATACAAGATACTCTTTTCCCCATAATCTGATGTTTTTCCTGTGCTACTTATGCATTTTATTTTATTTTTGCTTCAGGGAAAACCCTGGCCTGGTGGACAAAAGAAGGGCACCAAAGTTCACAGAGACTCCCACACACTCCAGAAAATTCCACGTCCTGGATACGAGGCCCTTGAAACTTGGCTGTATTGCTGAAGAGTTAGAACGACAGTCAAACCACCTGACATCAGTCAGGAGAAGGTTCTGTGGTGAAGTTATTGTGATTTGTTCAGCTATACAAGAACCAGGGATAGCCAGTTGCAACCTTTCTGTTGTTTTGTTAGTTCATTATTAGGTATAGAAAATGACAAAACAGTAGATTCAAGAATGTCTTGGTAAGGAACAAAATGAGGTACAGTATTTACTATCTTTCTGGTGGTAAAATAAATTCAGGGGTACATAATTAACTGATGTCACCTATGTTTAGTTTCAGCTTCAGCCTGAAGTGTACTACTCTTAACTAACAAAAACATTCACTTTTCTCTTTTGAATCAGAAACTCAGTTTTATTCGCACATGGGAACAATGGTGCAGAAAGTGTCCTAATTGGCTTGATATTTGTATTATTAGAGATACGGTGCATATTCAAGCAAGACTGTGGCTAGCATTTTGAAATATGAAATTCTATATTTGGAAGGAAATGAAGTAAAATACAAAAGGTCAAGTTCTGTTGTCTTTAGCACATACATTCTGGAAAAGATTGCCCCATAAAAACTTTTTCCCTCTAGTTCTCGGCTGTAATGAAATCCCAAGCTTCCCCTTTCATTTGCACGTAGCTGTGTGTGATTCATTGGGCAGAGAATTTTGCAGCAAGTATGTGGGTGTGGGGAAAGAGAAGGAACAGTCTTGTAAAGTCAGATAAAGTCTTGTGAAAGGGGAATTACACAAATCTCACTTTTGTAGCAAAAAAATGCAACCGTCTAAAATAATCAGCAGGTAAGGAAACAGAGACATCACATAATTTTTCTTCATCCTCAGACTCCTCACACGTTAGTTGCCTTCTATACTACAAAAATAACACACAAGGATATACAAAGTACAAATAAAATCTGCCTTCTCACCAAGTGCTAAATTCCTCTATCACCACTTGTTTTGTAACCAGTGCTTGAAAAATGAGCCAAATTTGTTTTCTCTGCCACAAATGCAAATGTACATTCGAAATGAAGTGACACAGTTTCCTTGTATTCACCATACAGTAAGTTGAGATTTTTGGGTAAATAATCATACTGTGTATCCATGGTAGTTTCAAATATTTCCCTCAAGAAGAAATAAAAGGGCAACTGAAGACAGGAATTATAACATGTTCTGAGATGTAGCTCAGGAACAAGGTATATTGGTTGGGATTCAATGACCTAAACAATACACAGTCATGATTTATTCCATGAAACAACCTGAAAGGAAGTGGTAATATATTTTATTTTCATATTGGCAAGCAAAACTACAACAGGATGTGTTGATTCATTTCCCACCATTTAGATTTCCCTTTGGCAATGTTACATTTCTGTGGAAGGTGTGTTTTATGATATGATTGATAATGAACCATTGTCATCCTCTAGCATTCTTATTTCTGTTTCCAACTCTCATTGTGGTTTGACCTCCTGTCCTTCTAAGGTCTTCTCCTTGCAGCAGTAGCCTGGATGCTTGGAACCATGCTCATGGGCTGTATATCTCCCTCTCTCTCTTTTCTTCCTAGCACTGTCCTTCCATTGCATCACAAATGTCTCTCTCTCTTGGTGTGGGAACGTGATATTTCAGTCACACTCTGGACTAAGCAACAATGTGGAAATAGTAGGTTATCATTTTCAACATGGCCATTGTTTCTTCTGCTAACCACCCAGTATTCAGTCATTAAACTCTGATGACTTCCCTCCCCCTACACTAGATGCCTCTCTCTAAAGAACATGGTAGCAGATTACAGCTCTCAGCCAGCAGTTTTAATGTTGGGCTTTGTTCTGTTGCTGCATTTAGAGGTTATGGCAGTGTTGGCAAACCTTTTAGAGACCAGATGCCCAAACTCAACAGGCTGCCATCTGCGCCGCAGAGGGGTGGGGCAAACTCTGTGCTGGGGGAGGGAGGAAGCGCTCCCATTGGACAGAGGGGCACGGTCAACTCTGTGTCAGGGTGACAGTGCACATCCACACAGCGAAGGCGCTGAGTACCCCCACTGGCATGCATTATTTATTTATTTATTTATTTATTTATTTATTCGTATTTCTCCACCGCCCTTCTCACCGAAGTGACTCAGGGCAGTTTACAAGTAATTTTTAAAAAAGGTTTGCCACCTTACAGTTCAATGAGGAACAATGTCTGGTGGGCCACATAGCTAATGCTTTTTTAAATACTGCTGTATGTAAAATACTGCTATTTTACATGGAATTGTACTTTGTGAAGTATCAGCCACTTTTGGAAACAGAATGCACCTTTCAAGGCGGTCCACTTCAGACATGAGCTAGTAATGTCAGCCTTCACAAAGAAAAGGCTAAGAATATAAAAGATTCTGCAGGACCAGAAGTTTCTTCAGAATCACTGTGGGAAACCTCCAAGCGTAACAGAATAAATAAACTGTGAAGTTCCAAAGGTAACTATTGATGACTCATTAATACATTTGCAGTTTGTCCTGCAAAGGCCAGCCCACCTGTCCTAGGCTGACCTGCTGTGTCACATTTAGGTTAGAAATCCTTGCCATTAGACACACTGAGACAGTCACCTTAAGTAGAGGACTGCTGGCTTGCCCTGAGATTTGTTACTAAAATAAGCATAGCAAGATTTTAAGTAGCATCCTGAGACCTAGTAACCATAGGGAGGGCTGGCCTTGGTATCAATGCTATAACTGCCATTGTTCAGCAGCTCTCAGCATAGCAGCTGTCTGTGATTGAGCTGTTTTTGCCCTTGGACACTAAAAAGGACTTCTAGCCTTAACAGAAAGGATGAAGACTGGGTGGCTAGTTCATGGGCTAATCAGAGGCTAGTATTAATAGTAGTAGAATGAGATGAAGGGAAATGGGAACACCCACAATGACTAAACAGTAGTGTTCTGTCTGTAGGAAAGGAGGATTTTCTACTGCAGAGCAATACCAGTTGGTAAGGAACACAACTGAGTTCTCTATGTACCTGTAGTTTCATTTGCCTTTAACATGAGGTGCCTTGGGAATCATTTGGGAGAGAAATCAGAATGAAGGAAAAATTATTTTACCTGCCAATACTTTATTAATACTTATATTTTTACACTGTGGCTACTTATACACACAAAATGCTGATTTTTTTTTATCTCTATGGCTTTGTTTCTTACAGCCAGCACAAAATAAGTGTCCCTCCTGCTGTATGAGTTTCATAGGCAATAAATATTGCTGCAAATGTCAATGACAGTGTTCACTTGATGGCACACGGTGAAAATGCAAACTACCTTGTAAGCTAAAGGTCGTCCTTGCTCGAAAGCTAGTCGTATCTGACTAGGGTTCAGTGCTCATCTCTGTTTACATCCAAAGAGCCAGCTCTGTCTGCGTCTGTAGACGTTTCTGTGGACATGTGGCCGGCATGACTAGACACTGGAGTGCTCGGAATGCTGTTTACCTTCCCACCGAAGTGATCCCTATTATCAATTTCTTGTTTTCGAACTGCTAGGTTGACAGGAGCTGGGACAGAGACAGGAGCTCACTCCGTTGTGCAGCACTCGCATCCTGAACTGCTGACATGCAAACCTTCCAGTCATCAAGTTCAGCATCTTAATCTTTTAAGCTACTGCAGTCCTTGATTTCCTATCAAACTTTTTGCTAATGCCTAAAGTTTCTGGAAGTAGCTGGACAGTTCAGTGGTTTTAGGTATCTGGCTGGAAGTTTGATTCCCCATTGTACCTCTACACAGCAGACATACAAACCATCCTCAGTTCCTAGGTGGATCCAGGTTCCTCTCCTATGATGACCCACTTGGAAGACCAAAGGGCAAGATCAGAAGTGATCTTTTTATACATGTTGCGTCCAAGTAATAAGGCAAATAGAGTTCAAGAGCAGGAAGTGGCAACAAAAAAGAAAAGAAAAACAATTACAGGGATGGGAAATCAACTTTAATTTTACTGTTGTTACATATGTTTCCTAACAGAATAAATGAGACCCCAGTCAACTGGTGTGTGCTTTTAAATTACTACATCTATTGTCTCAGAAATACAGGGTGTACATAATTGCAATACAGTCTCCTGTGTCTGTGCCCTTCTCATCTGGAACTGTTATCAGGATTAGCATAAATTACAGTGCCATCTAGTAATGAAATCACTGAGCACTGATTGTGCCAACTATTTAAACCTGTAATTATTACACAACAGAAATGTGTTACATGTTATTTGCCCCTTACAGACCTGAATTTGTTCTCAAAGCCGGGGGGGGGGGGGGCAGGCAGGAATTAATCAAACAGAAACCATGTACAGATCAACACTTGGGGTTTCCAGGATATAAAATAGTCATAATTAGGTACTGGTGGAAGATTAAATATCTCTAAACAAAACTCGTCAGAAAAAAAGCATTTTGCAAACTGATTCTTTCTAGACTCTGCAATAAACACAGGTTTGTACATAGACTCGGATGGGAAGCCTTGCGTGACATTTGTAGGAGTATTGATTGTATCTCAAAAAAAGGTTAACCATGGTAGGCTATAAAACCTCTAGAGGGGTCAATGGAACTGTTTACCTGTAGGCTAATAGCTCTGGCCTGGGTTTGATGGGAAAATATGGGGGAGGGGGAGGTACAGCACAACTAGAAAGTTTCCTGCAATGATTTCCACCCACTTAAAAATTCCAATAAGAGATGTTTACATTTTGAAGAACAAAGTCAACGCTGGCAACGGCAACAACAAGAAACACCTTGAATGACAAAGGAGGAAACGTTCGCTTAACAAGAGTGAATTTAACAGCTTATTACATTTGACCTACCAAAAAAAAGTACAGATTGCCTACAGTAACAAGAACAAATTGGCAAAATGTCCTAGCTCAGTGACAGAGCATATACTTTGCATGCAAAAGGTCCCAAGGTTGAATCCCTGACATTTGCAAATAGGGCTGGACGAGATTCCTCTGTAGACTCTAATAAGCTAAAAAAAAAAACACAAAGTGCTGGCGATCATGAGGAAGAAGTTGCTGTTTATTGATACAGGTGCTCAGGTCACCTCTGACTTACGGCAACGCTATGAATGAACAATCTCCAAAATGTCCTGTCATCAACTGCCCTGTCCAGCTCTTCTAAACTTAAGGCTGTATCTTTATTTATGGAGTTAATGCATCTCATATTTGGTCTTCCTCTTTTCCTGCTGACTTCAACCTTTTCTAGAATTATTATCTTTTCTAGTGAATCTTGTCTTCCTGTGATGTACCTAGAGTAGGACAACTTCAGTTTTGTCATTTTTATTTCTAGAAAAAATTCAGGCTTGATGTCATGGTAGAGTCTACCATGGGCTCACAAGTTATACCAAGTTAAAAGTCCATATGTTAGTTAAACTTTGTTGTTTCTCTAACTATATATATAACAGAGAGGAAGGATGCTGGACTCTAATACCGTGTTGCCGGACAGAAGACATTAAGGATACAGGGATGTATCTGATTGGCTCATGTAAATAAGATAAGGCAGAAGGAGGATGGTGAGGTATAAAAAGAAAAGAGGGTTTTCTGAAGAGAACTTAAGAGAAGAGAAAAGAACTTCGGGAAAAGAAAACTTGGGGAACTTGAAGTAGAAAAAGCTTGAGGGACACTGGCTTAGGTAAACTTTCAGAGAGGCTGAGAAAAACTTTCTGAGGAGAATCTGAAGTGATTCTGAGGTGAATCTGAAGAGATTCTGGGGTTCTTTCTGAACTCTGAGGAGAATCTGAAGAGATTCTGAGGAACTTTCAAAAGAGATTCTGATGAGAGCCTGAAGAGTACAAGCCTCAAAAGAACAGGGATCCTGCTCTCTTCTAAGCTATCAGAATAAGTTAGTCAGTTAGATTAATTTATGTTCAAAAGGGAAACCAAGGTGTTGATTTTCCTGACTCTTTTTGAGTAGTGTTGAATATACTGTATTGTGTGAACAATGTATCTTTAACATCCCTTATGAAAAATAAACCACAATTCCTTTGATAACTTGTATCTTTATTGCAGGAAGGGGGACAGAGTAAAGCCATGTTAAGCCAGGAGAGGCTACGCTGCTACCATTCTCTCCTTTTGACATTTTCTGGGAATCACTTTTAGAGTGGATCTTCCAAGTTGTAGCAAAAAGGTAATACAGTAAAACCTCATATAACGCTAAAACCTGGTTCCACAAGTCTTCGTGTTATATGATTTTTCGTGTTATCTGATCCTCTATGGGATCCATAGAGATACATTGTAACCACACAGGCTTTCGCGGTTGTTATCTGAAGCATCCCATAGGATCTTAATGTTATCTGATGCAATTCTTCCCCCCAGATTCCTTGATGTTATGCGATTTTCGTGTTATTCGATACTAATGTTATATGAGGTATTACTGTATGGAAAATGGCTTGGAGTCTCAGTAGTCCCAAATTGGATCTGCCTGTGTATGGGAGACCCAGGAGGGAACAAGGAGAGCATTGAGGCAGAGGGAATTTAGTGCCAGGTAACATTAAGGTACCGTTGGTACGTGTCCAGGAGTCGCTGACACTTGATTTGATCTAAAGCCCTGTTTTTTCATCTTTCTGGCAGTCCCAGCTATTTGCAAAGTTCTTCTTCAACGCCATATTTCAAAAAAAGCATGTTTTCCTTTCAGTTTTCTTCACACTTGTGCATAGTTAACAGGAATACAAGAGCTTGAATGATCTTCACCTTGATCTCTGAGGATATTTTCTCATACAATCTTTTCTACTTCCTTCATTGTTGTCCTGTCAAGTCTCCTGTCAAGATATTGCAAGTTACAAAGAGACCCACATTAACTGCTTAGCCACACAACCCTGTGGCATAAGAAAAGCCTATGTTGTTTCAGAATGCTTTGATAAAGAGACTTGGAGGCAGCACTGAAATAGCCTGATGGTAATGTCTGTTGTAGCAATATCAAATATATTCAATGATTATTCTCTGTTTGTACTGTACTGTACTCTAACCAAATTTATAGGAGTTACTCATGGGATAATCTTTGGCTTAGAAACAGAGATGAGCACTGAACCGTAGAGTCAGATATGACTGGCTTTCGAGCAAGGGAGACCTAAACAAAGAACACCCTGAGTAAATGATAATAATTAATATCTTAATAGTTCTGAGTCATTCAAGTCACATAGAGAGAGGAATGTTTCCATCTGTATTTCATTGATGGCATGGATAACAGATACAATACTGGATTGAAGTGGCAAGGAAACTGAAAACATTGCATTTGAATGCAGAATCTGTTCGACTTTGTAAAAGGGGTTCACAAAGTAGATTACTGTGTATGCCTGTTCATCTATACTTGTTTGCAACATTTAATTTCACATTTAAATTTTCATTGGGTTCATCAACTTTTTCTTCACCTTTAGCCATGTGGAATTCCACTAGTCATTTACATCAGAAGAGCAGTGATTTTTTGGTGCTGAGAACTGCTGCCCCATAAGTATCTTATATTTTAATAACTCAGGTTTCAGGTCAAGGGAAATGCTGAGGTTATTGTTTAGTTAGAATAGTCAGATTCTTTCTGGCTGGTAAATAATAAGAATAATATATGACTAATACAAAAAGCATGAATCCTGCTCTTGCTTCTCTCAGGGAAAGATGTATGTAAGCATTTTGATTTGGTGTTCTAGAATTAAAACTGATTTATTGGGAACACCATAGAACAAGAGACTAGTAACAAACAATTTTAAAAAACACCAATTAAGATAAATCAATTTTTTTAACACAACACATGTTATATTTTGAGTTTGTTTAAGTGTTCCTTGTGTTAATTAAAGTAGACAAACAGCTTCTTGTTTGCAAATTCACCTTAATTACTACTACCAGACATAGGAGATCTACAGTTATTTACTGCCTTGCCTTTAATACTGAGCGCTTTTCAAGTGGGAATCTTTCAATTAAAAATGTGAGCAAGAAATGATCAATTTGTTTATTAATGGAGCAATTTCTTAATCTAGCTGTTATTCTAATTCATGCTTTCATTTCTGCTGAGAAAAAAAAAATACTTTTCCTGAAAGAACTCATATCCATGTATTTAATTCCCAGGTTGCTAACTGGAGCTTAGCTTCCATGCCACAGACCAATGATTTAGCTATCTAAATAGTTTCTCTATGGGCATTAAACTACGAGTTAGCATAACTTTCATACAAAAACTTCTCAGACAGCAAGTCAGAGCTCAGTTCCACACAATAACTGCCTAGGGCTCAAATAGTCTATTATTTATTATCCAATTGTTGATCAGAAATAAAAAGACAAAATGCTTGGTAGTTATAGCAGGGGTGCCCAAACATTTTAGGCTATGGGTCAGTCACCTGGTTCAGTGGGCCGGTCATGTGGTTTGGCAGGCCAGTCATGTAGTTCCTCCCACTGGAAGCAGAAGTAAAATGTGCCTTGCAATCTGTTTTGCAACAGGATGCAATAGATTTTAGGCTGTCATTTTCTCTGCTTAAACCAGGGGTGCCCAAACTATGGCTCATGGGCCAGATCCGGCCCACAATTCCAATTCATCCAACCCATGCCACCCTCGTTGCTCCTGGAAGTGGAAGTAAAATGCACCCATGCCATTTTACTTCTGCTTCTGGGAGCAATAAGGGTGGTGTGGGCTGGATGAATTGGTGTCGGGTCCAGCCCATGGACCATAGTTTGGGCACCCCGAGTTAGAGGTTACACTGCCACTTTATCTGATGGCGGAAACTGCAGAAAAAGATTGCAGAAATTAGAGAAAGACAGTGATGGGATGTAACAGGTTCGCACCAGTTTGCCAGAACTGGTAGTAACTTTTCCCAGTGTCCCAGAGAACCAGTAGCAGATTTTGGGGGGAACCACCTTCGGGGCTTACCTTTTCACTGGTGCATGTGCGTATGCATGGCCTCCTTGCTGTCTTCCCAAGTTGGGAGGAGGAAGAGAAGCTGCTAGCCTGAAGCTCCCCTATAGCCTGCTCCCCTGGGTAAGTGACTCACCTTTGGATGTGGTGTGTCTGTGTGTATTTTAATGTTTATTTAATACTTTTACCTATATTGATGTACTACCACAGTTCCTAAAAAGGCCTGGCGCCCTGGCTTGGGGTTTTTAAGCAAAGTCTTGGAGTTACCTCATCAATAAGCTACACCTGTGCTATTCCAATTGTTGTTCCAATTGGAGAACCCTTAAGGAGGTACAGCTGTTTTACATTTAAATTAAGGCATATTATCCTAGAGAACTGGTACAATGACCATATCCATCTTGCAACATGGTGCTGCCCAGGCACTTATACTAACAGGTAAGTGACGGGTTTCTGTTTGGGGTGGGGGGGTGGGTGTATTTTAATGTAATTTTTATTGAATTTATTTATTTATTTAATTTGTTTAATTTATTTACGTGTTTGTGGTGTGTGTGTGTGTGTGTGTGTGTTCTTATTTTTATTTTATTATTTTTATTATTATTTTTCTTTGGCCCTGCCCATGATGTCATGACATCATGACATTAGCTCTGCCCATACTGTGATGACATCACGGTGGGGTAGTAAAATTTTGACAACCCACCACTGGAGAAAGATGACAGCATTCTTGGGAAAAAGGAAAGTAACAAGAGATGTTTTAGTCAACAATGAGCTACACATTCATTATTTATATACACCAAACAAATTAAAGACGTCTGACCAGGTTATCCTTCTATGGTAATAGAGTAGACCATACTGCCAGTGTCTCAATGCCAATTGACAGGCGGCAGTTAACCTGGCACCCCTAAGGACCTGTGTCGTTAAGTGGGTAAATTCATAGGAAAGGGTGATGATCTCCAAGTGGAATAAATCCCACCTGAATCCATTTTGATGGAGGACAGCAGCTGGATGGGGTTGATGAGGACTTTGAGTGCCAAAAGGGCTCAGGACCAGAAAGTGACTCACAGAACTGGATCAGTGGTACTGGTTATGTGTCAAATCACACAACCTATGTAAAATTGGTACGTGACAGGAACCCTGTTGGAGCAGTGGAGAGACTTACATAATTGCCCTTTCACTCTATAATTTAGCATTCTTGTTTACAGGTAAAGGTCTCCCTTGCTCGAAAGCCAGTTGTGTCCACCTCTAGGGTGTGGTGTTCATCTCAGTTTACTTTCAAAGAGCCAGCGCTCTTCGCTTCTGCAGACATTTCCGTGGCCATGTGGTAGGCATTACTAAACACACGGAACACTGTTACCTTCACACCAAATTGGTACCTATTTGTCTACTTGAAATTTTTTGCTTTCAAACTGCTATTTTGGCAGAAGTTGTGACATTTGCTTGCTTGCTTGCTTGCTTGTTTATTCTTTTTTATAGTCACCAATTAAATCTGGAAGTTCTCTTGTCACTGGCATTAAGGCTCTGGAATGATGTGAAATGAGGTGCATTCATAGTTGATATTTCCAGAGAAACAGCTCCTAGCACTGCTAGCAAAACCTATTGTGCTGCTATTTAATATTTCCCTTTTTTCTGGTTAAAAAGGGCAAATAAAACACAGAGGAAGCAGTAGGAAAGTACCAGATGATAACCAATGGAAGACTACAACAGCTAGAGACAAGCATGTCCTTTTAAAACTCCTGGTCAATCGCACAATAAAAGTCTGGTGTGGAGTGTGAAATTCCTCTAGATTGCTGATTCTCTTGAATGGCTCCACTGATTACATGGACTGAATGGCTACCATCCTGTCATGCGCCATCCGACTTCAACCATTCGGCGGGAGTTGATGATCCTTGATTTTACATGTTTTAATTGTACCACTCCGTTGTTTTAACCATTTTTATACCATTTGCATTTGTAGTGCCATTGCAATGCCAATAAAGGTTATGTATGTATGTACTGTATGTATGTATGTATGTATGTATGTATGTATGTATGTATGTATGTATGTATGTATGTATGTATGTATGTATGTATGTATGTATGTATGTATGTATGTAATTAAAGTCTGATGTGGCAGTACCTAAACTTCTTTTGCTCTGGACTTTCATGTATTTTGGCTGCCATATTATATACAGAGAGAGTGGGAGGGAAGGGGAAAATACTGTACTATTTATTTTTAAAGCATACGTTTCATTGCTCACAGGTGACTGCTCTCTTTCCCCAGAATTTTCTCTTGTCTGAACAGCTTGTGTATCTGATTGCAAAGGAGACTAGAAGAACAATCCTGTTTTCACAAGGATTTTCCACCCTAGAAAGTGGTTTAAACAGCTGAACCCTTTAAATATCTTCCAGTTTATGAAAGGGATTGGTTTACTTTAACATCTAATAAGAAAATGGAAATTCTAGTCAAGTCATTTGAGGGGGTCTTTCTTCCTGGCTGTGGAAAGCTAAAATGACTTTTTTTTTTTGGTCTTTTTCCTTCCAATTGAAGTGCAAGATTATATTTACTGTTTTTATGTTCCTTTGTACAAATAGAAAGGGTGACTTGTTATGACAAGTAGAAAACTTCATATTTATACAATGCCAAAGAATATAGTTTACAGCCCTTAACCCAGATAAAAGGGTAAAGCATTCAAAACTTTCTGCTTGCTTATTTGCTTATTTTAATGAGTGGAGGCAGAAAGAAATAAGTAAAGAGGAAAGATCAAGGATAAAGCAAGAATTTCAAGCAGTGTCACTTTGTGAAATTATGCTTCCAAGAGGGTTGACAATTGTGAAGAATCCAAGGCAAGGTGATTTTTCATATCAAAGTGCACCAGGACTGACCCAAGACATTTTGCTGACTGAGGCAAAGGACAAGATTGCACTGATATCCATTCCCAGAAACTGACTGGGCTGCCACTTGACTTTGAATTCAATGCTGCGATGAGACATGGTTCTGAGAGAAGTCAGTGAATGTAAGCTACACAGGACAGCCTTCGTGGCACAAGCAATTCCATCCATGAGTTAAAGGTAATGGTTGGACAGCTATCATTGTGTTCCCCTGCCAAATCTCCAACCTGAGGCTCTGTCTAATAGTAGTGCTGAATACTCCTCGACATTTCTGCATTTTCAATGGGATGCTGAAAAAGTGGGAGATAATAACATGAGCTTAAGGGCATTAAACAAGTGTGGCAGAGTGGACAGAGTGATGGACTAGGATTTAGAGGACTTGGGTTTGAATCCATGGATGGAAACTCAGTGACCAGAGTAGAAGACAAAAAGGTCACTATAGGTTGGAGGTGACTTGATAAAACACAACTCCAGTTCATTTCTTTCATCCTACATAGTTTATAAAGTAGGCAGCATAATGATACTGGAAAATCTGTAGATTTATCTGTGTGCAGCGTTGGATGCTTGTCTTTTTCAGACTCTTAGCTTATATCACAAGTTGACACTGGACGGGATGGGGCAATGTGTTCCCCTCTCAATGTGTTGCTGAATCTAGAGATTATAATGTCTGAAGAGCACAATAATCTACTGAAGGTTATGCACTGAGAAGAAATGAGATCAGACATGAGTATGTAATTCTATAAACAAGAAAGCAATAGATCATACAAGCATCAAAGGAACCTTTGATGCTTGCATGATCTATTGCTTTCTTGTTTACAGAGTGGAGAACATATGCTGAGCACCCTGAAGCCCATTTCTGAACCTTTAAACAAAATACAGAAAAATAGCTTTTTTATTGCTGATGCTGTTGAAATTTGGAAGGAACAATTGAGCACTTAAAAACAGAACTACACAGTGTCATAATTAAATTACAAGCTTTTGGGAAAAAAATGAATGGGACAAGCACTGCTTCTAGCTCATTTTCTCACAAATATTGTCGATATCCAGAACCAGAGTTAAATCTTAATTGCTTAGGCAGAGGAGGTAGCTAAGACATGGGTATCCAGCAATCATCCACCTGTAATGCCAACTATAATTAACTTCAGTGCTAAGCGGGAAGCATTCAAGAAATATGTTTGCTGATGATGTTTTAAAGAAAGTCACACCACAGAAATGGTAAAGGTCACATAAGGATTTGGATTTAGATTTCACTTTTAACAACTAAAGCTTCTTCTGCTGACATACAAAGAATATCTCTTCCTTTGGACTCATTCATTCTAAACTGAGAAACTGTTTGGAACTGGTAAAACAGGAAAGTTTGTTTCTTTTCTTTTTTTAGTTATGAAAAAACAAGATGAAGATGAATGAGTTACAGTGGACTGAGTTGATAGTCTAAAGTTTTTTTGAAGATTTTTTTAATCACATCAGTTAACAAATATTGTTTAACCAACTGCAACAATAAATATGATATAAAGTTATTGTATTAGTTAAAACTATTTAATTTTTTATTAAAGTAATTATTATTTTCTCCAATACAGTAGAAAAGTTGTCAAAATATGAGGAGTTTCTAATAGTATAACCAAATCAGTTATGTTTTAATCAAAGTGTAAAATTAATCTGAAAAGTTGCTATTCTAAATCTGAAACCTTCATCTGGTTGCAAATATGAAGACAATACCAGCAAGAATAAGTCTTTACTGTCAAGGATTCCAGTTGCTGACATAAGTCCTGTAGGTCTGGAACCCTGAGCCTGGAAGTGGGGTACACAGAAAGAACCTCCTTGAAGACTGTGGTATTTTTGAACCACAATCAGCAGGACCATAACCAGGATTCTAGATTGGGGAGGGTGAATTTTTTCCAGGAGGGTCAACAATGGTACACACGCGCACATGTGTGCGCACACACGCACCGAAGTTATTGCTCATCTCTATATACTTGCAATTTCTTGCTTTCAAACTGCTAGGTTGGCAGAAGCTGGGACAGATGATGGGAGCTCTTGCACCCTGCCTGGCGCCTCGGTACAGAGCTTGCAGCGCAGTGTTACTGGCAAGCCCCATCCTGGGCTTCCTGTGTATCTCCCCTTCCCCAAGGGCCACAGGTTCAATCCCAGACTCCTTCCACACCCTGGAGGCTTCATCCTTGCCTGACCACCCTCCTCCTCTCCCCTCCCCCACCACCACCTCAGGCAATTGGAGAAAGGTGGAGGAAAAAGAAGCTGCAAGAGGCTGAAAAGGAGACTGCAGTCTTTTCCCCCTCAGATGGAAGGAGGCCAGAACTGGGGGGGCAGGCTGTTGGCTTGGGGGAGTTAGCCCACACACACACCCTAGCTATGGCCCTGACAATCAGGGATACCCTGAGTAACAGCAACCTTGTGCCAGCTAATCTTTCTCACACTAGGTCAGGCAAAAGGAACTGTGGAAATTAATTTACTAAAACGTGGCTTCATTTTGTCAGTTTTATATCTGGCCTAGGCATGGAGGAGGAAGAAGCAGCAGCCTAGAAGCAGCTGCTAAACCTCACATGGGAGCCCTGGAGAAGTTTCCAGACTTTCATAAGGTCCACCTGGAGGCCCTGGGTTTATCTATATAAGAGCCAGCCCTTCCTCCCAGAAGCTGCCTCAAC
Organism: Furcifer pardalis; assembly: GCA_030440675.1. Classification (NCBI taxonomy): domain Eukaryota; kingdom Metazoa; phylum Chordata; class Lepidosauria; order Squamata; family Chamaeleonidae; genus Furcifer; species Furcifer pardalis. The sequence goes on along the minus strand of CP126894.1, from coordinate 40,069,890 downwards.
AATGAAGAATAGTAGACTTGCACGGCTCCTGAATCTTTCACCTTGTTCTTGCTGTCAAAGATCTACCTCCTTACTCCTGATTCCTGCTCCAGAAGATTTCCTCCCTTGTTCCTGCTACTGAAGACTCCTGTTCCTCTGGACTGTTGTTGTGCCTTGCCTGGATCCTTGCTCCTGGAATTTAATCTTCATCTTGTCCCAGTCCCTGAGGATTCTCTGCTGTGTCTGTTCTCCATGTTGTCTGGTTTTGGCCTGTTTGGACTATGTTTTTGTCACCTAGACTAATCCTGCATGTTTGCTTTCACTAGGACTTGAAATCTGGACTGAGATTTGGTTACTGTTTGTCCTATTACCTTGTTGTCCTGCATCCTGATTTTTGTGCTGCCTTCTAGCTGCCCACACCCTGGACCGTGACATTTATGAAGAAAACCATGGTTTAAATTGAGTTCCCAACCTACAGCCCAGGGGCCAGATCTGACTCCTGGCCAAATTCATACAGCCCTCAGGTTGGATTGCTTCCAATGCCCCGACATTACCAAAAGTGTCAAAATCACCACATTTTTGCACCAGTGGAAGCATTCAAAAATAGCACAAAAATGTTCCTCCCTCCTTCAAGGGAAGCAGCACAGGTGGGGGAAAAACCCAGACACATGATGCAAATGCATGTGACACTGATGCTGTCAGAAGGAACCATGTGATTGGCCAACTCAGCTGACTGAGGGGGCATGGTCAGGCCCCTGGCAGGAAAAGGTTGGGAACCCCTGGTTTAAGTCTAGTCTTACTGACTAGTAATTTAAATTAAATCCTCCGTGGTCAAAAAAAGTCTTTGTTCTACATTAGGGCAAAGCACGGCTTGCCAACAAATGTAACCAAGTTGATCACAGTAATTCCTGTTGCAATTTATAATTTTTACAATCTTCAAAAGCCATACATGCATTTCTATATTTATTACATGTATGTGAAAGTAATGCACACCCACTTGAACATTACATTGTTGCTGTTATTTTCATGTGGCTTGTTCTGTGCTATCACTTATATTTGACATGAGGGTCAGTTCAACATTTTTAAATTAGTGAAAATTTTCTTCCATCTTTTTTCTTCCATTCTCATCCCTGTCTATAAGCCTATATAGTTTGTTTCCTTTTCAAATGTACTCACAACATCCCCGTGAGGTAGATTCACACATCATCTAATAAAAAAGTAAAGATACATTATTAAATACTATGACATGACATCATTAAGAAAAACAGTAATACATAAAAGAATACAGGAAACAACAGCCTATATGTAAAGAATTCATTTTTCCATCACATCAGTGAAATATTATTACTCTAGTGTTTCAGTATATATATTTGTAATCTTAATCTCACAAGAGGATATGAATGTGGTATTGGATACTACAGTATTGCACATTCAGCCAGTCTTTGTTCCTTTCTCTTTGTATATATTAATTTTATAGATCTTTTTATTGTTGGAGCTATGCTGATTGCATGAGAAGCAGAACAATAGGCCAAGCACTTCCCTTTTCACACAGGCCACCTCTATAATTCAACAAAGAATAGTAAAAAAAAATCTATAAACTTGTTATAAATCAGTGCTCTAAACTAAATTAACCATTGAAATAGATTATCATAAAAATAGTGCCATAAAACAGGTTCTTCACCTTTGTGGCTCAGTTCTGGGGGAGGTGGGGGGAGTGCATGTGGCATATTCACATAAGTCCAAGTTGCAATAACAAATCTAAAGATGTGTAACTTGTGTGGTGTACAGAAGAAGTGGGGAGGGGAGGAAAAGGAAGGAGAGAAACAGGAATGTGGGAATAAGCTTTATACCTCTGTGTCTGGGAAAGTAACTCATAAACAGCTCCAGTAAAGTATAATTACTTCACATAACTCACCTGCTGTAATACTGAGTCATTGATTGTGTTATTAGCAGAGAAGCTTCTCACTTGCATATCTGAGCCTCTTCTTGAAGAAATTAAACACCATTCTCTCCCAAGAATCCTACAATTATAATCTATTTTTGGTGGAATACTTTATTGGATTCTATGTTCAATCTTTACCATCATAATTTCATCCCAGCTCAAGCATGGAGTGTCACTTATGCACATGCAAAACAGCACTATCTACATTAAGAGTGACACATAAAATGATACAGAGCTACCCCAAAGTGTGCAAATGTTTTTTAAAAACCCAGCCCAGTGAGGGTGTAGTATGTGCACTGGCCATGAAATTCACATGTACTAGCATGTGTACTGTCTGTGGAATGCAGGGGGAAGAGACAGAAACATAAGCAAAAGTGTGTAATGGTGTATTTTGGAGGAGAGCATTGCTTGACTGGTTGGAGTAATGAACAAGACCATTTCATTATTTTGTTGCTGGACATTATGTATTATCATCACAACAATCCTACATTATTAGTAAGGGATCACATTTTCCACAGTGTTAATTGTAGAAGAAGCAATCTTGGCATATATTGAATGATGGGGTTACTTTGTTTTTGCCTTAAAATCTAACATTGGATGAATACATGAGCTTTGTTGTAGTATCCAAAGGAACTTGTTTAACAGACAAACAATTGACGTGATGAAGTGTTGAGTAGGGCCTTTTTTTCACTCATAATAGCCCACTCATTTTTAGTAGCAGCTGATAACACAATGTTTAATGCCATGTTGTAAATTGTAACAGATACATTGTCAAGAAATAGAACTTTTCCGCCAGAGGACTAATTGCTGGAAAATATGAGACTAAGCAAAGTGTTACCACAAGAAAGAAGAAATATGAATCTTCTGCAACAGATTAGGAAGACAACATTTTCCATTATGAGTAAATTGAGAACAGTTTCCCCATCTGCGAATACAATCAGATGGGCATTTGTCCCACCATTTGGTCTGCTGTAGAGATGGGCTGATTTGCTTCTTTTTCTAGCAAGTCATATAATTGCTGGACCAAAGCAGTCTGTCCCTAGAGTGTTTCTACCTCCACCTTTCTGGTTCCTTGTTAGGGACGTCTCCATTTTTATGTGTAAATCAGGGATTCTCAACCTGCAGCCTGTGGACCGGATGCAGCCCTTAGCACCATTTCATGTGGAACACACACACCCTCCTTCCACCACACCAGGAAATGCCATGTGGTGGGGGAGGGGGAAAATGGCCATCTGGCCCCCAAAACTGTCTGAAGAAGCATGACCTGGCCCCCGGCTTTAAAAGGTTGAGAACTCCTAGTGTAAATAGAATCACTCTCTTTTGGTTTGTTTCCATCATGTCACTCGAAATGAACAAAAGCAAGTTTGCTGTTGTCAATTTGCTTTTCACTGTCAATTTGGCAATACCATAAAGCAGTTTAAGAAGAGAGCTTAGCCACTTCATGATACAGTAAAACATTGAATAACTCTAAAACTTGGTTCCACAAGTCTTGGTGTTATCCGATTTTTAGTGTTATCTGATCCATGTTAAAATCCTATGGGATGGATCGGATAAAGTTAAAGCTCCATAGAGATACATTGTAACTGCACAGTCTATAGCGGTTGTTATCTAATCCATCCCATAGGACCTTAACATTATTCGATCCAATTCTCCTCCCCAGATTACTTAACGTTATGCAATTTTAGCGTTATCCGATCCAATCGTTATCCGGTGTTTTACTGTATTGGTAAAATAAACACTTCTTATGCTCTGTAGAGGAGTAGAGGAAATTAAAAAATGTTTTGATCAATAATATGACAGTACTGATCTGCTGCATCACTTTGCATGAAAATAAAAGAAAACTGAAAAAGAAAATTTGGACAATTTTTCCCAGAAAAAGGGAGGAGACAGGAAAGGGCAAGTAGCTGGATTTTTAATCCAACAACATAACACATACTAAATGGGCAACTTAAACTTCTCCTTCTTCTACTCCTTCATGGAACAAGGAAAGGAATCAAAACAAATGTTTCCCCAATTAGGGTAATGTTGATATATTGCATTACTTAACAAAAAAATTAAAAAGGTGTGGCAGGTGGAGTCTAAGGACACTACCATCAGGGATTTAGTTCATGAATTTGATGTGGTAAATGGGCAAAGGACATTGAAATTGATGAAATGAGTCAATTTTGCAAATGAAGATCAACAATCATGTTCTTTTTACCCATATAGCAAATCAAATTCACAAAATCCCTGATGGTAGTGTCCTCAGACTCTACCTGCAACTTTTTTTTTGGGGGGGGGGGTGAGGCAACTAACATTGAAATAAAGGGAAAGGTCGACCCTGCTCAAAAGCCAGTAGTATCTGACTCTATGGTTCAGTGCTCATCTATGTTTATTAGCCAAAGAGCCAGTGTTGTGTGCGTCTGCAGACGTTAAGGTGGACATGTGGCAGGCATGCCTCAACACCAAATGCTGTTTACCCTCTCACTGAAGTGGTTCTACGAGAGCAGAAGTGGAGGAAGGAAGAAAAGATCAGAGGTGGAAATGGGTGGGTTTCACCCTTTAAATACATTGGCCTGCTTTTGAGCCCACACCCCCACACCAGCCTTGCATGTCTCCCTACCAGGAGGCAAACAAAGCAGGCTGGCAGGAAAGGAAAGAAAAGGAAGCTCTCTTGCCGGCTCCCTCCCCTTTGAATGTAACCCACCCACCAGAGCCAGGATTCTAGATGTGGGTGGGCGAAGATTTTTTCAGGATGGGCAACAGTGTCATTCATATATCAATACTGTCAGGCAAGCAAGAGACCCCTTCATCCATGGCTGGCAGCTTTTCCTGCACTGGCTGCCTGTGGTGATGGACTATGCAGGAAAACACCAGCTTGGAGGCTCATCGGACGCATATACAGTCCCCTGACCAATCTCTTTCCCTGGCACACAGTTGAAGCAGAGGGTGTTGGGGAAGGAAGGAGGGGATGGAGAAAGACAGGAGCACAAAAAGCACATTCTGCCTTGCCTCTCTTCTCTCTCTAACAGCGGTTGCTTCTCTTTCTCCCCCCCATCTGACTCATTCCACTTGCACTTATTTGCACGAGTGCGTGCGCACATGCACGCACGCACGCACACACACACACACACGGGCGCTCCTCACCCATCAGACCAGCACTCAGAACATACCTTACAAACTTGGGGAATGGGGGTGATGGAAGGAGGTGGGGACAGCCCGTGCAGGGCGATCAGAAAAGAAAAGAGAAGGAAAGAGAGAGAGGAAGAGGATTTACAGTCACAAGCACTTGCCAGTTTTTGTTTTTAAACCTTCATATAAAACGTTTATGATGTCTGGTCCAAATTGTATAAGTGTCAAAAGAAAGATTATTCTGTCCTCTTTCAAGCACACTCTGGATCACTTTGATCAGTCAATCGGTTTTTTTGTTGGCTCACCACCAACCAACCCCCATGGCGGAAATGTCATTTTAGTGAGTCATGTTTTTCCTTAATATCTTTTTTGTGGATTCCTACTTTGGCGTCATTTTTCTCCATAAGTTGTATGTGAACTGTATCCACCTTGGGAAGTTGTCATATTCAGTTTCTAAATTGGTTTCCCTGTTTCTTTTTCTTTCTTTCTTTTCTTTTCTTTCTTTTTCTTTTTTTGCATTATTGTGACCTCGTTTGAGTGGTTTTTTGTAAAATGCTTCATTGATAATTTTATTGAAGTCCAATTCGAAATCTTAAAGTGTCCCCACAAAGGTTAATATTTCCGCTTTCAAAAGCACTTTGGATCATCTGAATTGGTTGGGTTGTTTTTTCGCTGGCCCCCCGACTACTGACATCCCCCTAGCAAAACTGTCACTTTTCCGAAGCTACTACATCATTGTTTTGCAGTTTTGGCTTTTGGATTCTATCAATTTTTAAAGTCGCCAAGACAATCTTTCAAATGACATAACCCTTATTTTCTTGGGTGCCTTAGTTTTGGTGTTGCAGCTCGTCAAAAGTACATGATTTTTGTTACATCGCAAAAGCTGTGAGACCACCCAACCAAAACATTAGACGTTCATTGAATTCACATCAAAAAAGCAATTTTCTTTAGAAGGAGACAAGGAGGGAGATTTTGTTTTTGTTGGTTTCAGTGGGCAGACAGCTTAAGGTGCCATTTGGATGCAAGGATCACAGAAAATGGAATACAAGACCTCTAGCCAGCCCCAAACAACCTATTTAGCCCATACCCACCACTCCAAATAATCTCTTGTAGACAAGCTCTCATCACCACCATTGTAGATGCTGTAGGAGTCATCTTATGCACAGATAACATTCTTAAAAGGCATTTAATTAACACACACTTCCATTTGAGAAATCCAGAATGTGGCTGAGGCATTCAGAATTGATTAAAGCCATGCACCCATACTAAAATTTTGGCAGTACAGTTAGAAAGGAACTCTCTGTATTTTGACCAATAAACTATTTAGAGAGTGATATGATTCTAAGTTTTTTAGTTTTTTATTTGTATGTAGCTTTGGTGCTTGCAAACCAGTTTAGTAAAAGTGACTGCACTGAAGTCAGGTTAGTTAAATGGTAAATCTAAGCACCTTGTACCTTAACAGGCATCTGATTAAGTAACGACTTCAGTTCTGCTTGGCAAAGATAAAAAGAAATCTAGTGCATAAGCAGAATACTGGAGTAGATGATCCTTATGGACTTTTTCAACTCCATAAATCCATAAAAGCCTATGAACTGGGATATGTAGTGAATGGTCCACAGACTGCACTCTGGAGCCAAACCTATGCCTCTCAAAATACACAAGAAACAAAACAAAACAAGAAGACAAAAAAACTTTAAAGAATGCACTATTTTAATGTGAACTTCCATGCATCAAATCCATTTACAAAATAAATTTACTTTACTTATGCAGTAAATTTATTTTATGTCTGCAGAGCAAATCTGTAGTTCATACTTCCAAAGTTCTTGATCAGTTTGAGGCTGCAGTAGAACACATTGTGTGGTATGTGTGTTTGGGAATGAGGAACAGCGTAGGGCAGTAATGGTGAACCTTGGCACTCCAGGCGCTCGAGAAATTCAATTCCCAGAAGCCCTGATCAACAGGAGTGCTCACTTGGGCTTCTGGTAATTGAAGTCCAGGAACACCTGGAGTGCCAAGGTTAGCCATCACTGGCGTAAGGGCTGCCACTGTTGCTCCCATGTCAGAGCTGCCTAAAGTACCGTATTTGCCAGCTTATAAAATGCATTGGAGTATGAGACACACTCCATTTTTCCAGTGTATTTTAAGGGGATGGAGTGGGTCTTATATGCCAGCAAATACAGTAATTGCTTCACTCTGCCCAATGGTAGGGACAGCTCTGGTTACAGTCTTTGGGGTTTGCCTACATTGGGCAGGTGTCAAGTGGCTTTTAAAAAGCTGCTCAGGGTCTGGAGGAGAAGGAACAAAATGTTTTGGGGTGTGGTCCTTTTGTCCAGACAGTATTTACTCCTCTGATTGAGCTGCAACAGCCCATTGGCTGCAACTGAGCATTTCGCCCATCAATTAATATATATTATTATGTTAATGTATATATTATGATGTTGTATTGTATGTTTTATATATTGTAAGCTGCCCTGAGTGGTACATGCATCATAATGGTGGGGTATAAATATAAATAAATAAATAGGTCCAACCCATCCCAACCTATCCCAAAGAACTGCCTAAATGTCTTTATAGACAGCCTCTTTGTACTTTATTCTATCAGAACTTCTTCAAAAATGAAAAGGCACATATCAGACCAGCCAAGACACTAATAATATTTCTAGGTCCCTTTTCAAAGACAAGGGGATGGGAGTACTGTACTGTACTTACTCTATAGCACAATAGACTGCAAACTGAAGAGGGAAGGAAAAATGGAAAATCCTTGCAAATTGAATCTGGACTTCCTTTCTAAAACATTCGCTTATTCACCTGCTGAATTAAGATATGGTTCATGTTAGATTTGTTGGCTTTTTAAGAATGAAGTGACCTGTCAAACCCAGCTGTGTTGCACTTGAACTTCAGGGGGAAAGTGGGCAATTTAGACATCGGCATTTTTAATCTTGATCTAAGTCAACACGAAAAAGCGGAGTTACTCTAGGATTTGTACTTTGGTTTATTTTCACTAAGCAGATATTCCCAGTAGGTCAGTCAGGTTTTATAGGAGGTATAACAAATAAACCATGTCTTGGCGAGATAGCTGGGCTCTCTGTGGCATTTATCTGGATTTCTCATCTTTACAATGGCTTTATAAAAGTGACTGATTGTTATATTTCTGATACATGTCAGACTCCCATCTACTACTCCCTTTAACATCACTAGAGTGGACCGGAGAAGCTCTCTGGTTGTACCATCAGCTAGAGAGGCTCATCTCTCCAGCACTAGAAGGAGGGCCTTCTCTGTGTCTGCTCCGGCCCTGTGGAACCTCCTGCCAACTGAGCTGCACCTCCAGGCAGAACTGCTGCCCTTCCGGAAGGGTGTAAAAACCTGGCTGGCAGGTTAGGTCTGGGGTACTGGAGGTACAACAACCTCAGCGTGCTGGCTGGTTTGACCTCCTCCCCTGCTCCCTTAAGTTCTTAAGTTTTAAATCATATAACATTTTAGTCATAGTTTTAATTGGTTTTAACTGTGGGTTGTTGAGAACTTTTAGAATTTTAGCCTTTTATGTGTTTTAGGATGTGTTAAACCGCCCTGGGTCACCTTCGGCGAGGAGGGCGGTGTAGACATTTAAATAAATAAATAATAAATAAATAAATAAATAAATAATCTTTTCAAAGAAGCTGTGCCAAGCAACTTTTCAGGGTAAAAGTCTGCAAATGCCTTCAGCAGAGATTCTGTGAATAGAATTTACTTCTAACATCCCACAAGGAGTTTCATCGTGTCTCCATCAGAAAAATCTTATCCATTGAACTAGGGAATGAAATGTTTTCATTCCCACAGAATTTTTGGTTCAGGTTGCACCTGCTTAACAAATGGGCAGAGATTCTTGTTCTAAATGGGTTTGGGGGGTCATTTTACTATATTCATACAGAATTTGAGTCAAAGACTGAAATCCTCTTGGCATAACTTTATGCGATACAATGCGGATGATATCATCAGCCTGATACAGTAATATTTTTTATTTTTAAGCTTACTAACCTCAAAGTTCAGGTACTAGTGCTCCATTTGGCACTAGGGAAGCCTTTGGGGCCTGGGAGTGGGGGGAGGTAAGCTTTAATATTTTAAAAAAAATCACCATCATCAGAAACAAGGTTGCTGCCACTAATTCAGTAGAGAATTTTGGCTCTTAAAAACTCCCCCCCCCCCCCGGTGCCAAAAGTTTCAAAGGTTTTCCCAGGGCAAAAGGGAACCATAGCAAACTCCAAAACCTGAAGAACAAGATGGGAATCTTTCTATTAAGTTAAATTAAATATAATTATCAAAGGCTAATGACATCATCATCACTGCATTGCATAAAGTTATTCAAATGGGATTTAATTCAAAGTCTTCAACAACATAGAAAGAAAGAACAAGTTCTGGTATAACATCAAATAGCAAGGGTGGGTGATAACTTTACCTGAACACTGGAAATCTCAGGTACAAATAGAGGCCAGGATTTGAATCCAACAAGACTCTTCACAGGTTGGCAATTGCAGAGCTGTATAGTCACTAGTTAGTTCTGCTTATTCAACCAGTTTGGCATGTCCCAGTCTTACAGCCAGTGTGATTCAGTAGTTAGGGTGTTGGCCAAATAATGTTATGCACTATGATGTCAATTCTGAATTATGGTGACCTTTGTAAAGGTTCCTTGGGTGTAAAATGTGAAGAAAACTAAAAGACTTAAAATATTTCCATCTTGGCTGAGGCCTAGCCTAACTCATGGGAGTTTGTTGTGGTACCTGAGGGGAAAGTAGCAGTTCCCATGAAAAGTACACCTGCCTTTTCTGGGAATGAAACTAAGTCAAGGTCAGTTTGACCAACCTAAGCAGATAAAACCTAGTTTCCAATGATGTTCAGGTGCATTTCTTCTTGGTAGATGTGCAAACTCACTCCAGTTCTAGAAGATTTTGAGAAAACTGGACTGGACGTGGCTGTTGGTTGTCATCACCATACCTGGAGATTCTTTTCCAAGCCTTTTTTTTTTATCAAAAACTTTTCTAAACTCTGGTGTAAGCAGGTTAGTGCTCTATTGCTGTTTGAGGTGTCATTTGCATGATTGCCGGTGAGAGCTATAATATAAAAATAGATCAGTACAAGACTAAAAGGGGCTCCATGTCTTTGGATGTTAGTTTGCTATGCTGTTGGTGAGAGGTGCAAGTTTTGTAAGCTCAGAAGTTTGTCTATTGCAACACTGAAGTCACTTTGTGTAAGAAAAATAGGCTAATTAGTTTTGTTGTTTTTTCCTGTCGCATGGTTTAGGCCCAGACTATTTTACATGTCATTTGAAATTTGCTTTATTTCTTCAAAAGTGGTTTTTATCCCTTATAATCTTGATGTTTCCAATCCTTTTAATAAAATTAAATCTTATCTACATTCTATGTGCTTATTGAAAGTGTGACTAAGAGTTGAGCCTGAATCCAGTCTGGGCTTCTTGGACCACTTCAGAGTAAGCTACTATCCAGTGATGGGATCAAAAAAAAATTACTACCACACTGTGGGCATGGCATGGTGGGCGTAGCCAGGGGGAAGCCCTCTGTTGCACCCGAATGAGGACTATTTTATTTCAAGACTTGGATGGGCAGGGCCAGCCAGAATTTACATTACTGGTTCTGGTGAACTGGTGCGAACCTGCTGATGCCCACCACTTACAATCCCTGAGAAACCCTAATCACAATTGAGCTCTTTGTGTGATTAATATCAGGGCTGTAGCCAGGATTCTAGATGTAGGTAGGCAAATATTTTTTTCAGCGTGGGCAGCAAAGCCTCTTTTCAATGCATTGCTATGGGAAACCATGCCTTGCCAGGGTGGGCAAACTGCTAACTCAGGGTGGGTCAAGCCCACCCTGGCCCTCCTCTGGCTACAGCCCTGGTTAATATGTGGTCATATAAAACACAGATTGATGAGGGCCTTCATACTTTGAGAAGATTTCACAAACATGACCTCTGTGTCCCTATGCACTACCTAAGACATATTTAGGGTTGCCAGGTCTCCAATTTTGCCCTTGGGACCCAGTTTTTGTGGTGCTTTCTCTGGATTGTAAGGCTTGCATCTGAAATCTCAGCAGGGTGTCTTGTGGGGTAGTATGCTGTCAACCCTAGATTTTAGATATCATTCTCATGATTTAAGCTAACCTCCAGAAATGTTTTCAACAAATCTGAAGCATTTTAAAAGCAAAACAAAAAAGGTTTGGAGAATGGGCAGGTCCTGATAAAGAATACTCTGCATGTTACTCACAGGGAGACCTGAGTGTGTCAGACCACTTGAAGTGATTCTGAAGTCTAGGTTCTTCCCCAGCTTAACAAGGTTATGTTACCACTGGGCTATATATCCTGAGAGGTCCTGTAACTTTGCAGTTCGGTAACAGTTTAAACCAGGGATGGACAACCTTGGTGCTCCAGCTGTTCTTGGGCTTCAAGTACCAGAAGCCCAAGTCAGCACACCTGCTGATCAGTGCTTTTGGGAAATGAAGTCCAAGAACCAAAAATATTGCAGACATACATGTTACACAGATACAAACTGAAACCCAAGTTATAGGCAGGTATTTAAAATATGAGTTACAAGTTACCATTTTAAAAATGAAAAACAAACATCAAAATACTTAAAAAGAAAATGTTAAAATAAACTCATTTAGCCTTTAAGCATGATAAAATGACAGACAGAAAAATGACATTATCATGCCTGCTTGAGAGAGATCTATGCTGTCTTTGCTGCTTCTATTTCTCCCTTTCTGCTTTTCTGGGGTGTCATATTTATATCACATTTCTAACAAATCATAGTCTCATATCAAATGATCTCATACACAGGTGTGATTTGTTTTCCTCATATTGAGATATTGACATAAGCTCAACGGAAAAGACATATATAGTTATCTTCTGGTCACACAAACAAAAAAAATTACTTTACAGCTGGTCACCCTGACTCATGTTTGTCTCATACAGGACTTTTCCTGAGAAATGAAAGGCTTATTTCCATCCACTTTTGCCCACTATGATAAACAAGTCTAGTTCATAGACATTTTCTCTTTAAAAAGAATAACCTTAAAGTACCTCCTCCAGATGTGACTTCGGTGACTTAGTGGTTAAGACGCTGAACTTGATGACTGGAAGGTCATCAGATCAAGAGTTAAAGACCCAAGTGCTGCATGATGAAGTGAGGGCCCATTGGCTGTGAAATACCAAGTACTGAACTAAAGCCTGGCTTGTGGGTCTTTGGTGTCAGGGCATTGTGTGGAAGGATTTCCAAAATTACGTTTACAAACCCTTCACACAACACTTGCCCCTGGGAATCCCAAAGCAGAGATTTATTCACATAGCGATTGAAGAAGCAGTCGCACTGTATAGGCGAGCAGGCAGCTTTCACAGAAAATGTTCAACATCATGTCCAATAGAAATGTAGAGCAAGTAAGCAGGATACTTGCCCGTGTGTATAAGTGTAGGGTTGGGGAGAAAGACAATAAGATGTAAGGTTGTTAAATTAAAAAAATTGCTCTGCTCTGAACCCAACAGTGAGGAAAATAGTAGCAAGGAGCTTTGAGGAGAGGCAAGTTGTGCCTTTCTGCTCTTCAGCTGAGTTCTAGACTGAAATGATGGGGACAAGTGTGTGTTAAGGAGTAACGACCTACATTTGTGTGAGAGAGAGAATGAAAGATTCCTTGCCTGTCTGTCTGTGATCATATATTTATGAGTTAGTGTCCATATTTGCTCTGGTTCTGTTACCATGTACTTTACCTGCTTCTCCCCTGCTGCCATCTGATCATGATGCCACATATCTGTAGTACAATTTCTATTAAATCCCAACTGATGCCATGGGAGAAATTGAGATTTTTATTTGTCCAGACATGCCAACATATCACCTCTGCTGCTGATTTACAAATAGCTCTTTGTATTTTGTTTTTGTTCTATTTTATTGCTTTCTGCTGGTTATATTATATAGTTTTTAAAATTATGTAGCTTCTTTGTATAATTTATGTTTGAAGCAAGGCATCACAGACATTTCTAAAGGAAAGGAACACACCAAAATGGGGAGGTAATATTGCGTCTTTGATCTTAAGCGGAAGATAGTTGAACATTACAATAAATGAACTCATCACTATAGGAGACCTTAGTTCACACAATATTTCTCTATATCATTGATTTCTTTATAAAAGTACTGTATGCACTTTGTAAATTCAGGAAAGTTCACTAACAACTAGGAATAACTTCATGGCAGACCTAGCTTTTTCCTGTTAGTTTATAGCACCATCTACAGGTCTCTCCCCTTGCAAAGCACTGCCCATAGCATGGAATTGAATGTAACAAAGGTTGTTATATCACTCATTTAACTTGTCTAGAACAGACTGCTGATTTGAAATATGTTAGGGTTTATTAAGCAACAGGAGTAATTTTTTAAATGAATTTTTGGAAAGGCCTTGCTGGCTGGGTATTTGAGTGTTGTGGACCAAGAACACCTGCGGCTTTGGGAGGAGGCCACCACCGCGTCCAGCCCCGGGACTCTCCCACCTGCTCCCGGAGGCTCCACCCGGCTGAGGCTTAAAAGCCGCAGCGGCAGCAGGACTTTGGGTAATATTCGTAATCTTTCTATAAATGTGGTGAGTTTTGTAATTTTTGATTGTTGTTTAAAACTGATGCCTATTGAATTTTATGATGCTGTAATGATGTTGAGATGTTTTGTGGTATTGACACTGGTTATTTTTTATATGTATATGTTGTGCTTATGAACTTGCTGTTTTTCTGTGTCTGTGAACCACTCTGAGTTGGTCCAACCGAGTAGGGCGGTATAAAAATTGGAAAAATAAAATAATAATAATAATAATAAATAATAAAATGCAACTTTTCCAGGCTCTGTCCTGCTCTCTTGTGAGAACATGTGATCTTTGGTTCGTTCAACTATTAATTAAAGTACAATTGTTGGGAATGCAGATATGGAATTCCCTTATTCATGTCCTGTCTTTCTGTGATAAAAGAAAACGCTCAAGGTGCTTCAAATCCAGAAGCAGATAACAAACTAGGTTTTAAGTGCAGAAGGGGCAGACAAAACAAAATTGCCTCCTGAGCAAGCCAAATGCCTGTAATAATATTAATAAATTAGGTGAATGTAAGCTTGAATGGTCCATATTTAAGTGGAAGAAGTTAATTTTTTTCTTCTATTTGTAGAGCCTAGCCAATTGTTGTTTCAACATTTGAGTTAATCCATAGTATCAGGATAGCACATAAACAACCAGATAACAATATAGAAGAATGCCACATTAAAATAGTGACTAAGACTTAGATCCTCCCATGCTATGTAGCCTATCAGGCAGCAAGAGCTCTCCAGTGGTTTTTGTCTTGGTCGAGTACTTAAGCATCCTCCCATGTCATTTTCAGGGTCTAAAACAGGGGTCTAAAACCTTTTCAAGCCAAGGGCTGGCTCACACTCCCTCAGACACCTTCGGGGGCTGGATGGCCATTTTGCCCTGCCTGCCATACATGGCACTTCCAGGTATGGCAGAGGTGGTAGGAGGCCCCATGAAGTGGTGTCATGGGCTGCATCCAGCCCCTGGGCCATAGGTTGAGAACCTCTGGTCTGAAACATTGATAGTACACATAATCACTGCATTTAAAGCAACAAATATAGATAGGAAGGGTGTGAAGCTCATGAGGTTGCATCTGCTTTGAGACAGTCAACAACCATTCACTGTATTTTGGAATAAAAAATGAACCATCTGTAAACACATGATCATTGGTATTCTTGACAATACAGCAGTGTAAAATAATTAGGCTAAAAAAGTGAAAACATGGCAAAGTTGGCAAACATTCCAAAAAATTCCAAAAAATGGCAAAGTGGGCAAACATTTTGCATTTTGATAAACACTTGCCAAATGTGTACGTCCTCAATCAATAGATCAGTTATCTTTCAATATTCACATTTTTCAGGATGTTGAAATGCAGTTTCCCAAACAAAACTGAATAGAGTTGTACAGTGAGTCTAATGATTACAATGAATTCTATCAGGGGAAAGTTTGCACAAAAATGTACATCTTGGTTTTTAAAAAAAACAAAAAAGTTTTGGACTTGAGAAATCTGCTAGCAAAAAATGTATATTAGCTTTAAAAAGTATTTAATAGGAATGATGCCCAGAACAATGCACACAACTCATTGTGACAACTTTTTATAAGTCAAAAACTGATGCAGAAATCAGATGGAACCAACCAAGGACTGAGAAGATAAAAGAAATAAAAATGGACATAATACATATATACCAAATGTGCATTGTATTATACACAGAGGTTTTCTTCTGTCTAATTATATATGTGATAAGGATGTGGATGTGTCCTACAATTAAAATTCATAGATAGAAGGTTCTGAATAATTATGATATATAAACAGAGCAACTGCCTCCCTGCTAAAATGGCACCCCAAGTTAGTAAAGCAAGATAGTTCCTAGATGTTGCTGGAATAATCCCTGCTGTTCACACTCTTGGCAGTTCACAGTAAAAGGTAACTGGACTTCTCTTGTACAGACCATGAGTGTATCTATACTAGACCCACAGTGCCCACAGGGGAGCAATTTGATTTTTTTTTGGGGGGGGGCAATTCGATAATGAGTTACTGTATTAATAGTGAATGGTCTTTTAGTTAGGCTTCCTCCACATAAATAGGAGTTTGCTTTTTGAATAATAAGAATTATATGTCACAGGGAGAGGGCATCAGGATTTTGGAGATGCTTAGGACAGGCATGGCCAAAAAAAAAGGTTGGGAACCACTGGTCTAAACTATTTTTTTTAATAACAATAGATGATGCTACGTTATCTGTCGATGATACTATCCTATGGAATACTGCAGTTTGCAATTTAGTAAGTGGAATTCTTTGCTAGAAAGGTGTCAACTACAGTTATAAATCTGGGGGTTGTTGCACAGGACAGAGCTACAGACATTGAAGTGGTATCAAACTGTAATAACTGCCTAATGGATACACACCGTATACAAAACAAGATGTTCTCAACTCTCTGGCAAATACACCTCTACCTGGGGGATTGCTGTGTCCTTTTTGGAAAGGAGTAAGTACTGCCATCAAAGGCATGAATATCATAAAGTTGCTGGGATGCAGCTGTGCAGTGCCATATTGCCTGTGCAGACCACTTCAAACTAATTGCACCCAGAAAAGCAGGTTTTTTTCTTTGGGAAGAAGTCTTGCGTGCCGAGTAGAATAATTCATTTCATTTGAAGTGATTCCCACACAGGATATGGAGCCTCTAACAAGCTCTTTTGGCTCTGCCAATTGTTTAGTGCAGGTGTTTAATCCAAGTGCTCAACTGCACGTAGGGAACAGTCATTTTGAAAAGAGCGCAGCAGAGGAGGAGCTACCATGCCAAGTGTCATGGAGCGGCAAGGGGTTGATTCTTCCAAATCAGCAGAAACCTTGGGAAGCTGCTAGTTCTTGTCGACAAGAGCCTGGATTTTATAGAGCAAAAACGAGCAGAACTCACTGGCGCACACAAGACCCGAGCTGTTTTCTGCCAAAGTCTCTTTGATTATCACACTGAAGCACTAAAACTTGCCATAAACAAGCTGATTGCTCCTTTCTACCTCTCTCTCTGTCTGCAGCCAGGAAAAAGCAGCAACAGCCACCGCCGTTTCAACTAGAGCTGGCTGGGATAGGAAATCTCTCTTGAAGGTCATGTTCAATTGTATTTTTAGTTTGAGCTGAATTTTTTTATTTGCATAGAAAAGGAAACAATGTACAATATACATGTTTGGTATCAAAGCCCTGGAAATGGTAGCATACACAATGCGTACAGATTCTTCCTCAGCTTTATAAAATAGTTGTTTCCATAAAGTTGCTATAGCAGGAGCAGAAGTGTAAATGATTTGGGGATAATATAAAGATAAATATCCTTGTGTGGTTTGCCTTGACCTCTTGAGCCTGTTAGGAATTTGTAGGGGACATTAGAGCTGTACTATTGGGCCTTATCTATTGTCAGTGGAGCAATTCAACCTACCAGTAGCTGCAAATAATCTCTTTGCTTCAAATCCTTGCAGTTTTGAAGAAATCATATTATCTAGCCCAGGGGGCAGCAAACATAGCTCTCCAGGGGTTCTTGGACTTCTATTACCAGAAGCCCAATCAAGCACACGTTTTGTTTGGGGCTTCTGGGAATTGACGTCCGAGAACATCTGGAGAGACAAGATTGCTGACCCCGATCTAGCCCATTTCAGTTTACTATCAGGCAAGGGTATGGAAACAAAGAAGCCCTGGATGTCCTGACCTGCCTTGGGGGAAAGATGGGTGAGTGCTTCTCCACTGCTTCTCATAGATTGCTCAGTGACATTCAACACTACTGAATACCATAACACATGAATTTGTAGATGGCAGTTGGATGTACAGTGTGATAGTGGTTTTCTTCATATTTTCAGGCTCAGGTACAGTATATAAAGTAGCACAGGGAGGTCCTTTGTTTCTTATAGGTACACAGTAATGAATTGCCAGAAGATGCCATTCTGTTCCTCCATGCTCCCAAACATCCATATGAAGTCTCTGGGTGAGGTCATCAGGTGTTTTCAAGTTGGGTATCATCAATATGTTGGTGGCAAATAACAATATTTGTCCTTGTCCTAAGAATCAGAGGTGAGACTACCAGGTATTAACATGGCATCTCCACGCTTTAATGAGCTGGGTGAGGACCAACAAACTGACGCAGAATCCTGATGAGATGGAAGTGTATATCAAATTGATGTACATCAAAGACCTGGGTAAGGAAACTGTCCTGGATGGAGTAGCATTCTTTTTTGAGAAATTGGTGTCTGCTTTGGTAGTACTCATAAATTCATCTTTACCTCGTGAGCTGAAATGACCAGAGCCACATTCTGAGATATGAGAAGACCATCGAAAGGAAGCTGCAGAACTATATATTAAAAATAAACCAGAAATAGTTTTATTGCACTCTGTTCTAAGCAGGAGAAAAGTCAGATGACACTATGCCATATAAGGAGCATTTTAGAAGCACCAAACAGATCTGTGGCCTTTTGCCACTAAACACAATTTAAATGCTCCCAGCTTCAATATGAACATAAATCTTACATCACCCTACCATCTATGATCCTTTATGATATAAAATATAGCAATGTAGGACAAACATTAGAAAAGAAACAAAATTGGGAGGTCCTTGAAGTGGAGGGGGTCCATAACTTTTGGTGGAAAAAATTAATTTCAACCTACTCACATCTATCTACATTTTAATGAATCTCTTGGCAATCCAAATCTTATGCCAGAATTGTTCACACAAGGAATAGCATGATTCTTTACCAACAAAGCATGTTCATTTTGTACAGAACAAGTCTTCAAAAGAAAAGTTCTCAATCAATATTTTGCTTTTGTTTATTTATTTCTGATATGCTGTCTCCCATTTTAAATCTGGCAATTGTACTGGTTCTAAGAATTACTGACATATCCAGTGGTGGGCTCCAACCGGTTTGCACTAGTTCAGGTGAACCATTAGTAAAACCAGCTGGCCCTGCCCACCTCCCTGCCCCACCCCACCCTCCTCCTCCTCCTCTCACCCCATTCCAGGCATGGCCAGGATGCAACAAAGAGCCAGGAATGGCCCCTTATCGTCTCCACCTCACTGCTGGGTGGGAACTGGCCTCAGTGCCCTCGCCTTGGCCAGGGAAGGAGGGAAGGAGGAGGAAGAAGAACCTCCACTGCTGCCGTTGTCCCAGGGGTGGGTAGGAGGGCACTGAGCTCAGCAGGGACTCTATGCCGCCGCCGCCATTGCCGCCACCCCCGGCCACCCCTTTTGCTGCCAAAGCACCCTGCCACCACTGCCCCTTCTGGGTAATTCTCCAGGCTTTGGGTAAGGAGTGCCCGGTGGACCAAGGCACCTCTCACAAGGGAGCACGAGGGAGCAGGTCTATTGGTCCCGAGGAAGGAAATCCTTGCCTTGAGCCAGGTTCCAAGATGAGAGCCGAGCTGCTCCTTGAAGCGAGCTCCGTTTAGGAAGCTCCTGGGGTTCTCTCATGAAACCGAACGGACAAAGGAGAAGTGGCAAAGGCAGAGCTCCAGGCAAGGCTGGCCATGGCTACCCTCGAGCCAAGTTTCTGAAGGGCTGAAGCAAGCAAGCTGGGTGGACAACAAGCCTCCTTCCTTCCTTTTTTCTGCTGGGCTTTGGAAAGGGGCTGGTGAAGGGGCTGGTGTGGAAAGGGGCACAGGGCAGTGGGCAGGCAAGGGAAGGGAGGGAAGGCAATAAGGTGGCATAAAATATACTAAATAAATAAAGGACTACAGAGGGAGCACCTTGGCAAAGGGTGGGGATGGAGGGAGGGGGAGACTTAAGTGGTTAAGATCCTGAACTCGCTGACTCATGTATGTGGGGGGGGGAGATGGAGGGATGTGTGTGTGTGAGAGAGAGAGAGAAGGAAGGAAGGAAGGAGGGGGAGGCTTAAGTGGTTAAGACACTGAACTCGCTGACTGGAATGTCAGAGTTCAGTTCCCAGGAACAGCATGACAGAGTGAGCATCTGTCTCTATCCCAGCTCCTGCTAACCTAGCAGTTCAAAAGCATGAAATTGCAAGTAGATAAATAGGAACCACTTCAGTGGGAAGGTAAACAGTATTCTGTGCGCTCTGGTGTCTAGTCATGCCTGTCACATGACCATAGAAAACAGCACTGGCTCTTTGGCTATAAACAGAGATAAGCACTGAACCCTAGAGTTGGTAATGATTGGCTTTTGAGCAAGGGCAAGCTTTACCTAATAACGGAAGATCCCTGGTTGGTATTCAAAATTGCTGTGAAGTTTCACCCTGTTTAGTTGCAAGTGGTTAGTAAAGGAAAAGGTCACCCTTGCTCAAAAGCCAGTCATATCCGACTCTAGGGTGCAGTGCTCATCTCCATTTACAGCCAAAGAGCCAGTGCTATCTGTGTTTGCAAACATTTTCATGGTCATGTGGCAGGCATGACTAGATCGTTCACATGGCTACACCCAACAAGTCACAAGGCAACCTGGCCACACCCACCCAGTCACATGGCCACACCCACAGAGTAGGCAACACCCACAGAATGGTAGTAAAACATTTTGAATCCCACCACTGGATATATCACTTGCTTATCCACAGCTTACAGGCTGTTTGTGTCAGTTATTTTCTCAAATGTTTATAATTTTCTTAAACACAATTGCACCAAACCAAGTGAAGGGCTGCGTTCAGAAATCCTATAGTTGCAAGAAATTGCTCACTAATGATTCCTTCATATTGAATAAGGCTTAGAAGAACTCAAAAAATGTATCAATTTAGATTGATTATCAAAAAATGATTGATTATTGTCCCACTCATGATTTCTTCAGGATTTCTGAGGATTTGTAAAATTAGTAACATAATTATTACTTTACTATTTAAAAACATTACAAAGTGGTAGACAAAATTTAGCTTCAAAGATCTCTTTAAGAATATCTTCATCAGAAGAGATAGTTTTCTGTGTGATCCTTTGTGGTTCTTTCTGGCTTTAATCTCTTCTCTAGCCATCTTTTTGATCATTCTAAAGGCTACAATTGCCAGAGAAAATTACCTCAATGGTTTACACTTATCTTACATGGACAATACTAAATAATTTGCTAAACTCTCTTCAGAAACTAAGCATCTTAAACATCATCGAGTCTTACAGTACAGATATCAAAATGACTTTTGGTGTTAATAAATGTCCTGCTATCCACACTAAAACAGGTAAATTATCAGAGAACAGTAACTGGAAGATCACTAATGAACTGTTTGTTCCATGCTCAGAATAGGAGAAAAAAACTAGATATGTTTAGGCAGTCATGGAAATCTAAATAAAAAACACAAGAAGCATTATTCAGAAACAATACTTTGATAGAATGAAAATGATACTCAAATCAGAACTTGGTGTAAACGGATAGATTACAGCTATTAACATCTGAGCAGCCCCAACATTAAGATGGTGGTGGTGATGGTTGTTGTTATTATTATTATTACAGGTACAGGTATTATTATTTTGTGTCAGAAATTCTCAGTTGAAAGGATTTTTGCAGAAGAAATCCTGCTCTGGGAATTCCCAAATGAGGCTCTTTTCATGTCCCCAAGAGCTGTGACAGAGATAGGCGCTGAATCCGTCATGCAGTACCCGGGTCTCGAACTGCTGACTTGCCAGCCTTCCAGCTAACAAGGTGAGCTTCTTAACCACTGAGCCACTGCAGCATTAAGATATTCTGTAGAAATTCTTGAGTGGGGGGTACACTCATCCTGAGGACTCAAAACCCAGGGTTTTCTGTCAAAACTGCTGCTGTCATCAAAAGGCATATTCAGAGCACCTTAGTACCCTGGAGTAATGGTAGGCATGTACTTGTCTATTTCAAGAATCTCTATATGGGTTGAATAGTAAGACTTCAAAGCAACTTCCATGGAAGCACAGTCCCACTTCATCAGGTGATAGCAAAAAATGATAGAAGACTAACAATATTACAGTTTGCAGCTGAGACCCAACCTACATTAAGGAAAGATCCACAGTATAGGGTTGCATGACCTGGGAAGCCATGACTGCAACCCAATTAATCCCTAGATGATAATGTGAATAAGGAACAATTAGCTTGTCTTCAGACTAAAATTGAAGGATTCATATGTACAATTAAAGATCAAGTTATTTGCTTTTGATCTGATACCATCAGAAAATAATTATGAAACAAGGTACACATGATATATGTAGGGTCTGTCACAAAATCATAGAAGTAATTCATTATATCACAGCTGGAAGCCTTAAATTGGCATCAACAGCTTGATGACAAGCTGCAAAAATAAGTTTTCACCAATCAGATAAACCTTATGGATTACTCACATTTTCCCTTTATTTTATCAATCCCAGCAACCCCCACTTTACAAAATGAAAGTGGAGTGCTATACTGGGGCAAGCAAGTTATCATGGATAAAACAGTTGTTTTTAATAACCTGGATACATATTATACTTTTGGATAAGCCACAAAGAAAAATATACACTATAGAAGTTGGAGTTCCACCAAAAAATAACCTTAAAAGTTCAGAAGGTAAATAAATGACAGAGTACCAAACATTAAGGTGAGAAATTAAAAGCATGTGAGAGCAAGATCAGGTCATTATCGTCTTTTTACTCATTTCAGCACCTGGAATCGTTCCATAATTTTTGGTTAATGGAAGGTAGCAGCTTCATCAATACTGGGGCTGAGGAGGACTTTGCATGCCAAAAGGGCTCAGCACCATCAAGTGATTCATGGAACTTGATCAGTGGTATGGGTGTCATGCTCCGATGTGGATGGCAGATGGAAAGGCCACTGCATTATATTCTCATGATAGTCTTCATGGCTGGTCACCATGATGATCACCAAAATTCAGATTCAAATATGACAAAAGAAGAAGAAAAATAACAGACGTTGTAACTGTGCATCCCTTTCCCTCAGAAATCCAGATAATATTGGTTTTTTAATGGCACTGAGCATTTATTTTCAGAGTCCTTATTCTGAAGAAAAGACCTCCAGGAAAAGACAAATACTGTAACTGAAGATGCAAAGTACTCTATTGTCTGTCTTCAACTCCTATTACTTTCTGCTTGTTTCTGTTATTAGGTGAAAGGAAAGGCAAGATGTGACAGGAAAACAATCTCATGACTACCAATTCTCATCCCTCTAAGAATGTCAACAGAGGAGGATCTTTAGACAAAAGGATGTGGAACTCCACATTCAGTAATATGACTGCCACAGCTGGGCAAGACCATTGTAAGGAAGGCCACAACTGAATGATATCACACAGGTTTTGCATGTGAAAGATCTCAGGTTCAATCTCTGGCTTTGACTAAGAAATAATTCTACCAGAAATGTTTAGACTAAATCAGGGATTTGCAACCTATGACCCACAGGCTGGACCATGACAGCAAATCATCCAGCCCACAGCGGTGACCCCAAAAGCAGAAGTGGACGCAGACACGTATACAACAGCCATAAATGTGCCCGCGCATGTGCAAACTCACCCGCAAATGAGCAAGTGCACCCCCGTGGTTTGTGGCAGCATTTACAGCAGGGAGAAACCATTTGTCCAGCCTGCTCAGCTGTCTGAGGGAGCATGATCCGGCTCCCAGCACAAAATGGTTGAGAACCCCTGAACTAAATGAATCAAGGTTCTGACTCAGTGTAAGACAGCTTCCCTCTGACCCTAACTGACACACAAAACAAACTAATACTGTATGATGCTTGCAACTGACAGGCAGGTCAATGTTTTGGCATAAGAGAGAACTGGGCATGTTTAGCCCAGATTAACTGGGCATGTTTAGCCCAGGGTGCAGGAGTTCATTCCAGAGTTCAGGACATATAATAATAGGCTCAAGTTACAGGAAGCCAGATTTCAGTTGACTATCAGGAAATACTTCCTAGCTGTTAGAGTGTAGTACAACAATGGAACCAATTACCACAGGAGGTGGTGAGGTCTCCAACATTGGAGGCATTCAAGAAAAAGTTAGACAGCCATTTGTCAGATGGACTTGTACTCCTGCATTGGGCAGAGGGTCAGACTCAATGGCCTTACAGACCCCTTCCAACTCTATGATTCTATAATTCTATAACACTTTAAAACTGTTCTAATCACATCCTACTTACATATCCTACTTACATATAATATATAGATACAGTACAGCCAAGCAAGGTAGGGACTCAAGATTAGCACTTTATTCACGTACAACAGGAATAAATAAATGGCAAGGGATCTGATATCAATCTCGTCCTGTCTTTTCTTTTTAAAAAAAAACTTGCACAAGGGAGCATAATTCAAATGCTTCTGTGCAGAGTCATTATGTTCAAAGCTGTGTTGAGCTACCACTTATTAAGGAATATTTAGGACTCCTTACACAGAAACACTTAGATCAATGGAGTCTCCCATTCTTAATCTCCCATTGCTCTTCCTAACAATATTGTTACTTGTAAGGCTAGCCCTAATCCTCAATGAAGAGAGGATATTGGAGTGGAAGCTGATGGCTGGTAATAAAATCTGCTGCGATAAATCTGTTTCCAGCATAGCATTTTTGTGCTGTCATTAGATTCAAGGCTCAAAATGTGAGTTTTAAAATAAACTCTGTGATAATTCAAAAATCACAATAATGGACCTTAGTGGCACTAAGGAATGCATTAATTACAGCAGAAGCGTAGCATGCCTTAACGGGGCCCCGTATAAAAATTTGTTTGGGGGGCCCTTGTGAAAAAAAAAAATTTGGAAGTTTTTATTAATTTTTGCTGTAGGGGGCCCCCGTGGCCCGGGGGCCCCGTATAATTGATACGGCAGATACGGTGGTAGCTACGCCCCTGAATTACAGGTAAAACCCACTGCAACATTATTGCTGTAAAGAACAAAGCTAACAAGGAAGTGCTAATTTTGGGGGACCATAATTCTGGAGGTTGTAGTCTAAAAAGGAAGTATCCAATGGTGGGATTCAGCAGGTTTGCACCAGTTCGCCAAAACCTGTAGCAGAAATTCTGGCTGGCCCTACCCATCCAAGTTTTGAAATAAAGTAGTCCTAATTCGGGCATAACGTAGGGCTTTCCCCCTGGTCATGTCCACCATACCATGTCCACAGAGTAGGTAGTAAAAAAAAATTAATCCCACCACTGGAAGTATCCCTACTCTGTAGGAGATAAAGCTATTAAACTACACCCCTACCATGTATCCATCCCTGTTTTCTGAATATTTTAGACTACAAATAAAAATGTACTCAGTGCTGTATTGTATTTTTTTAAATGAATATTCAGAACCAGAATATAAATCCTTAAATCTCTATGACCTAAAGTGCTATGAGAGATTTTCCTTAACAGATGAATTTCATCTGCAGAACTAGCACATTCACACCAGAGTATCACTTTATCAGTTTAACAGTAACTTTGTCCCAGGCAAGCCTTACAAAAGGAATTCTGTGAAGAAACATTAGGGATCTCTGTGGAAAATTCTTAGCCATTTCAAACAGCTTCAATTGACAAAAATGTCAATTGCTGAGTAGATCAGCAACACTATGGTAGCATGATCAAGAGACAAAGTATGTATGAGTAGGGTCAGCTAAGCAGTTGTAAGTGCAAGGTTCATCAAGTGTACAAAAAGGCGTGAACTACCACAAGGTACTGTGCTTAGAGAGGCTAAAGGGCATTTCCACCAAATGTTATGGAGAGTTTATAGTGATTGGTGTCTGTTGTTAGTTTCAATCTTCAGACTTGAGACTTTACTTAGGGTGATTACTTATGTTGGCAAACTGAATAAGTCCCCAGTTGTTTCAGCACCACTTTCCATACTGCCCTTCAATCCAATGTGGGTTTTTCCATGCTCACACACACCCTTCCTTTATACCCTCCTGATGATCTGCAGTCTTCCGTTTATTATCTCTGACCAAGTAGCTCAGACTGTTTGAGGGCTTGAATAGTGGTAGGTAAAAAGGGAAGGTTTTCCAAGGTTCTCCAAACACTTTAAAAAGTACACATTATGGGAACATTGTAGTCTTCTAGAGTTTATTGGAGCGGCTTTGGTTTTATATTGGGTTTTTTATATTTTTTGTCTGAACAGAGGTGATCTAGGATGCACTTGCTTGAAATCTAGTCATATCCAACTGTACAGTTCGGTGCTCATCTCTGTTTATAGCCAAAGAGTCAGCACTATCTGCGTCTGCAGACATTTCTATGGACATGTGTCAGGCATGACTAGACACCAAAACATACAAAAAGCTGTTACCTTCCTACCAAAATGGTACCTACATATCTACTTGCAATTTCTTGCTTTTAAACTGCTAGTTTGGTAGGAGCTGGGACAGAAAAGGAGCTCACGCCATCGTGCAGCACTCGTCTCGAACTGCTGACCTGCTGACCTTCCAGTCATCAAGTTCAGCATCTTAACCAGTGGTGGGATTCTGCCAGTTCACGCCGGTTCAATAGAACCAATGCCAAATATTTTGTTGAATTTGACAAACCGGTTGTTAAATTATTTGATTCTCACCACTGGTCTTAATCACTAAACTAAGCTACTGCAGTCCCAAAGGTGATCTAGTACTAAACTAATGTAAGAATGCAATCATTTTTAAAATAAAATAAATATTGGTGACAGGGGGGTTTGCAGGGATGAGTGTTCCCCACTGTTCTGAAACATCACACCCTAACTTACTCCATCATCAGAAAACTGTGTAAAGTCATGTCCCCCTCATCCTTTTGTGGAACAAACCAAATGGTCATGCAGGTGATAATTGAAAAATACTTCTAATTCACCAATGCGAATTCCAGAATAAACTCAAAAGTGTTTTCAAATGTTGCTGCATGCATAGACCCAATTACCAATGGGAAACCAAGTAACTGCTTTGTTTTAAGAAATGCTAGATTCTTCTTCTATGAAAATTCTTCCTTTAGAGACTTGGGCCAATTGAACAGTCCATGAATTGCATGGTTTGTATTTCATTTGGACTATAGCATGCAAGGAATGGAGCTTAACTCTTTCCCCAACAACTGCCATGTCACAACATCAGGAATGGGGGGGGGGGAGAGGCTCCACTAGTATCAGTGGGAGAATTTGTTATTTCCAGTGGCTGTGCAACAAGGTGGTGGCTATGGAGGAAGGGTTAAGCATCTTCGCATTTTGTAGAAATTGCTTCTGCTCACTTCCACTAGGATTCAGTTTCAAAATTTCTGACATAGCCACAAGCTTAGTAATTAATGTAACATGTTTTTAGCTTATAAATCAGGGGTTCTCAAAATTTCCCCAGCCACAGGCAGGACCACGCTCCCTCCATCAGCTGAGTGGGCTAGACACATGGTTCCCCCTGGCGTAAATGCTGCCATAAACCATGGCAGGCATGCTTGCGCAGGTGTAGGCACATTTACGGCTGTTGTAAATGCATCTGTTTCTGCTTCTAGGGTCGCCACTGTGGGCTGAGTGGTTTGCCACTGTGGGCCAGGTCCTGCCCATGGGCTGTAGGTTGTGAACCCCTGTTCTAAATGTCTCTCCTTCACTCATGCATGAGAATACACAGTATCCAAGTCTTTGAAAAGGTGAGAAAGCAACAGGGTATCTATACACCTGTTTCCCGACAGCAAGCCTCCTTCCGCACTCCAATCTATTACATGTGGATATCACCCTTTTGAATTGTCTCAAGAAGCAAAACAGTTTCCCAAAGTGCCACAGAGTTAAAAAGAGCTTAAGTGGTAGATGACAGTGATTAGTTTGATTAAAACAAAAAGAAGCTCTTTTTGATTGCTTTGTCTGATGAGGGTTAAGGGATGAGATGAAGAATAAACTGATTAAATTATCACTTGATTCAGGTTCACTTCATTGTTAGAAAGTTGAAACTTCCTGTACAGGCACACAAGGACTTCAGGTGGGACATTTGAGTAAAACACTATTGCAAAGCATGTGGATCATTCAACAGGAAGGTAACAGGGCAATACACCAAAAGCAAAGAGCTAAATGAGAATGGCCATGTATCAAAGGAATATGGTGTTCATTCTGTGCACTCCAAGAGAAGCTAGGACTGAGTTTCTGGCACGGATGCTCTGCTTTGGGAAACCATGACTGAAAGTCAAGGGAGTTCCAAGAACTGATGGTACTATATAGCTGTGATAGTGAACCTTGGCACTCCAGATGTTCTTGGACTTCAATTCCCAGAAGCCCAAGCACCCGTGAATCCACACAAATGGGTTTGCTGCAATTCATCCGGCCCACGCCACCCTTGTCGCTCCCAGAAGCGGAAGTAAAATGTGCCCATCCCTAGTTTCCAGGATCAGTCCTCAGCATCTTTCAGCTGCAAAAAAAAATGCTGCCTGAAACCCTGGAAAACTGCAGCCAGTCACTGTCAACCATACTGGTCTAGATGGCCCAATGGTCTAAGTTGTTATAAACCAGCTTTCTCTGTTCTTGCATCATTGCTTAGAACCAAATCATATTCTATTGAGGACAGGAGATATAAAAATAAAGGTAAAGGTTGCCCTTGCTTGAAAGTCAGTCGTGTCTGACTCTAGGCTACGGTGCTCATCTCCACTTTCAACAAAAGAGCTGGCACTGTCTGCATATGCAGACATTTCTATGGTCATGTGGCAGCCATAACAAGATGCTAAATCGCACAGAAAGCTGTAACTTTTCCCACCAAAGTAGTACATATTATCTACTTGCAAATTCTTGCTTTCGAACTGCTAGGTTGGCAGAAACTAGGAAGGAGATGTCAGAGAGAGATGAGAGCTCACTCCATCATGCAGCATTCAGGTCTTGAACTGCTGCCTTGCTCACCTTCCAGTCATCATGTTCAGTGTCTTAACCACTAAGCCACTGCAGGTCTTAGATATAAAAATAGCTACATTCTAAAACTGGACGTAATAAATATATATTTTATTAAACTTTGCTGTGTACACTTTCATAAAAATGTACTCAAATACTAATCTTGCAAATACTTAAATCAATTGCCTGTATGAGCCTGATGTGTGCGTGACCACCTTACTTTTGGTTTTCAGCTAGTGGTTGTTTTTTAGAGATTTATATGCCTGATAGGAAGCCATCCTCTCACCCTTCTTTTTTCCTAAAACAAAGCCAGTTCCATCAAGCCTCACACACAATTGGCTGCAATGGGATCAGATTCATAAAAACAACATTTGAGAAAGCAGGTGTCTTCCGGAGAGACTCATGTTCCACAGATGGGAGAAATGATTAAGCTGAACAGGAAGTGCTATCTTGCCCTACGACAAAATGTAGTGACAGATTGATAATTGAGCTATTCTCGAGAGAAAAGCAGGGTCATTATTAAATGGATGGAAATTGTTGCTCATAAAAGGCATTTGTACAAACGGCTTTCTTGCAGGCACGTTAAATTTATCACAAAACAAAGAACTGATCGTTCTCCTCACTTCCTGCCTCTAACAGACACCCTCATATACTTCACCTCCCATTTAACAGAGTAGATATACAGAGTATCTGGCTAGAAACAAGACTTCTATGCTCTGAAAAAGGACCTACCCTTGCATCCATTATTCTATTGTTCCTCTCACCCGAATTCCATCAGATTCTCTGTTGATGATACAGTAATTTGAATATTTTCAGGCATTAAACTGAATAAGGTTGTTGGTGACCTGCTCTTGGAGGAGATGTTTCTTTCCATACCCTTGTGGTGGAGGCTAAAAATATAGGTAATTTTTTTCCTTTTCATTTTTCCCTCTAGTTCGCAGAATATGAGGTATCAAAAAACAACAGCATAACAAAACATGGAGAGATCAGCTCAGTCTCATCAGCCTCTACACCCCCCTTTTTTTTTGCACACAAACTAGTACTTTGTATAATAATATCACTCTAGAAACATTTAAAGTAGGAAAAGGTATATTTCCTTCCATCTATAGTTAACACCATAAACACCTGGTTGGGGACTTAAAAGATGCCAGAATGGCAGGACCTTTGCCACCACTTCGCATCCACCTGCGGCTGGGCGGAGATACCATGGCAACCAGCACCATGACCATCTCTACCGGTGCCCGGGACTCCGCCCCTTGTCAGGGGCTTTAAAAGCTGCAGTCATCCCAGGACTTGTTGGTGGCTGTGGGGGAGAAGCCGTTGAATGGCATTGTAATGTGGCATATTGCTGTATTGGATACTGTATTGAATATTGTTGTATTATTTTTATATTGAATATTGTATAGTGTCAAATGCTGCATATTTCTGTGTATTGAGTAATGTGCATAAACATATTATTGTATGATTGCATTGTCATATTTTATTGTTATTCTCTATTATATTATATTGTTCATATGTTGAGATTTCTGTGAGCTGCCCTGAGTCACGTATGCAGGTGGGTGGCATACAAATCCAATAAATGAAATTAAATGAATGGAACAAAAGGGGAAATGGAGTCTCCAGTAATGCATGTTACTTGGAGAAAGGTCAGGGAAAGAAGGTAAAAATATCAACAGAGGAATGGAAGCAAGAAAACGAACAAAAAGAGAAAGCAGGGCCTTGCCTCAAACACCTGAAGTGGGGAAAGAACTTTAGCAAACAAATAAGTGGCAAAGAACAATCACATTTGGCTGTAAAGCCCCTTCTCACTGGTACCCAGTATTAGTGCATGTAAGATTGCTATTATCTCAACAAAAATGGGCCACATACTACTTTAAAAACTTTACTTCAAACATTCAGAATAGGTCTGGTCATGTCTCCCTCTGACTTGCAGCATGAAACTGTCTATATCACAGTCTCTCAGTGGCAGAACATGCACTTTTCATGCAGAAGATGTCTGAGTGAAATGCTAGCATCTCCCTATAGGGGCTGAGGAACTCCTCTCTGGAATCCCAGAGTTGATAGAAGACTGTCAGATGGATGAAAAACATGACTCTGTATATGGGTGATTCCAAGGGAAAGACGTGCGAAGAATGAGAGTCTAGCATCTGTTAATAATGGTGAGTGACTCAGGCAAACCACCAAATTCTTTCTGTGTTCTGTGAGATGACCTGAGGATGTGGATGAGAATTCTACTGAAATAGGCTCTGTAAAGTTGTAGTGGGAAATTGCAGCATAGTTATTTGTGGTGTATCAAATTTGATAATGTCCCAGAAACACTTGACTAATATTCAAACCATTCAACCATTGTTTTGTTTACTCTCTTATATTATATGTACACTAACACCCCGTATAACGTTATGACTTGGTTCCACAAGTCATGACGTTATCCGGTTTTTAACGTTGTGCGATACATGCATCGAACGCTTTAAAAAAAGCCCTGACTTCAGGGACAAACTGAGCAGGCAGTGGGGTGCCTTTAAAGCTACCCCCACCACTGTGACTGCAGTAGGGGCAAAAGTGCCTCCCCCCTACTTTAGCCTTCCCTCTGCTTATTTTCTCTCCCGACTAACAGCTGATCAGAGGCTTTTTTAAAAAAAACTAGGGAAGGGGGGGAGAGAAATGTTGTTTCTATAGAGAAGTAAAGGAGGCCAAAGCTGCTCTCTCTGTCACTTTGCTCCTTCCCCACCCCCACCCCCACCCCCACCCCCACCAGCTTGAGGACTCCCCACAGCCACCCCACTGCCTGCTCGGACACAGAGAATACACACCCCAACTCTGCTTACCTAACTTCATGAGAAAAAAAGGAAGGGGGAAAATACAGCGATGTGATTGGATCTCTATGTCAGCTGACATAGAGATCCAACCACATGAAGGGGGGGAATACAGCGATGTGATTTGATCTCTATATCAGCTGACATAGAGATCCAATCACATCGCTGTATTTTCCCCCTTCCTTGATTCCCTAGTTTAAAAAAAGCCTCTGATCAGCTGTTAGTCGGGAGATAAAATAAGCAGAGGGAAGGTAAGCAAAGTTGGGGGGTGTATTCTCTGTGTCTGAACAGGCAGTGGGGAGTCCCCAAGCTGGTGGGGGGGGGGGCGGGGAAGGAGCAAAGTGAACAGGGAGCGCAGCTTTGGCTTCCTTTACTTCTCTATAGAAACAACAACATTTCTCTCCCCCCCTTCCCTAGTTTAAAAAAAAAGCCTCCGATCAGCTGTTAGTCGGGAGAGAAAATAAGCAGAGGGAAGCCTAGGGGGAAAGGCAGGCAGGCAGGCGCTGGGGGGTGGGTGGGTGGGTAGATGTTCTACCCAATCCAACTCCCCCCCCATACGCTTGTTCCGGAAAACGTGAAAAATCGCTTATTCATCGCGTTATTCAGTACAAGATTTTTCTGGATATCTTATAACGTTATGCGGTTTTCACGCTATTCGGTACTCACGTTATACGGGGTATTACTGTATATAGTATTTTCATGAAGATAGAAAAGAGATTCAGACAAATGAATGTTATGTTTTATTTATTTATTTATTCATTCATTCATTCATTCATTTATATTTGTTTATCGCCCTCCTCCCCGAAGGGACCCAGGGCGATTTCCAACAATTTTAAAAACACTTTAAAAATTAAAAACTTTAAAAAGCTTAAAAACTTAAGTAAAAGCTAGGTATTATAACCTGGACGTACTGGGGGTCAAACCATCCAACTGGCTGGGGAAATTGAACCATCCACTCCCCACACCAGACCTGCCAGCCAGGTTTTCACTCCTTTCCTAAAGGACAGCAACTCCGTCTGCAGGCATAGCTCTATTGGGAGGCGGTTCCACAGGGCCGGAGCGGACACCGAGAAGGCCCTCCTTCTAGTGCCAGAGAGATGCGCCTCTCTGGCTGATGGCACAACCAGAGAGCCTCTCCGGTCCGCTCTGGCGGGGTGGGTAGATGTCCTTGGGACGATGCGGTCTCTCAAGCAACCTGGACCACTACCATAAAGGGCTTTAAAGGTAATAACCAGCACCTTGAATTGCACCCAGAGGCAAACTGGGAACCAGTGCAGTTCCCTCAGCAGCAGTGAGGCATGGGCATAACGCCCACATCCCAACACTACTCGTGCAGCTGCATTCTGGACCATCTGAAGCCTCTGAATGGTCACCAAGGGCAGCCCCATGTAGAGCGCATTACAATAATCAAGTCTGGAGGTGACCAAGGCATGTGTGGCCATGAGCAAGGAGTCCCGGTCTAGGAACGGCCATAACTGGCGAATCACATGAAGTTGTGCAAAGGCCCTCCTGGCCACGACTGCCACCTGCTCTTTGAGCAGTAGTCGCGAGTCCAGCCAGGAGGAACCCCAAGTTACGTGCCGGGTTTGTTTGGGGCAGGACTGCCCCGTCCAGAACCAAAGGTGGTAGTTCCCGAGATAACACAGGACCCTCAACCCACAGCCACACAGTCTTGCCAGGATTCAGTTGTAGCCCATCGTCCCCCATCCAGATCTTGACAGCCTCCAGGCACCTGGAAAGGACTTCCACTGCATCGCTAGGGTTCCCACGGGCTGAGATATATAGTTGGGTATCATCTGCATACTGATGATCTCACCCAGCGGTTTCATGTAGATATTAAATAGGAGAGATGAGAGCACCGAGCCCTGAGGCACCCTGTATTGGAGCCACCTAGAACTGGACATCTCACCCTCCAACCACACTAAGTGGGTCCGGACCCTCATAAATGAGGAAAACCAAGCCAACACTGTGCCTTGAATCCCCAATCCTTGGAGCCTTCCCAGAAGGATACCGTGGTCGACAGTATCAAATGCCGCTGAGAGGTCAAGAAGAGCCAGGACAGTTGGAGGTCCGCCATCCCGCTCCCTCCAGAGATCATCCACCAGCGCGACCAATGCAGTTTCCGTACTGTATCCGGGCCTGAATCCTGACTGAAAAGGATCCAGATAATCTGCTTCATCCAGGAACTCCTGTAACCGCCATGCCACTGCCTTTTCCAATACTTTACTCAAAAAGGGTAGGTTGGATACCGGTCGAAAGTTGGCCATTATGGTTGGGTCGAGGGAAGGCTTTTTCAGGAGGGGGCACACCAATGCATGTTTGAAAGATGCCGAAAAAGCCCCCTCCCGGAGCGAGGAATTAATAATTGCCTCGACCCAGCCGCCACTCACCGTCCGGGCAGACTTAACAAGCCAGGCGGGACATGAATCCAATGTACAGGCAGTAGCACGGACAGCTCCCAGGAGCCTGTCCACTTCCTCAGGGACAACTGGATCGAATCGATCCCAGATAACATGGCAAGACTGTACCTCAGACAACCCCAGCTCTATGTTTTCCGCGCCAGGATTCAACTTCAGGCGAATCTGAGCGATTTTCTCAGTCAGATAATCCGCAAAAACCTCAGCTGACCCCTGCCACCCGGGGGCCCCCCCCCTACCGAGGAGGGACCTTGTCACCCGGAAAAGTGTAGCTGGGCGGTTATCTGCGGAGGCAATGAGTGAGGTGAAATACTGGTGTTTCACCCCCTCCATTGGCACTAAGTAGGCTTTAATAGTAGCTCTAGCTAGTGTTCGGTCAGACTCACTTCATATCTTCACCCAGCGGCGCTCTTGGCGTCTCTTAGCCCGTTTGAGCACCCTAAGCTCCTCTGTGAACTACGGTGACGAATGGTGCCCATGAGCACGGAGAGGCCATAGTGGAGCGATTACATCCAAGGCCACCACTGCCCTCTCGTTCCAGAGGTCAACCAGCTCCTCAGGTGAATCGTTATGCCGGTCCAGAGGAATATCCCCCAGTTGCCTTTGGAATCCATCGGGATCCAGCAGTCACCGGGGGTGGGCCAATTTAATAGGCCCCACCTCCCCGCAGAGAAGCCTCGCCCTCAGGAAGTCGAAAGTCACCAGAAAGTGATCTGACCATGGCACAGGTATAATGTCTAGTTTCTGCAATTTCAGATCACTCTGCCACCGCTCCAACAAGAAGCGTAAGTCCGGGGTGTGGCCCCTGCTCCTGGTCGGGCCCTGAATTACCTGAGTCAGGACCACAGCTGCCATGGAAGCTATGAACTCCCAAGCCACCTCGGAGCCAATCCCCAACGATGGCAAATTGAAGTCCCCCAAGACGATTAGTCTGGGGAACTCCAACGTCAGCATCGTGATGGCCTCAAGGAGCTCAGGTAGGGAACCTGCTACCCTGCAGGGAGGCAGGTACAGAAGTAGGATTCCCTGCCGACTCTTAGAGCCCACGCGCAGGAACAGGGCCTCACAACCCGGCACTTGTGGAGCGGTGGCTCTGGCGACTCCCAAGGAGTCCCTGGCCACTATGACAATGCCCCCGCCCCTCCCTTCCTCCCGAGGCTGGTGCCAAATACCAAACCCGGCTGGACAAAGGTCTGAGAGAGGTACACCGTCCTCTGGTCTCAGCCAGGTTTCGGTGATGCATGCCAGGTTGGGCCACTCTCCCAAGATGGAATCTGCAAGCAAGGGAGCCTTATTACAGACTGACCTGGCATTCATCAGCACCAGCCTAAGAGGGGGCACTCTGGACAGGGAACCCAGGAACCGGAGGTGTTGCCAGGGGACTGGAATGCGGGATAGCAGTTAGACATCTGACCTGCGTTCCCCATGAACGGCCCGTCCCCTGGTAACCGCTGTAACACCCCATACCCATCACCACCTTAATTACAGCCCCAGGAGCCCCCCCAATCCTTCCAGACCGAGTGCTGTCCTCCATGACTGGCTGGCAGGAGCTTTCCTTCCATCCCCCCCCCCATATCTTTATCCAACTGTCGCGCATAGCGATGTCCTTGTGGCTCCTGCCGCGGCCCTGGTGGCGCTTTTTATTGCGAGCTGAGTCTCGCAAATGCAAGTCCTCTAGCTCCCCGCCTGGAGTGGCACGGGAAGCCTTTGACCTGCTGGTTGAAGGCATATATGTGGGTGCACATATTTCTTGATGCAATTGTTTATTTTATAATTCTTACATTGTAGTTGTTATTATTGTTAGTTTTATAATTAGTATGTTTGTTTGTGTTTTGTATTCTTTTTTGTTTTAAAATTATATAAGTAAAAATATTTCTAAAAAGAAAAGGGATTCAGCAGGAAATCTTGAAGTGCAAACAAATGTTCAGCCCTGGAAGCCTTCTGACCTCTTGTAATGTTATGATCCATTTTTCTTTGTTTTGTGCTCATCTGTTCAAATGCATGGTTAAGGGAGCGCCCTCAATTGAAGTGCAATAGGCATTAGTTTACAGCAGGGATTCTCAACCTGCAGCCCGTGAGCCGGATGCCGCCCACAGCACCATTTCATGTGGGGTCCCACCTCCTCCACAACACCAGGAAGTGCTGTGTGGTGAAGGAAGGGCAAAATGGCCATCTGGCCCCCCAAAGCTGTCTGAGGGAGTGTGACCAGGCCCCAGCTTAAAATAGTTGAGAACTCCTGGTTTACAGTGTACCTATAACAAGTGTGGGCAGACTAAGATATCTAGAATCTATCAACAATGTTTCTCGCTTTACCTTCCAGCCATCATAGAATCTCCTCTAAATGCAATTAAAAATTCAGCCCACAATATAGGCATCTAAATCCCATTGACTTTATGGTACACAAATATACAGAAATGTTTGCTGGGCTCCAGCCAATATGTGGAATTTGTACTTTGTGTATGTTGTAAATAGATGCTCATTGGCAGAGAATCTTTTGCAAGGGGAAAACAACATGATTACAATGGAAATTAACCTGGCACTCACTAAATTATACAAATATTTTTCAGTGCAAACATGGCCATTTTGCCAAACTTATTTCACCAGCAAAAAAAGACAAATGTTGACCTTGAATTGTTAGACTGTTTCATAAAATTCAATCAACATCGAGGGCTGAAATCCAATTGCTAATCCAAACTAGAATAGATCAATTGAATCAATCAGCACCTACATAAATCATATTGATTCAGTGGGCCTACTCTAGTTGGGATTACCAATTGGATTTTAGCATTTCACAGATGCATAACTAATTTTGCTGTAGAAATTAAACCTTTATTTATCTCCATGCATCAAACAGAAAGGACTTGATACCTTCACTTAAAACAATGTTGGCCTTCTTTCTAGCCTTGTTAATTTCCAAATGCTAATTAATTTTATGCTCAGGTATCTCTTAAGAATGCATAGCTGC
This sequence comes from Furcifer pardalis, assembly GCA_030440675.1. NCBI lineage: Eukaryota > Metazoa > Chordata > Lepidosauria > Squamata > Chamaeleonidae > Furcifer > Furcifer pardalis. Next base: position 40,033,419 of record CP126894.1, on the reverse strand, counting down.
AAAATCACTCAGCAGCAATTATCCATTGTACTGTCCAATGTTCTTACATGCTGCTGTTTGGGTTACTTGTCTGTTTAATTCTGTAATTTTTCTGCTTGGATTCTGCCCAAGAAATCTCTACTATAGTCTCTAAAGAGCTGGTCCACAAGTGACCTATAAAGTAATTCATGACAAAACATGGGAGGGGAAAAAATCCAATACCATGATTTTGGGCTGGTAGCACATCTGATCCAGTGATGTTATTCTGGGCCCAGCATGAGAGAAAAATTGCTTTTTAGAAATAAGTAGTGGTGAGTAGTGAGAAAGCAATAAACATATACAGTGATTACACTGAAAACTAAGATTACCATTTGCAAGATGTTGGGAAAGAACAGATGTATCATCAGAGAGAAGACAAAAGAGAAAATGTGGTCACCTTACTACAACAATGTAGTAGGTCATCCAAATTAGGGAAAACCTAGAGCCTTGGAAGGACTTAGAGCAGGGGTGCCCAAACTTTTTAAGCCAGGGGCTGGGTCAAAGTCTCTCAGACTGTCCGAGGGCCACATAATTTTTTTCAATCATATCTCCACCCGCCCAGCCCCACCGCTATTCACCCTCATAAACACAAAGGACAAACCAAACCAGAAAAGAAAGGAAGGAAGGAATGAGATGAAGAAGAAAAAGGAAGAGGAAGGAAGGAGAAAGAAGAAGAAGGAAGAAGAACAATTAAAAAGAAAGGAAGAAGAACAAAGGAAGAAGAAAATAGGAAGAAGGATGGAAAAAGAAGAAAGGAAGAAGAGAAGGAAGAAGAAGAGAAGAAAGGAAGAAAGAAGAAAAGTAAAAGGGAGGAAGGAAAAAAGAAGGAAGAAGGAAGGAAGAATAAAAAAGAAGAACGGAAGAAAAATAAAAAGGAAGGAAGAAGAAGAGAAGAAGGAAGACAGGAAGAAGAAGAAGGAAGAATAATAGGAAGGAGAAAAATAGAAAGGAAGATGAAGAAAAAGAAAGGAAGGAAGATGAAGAAGAGAGGGAGGGAGGGAACGAGAAAGGGAGGGAGTAACAAAGTGCCTGAAAAGTCCCCCTCCCACCAAGAGGCAGTTCCCAGGCTTTGGGAGCAGGTTGAAAAGAGAGAAAGTGTGTGCCTGCCATTTACCCCCTCAAGAGTCCTGTACAAAGCGATTGCCATGGCTGCCTCCTGCTGCTGCTCCCTTCCTTCCCCTCCAGCCCCCCCCCCTCCTTTGAAGGAGCTTTCATTCTTATTAATGTCAGAGATTGCTCTGGGTTGAAAGGAAGCTAAGCAGCCAAAACAAGGAGAGAAACACCAAAACGCTCAATCCAGCAAAAGTAGCTGGAAAGGGAAGAGAGGAGAAATGAAAAGAGGGAAACTAGGAAGGGAGAGAAGCGCCTTGCCAGTCCCAACCAACCCTTGCAGCCAATGGCCTGAGCATGCCTCAGGCGAGGGGCCTGAAACCGAGGCTTTCCTGGGCTCTTTGGGTCACCTCAAGCACAGGCACATGGCGCGTTTGCTCAGAGGCAAGTCCCACTGTGCCTCTTCCCACCCCCACGGAGGCGTGCCCATCCACTTCTGGGAGCAGTGCAGAGAGAAGCTGAAAGGGCCTATGGAAGGGGGAGAGTGGAGTGTGAAAGTTGCTCCTTTCCAGGGGAGGATTCGCAATCCTGGTTTTTATTTCTTTAACGATGTATCCGAGGCAGCTCTCTCCTGTCCACTCATCCCTTCCAGCCCCTCTTTCTCCTCCAGCGTCTCTTGTTTTTTCACCCACACCATTCCAGGAAGTGGCTATAGATGGCCATGTGCTTCGGTAGGTGCGTCCCCCATCCACTGCTGAGAGCAGGGAGGGCTTTGGGGGCCTGATAAAATAGCATTATGGGCCAGATGTGGCCCATGGGCCATAGTTTGGGCATTTCTGACTTAGAGCTTTAGAGCTAGAAGTTATTGCCTGAAACTAAGCAGTGGTTTCCAACTAATGGAGCTGCTCTAGAGATTTGAGTTGTGCTTTGTCCAAACATTCATCACACTGGGACTTATGTTTGAGGAAGAATCTCACGCTCACTCCCTAGGAAACATGCACAAAACTGACACATATTGTTATATGCTTAGTTGGTAAATGACCAAACTGCTAAGAATTACCGTACATTTAGCTCTGTCCTATGTCCTTAGCCCCATTCCAAGGGAGTGCCAGACCAACTACATCCCAAATTTTACTCCAAAAACAGACATGTAACACTTCATGGACATCAACCCCGATGACAGCTGAAATCAAGGAAATGTTTTCTGCACTCCTCCCAAGCTCTAAATAGTAAATCAGAAAAGGCTATGTTAAACTCATGGAGAGAGAGAAACCAACACAACTTGCCGAATGGATGAATGCCAAAGAGTGTCTCCCACCAGGAAAAGATTCCAGCTGGAACATCTGCAAGTGACTTAATAGGCTCCAAATCAAAATAGGAAGATATATCAAGTAAAACGGGGCTACTTGGATACAGGACAAATTTTCTGTGAACAAGGAGAAGCACAATTAATGCAGCATCTATGTCCATGCAATTTATGCCCCACTGTGTACAAAAGATCTAGAAAATGGTCAAGATAACGGTATTGAAGGAGCCTTCTTCTGGTCACAAATAATTTAATTGTTTTAACATTTTAATTTGTTTTGAATTTTATCTATCTTTCATATAGATCTTAAATTGGGCAATGCTCTGATACGAATAAGCTTTTAGTCTAAGCCAGGGGCCCTCAACATGTTTAAGCTGTGGGCCAGCTCACGCCCCTTCAGACTGTTGGTGGGCTGGATAGGTACTGCCAGTGGCAGCAGTGGGACCGATCCGAGCCATCCACCATTCCCCCCCCCTTGCTGGAGGAGCTTCATGGCACCAAATTATCTGGCCCACACCTTCACTCCAGCCACCACTTCCACCTCTGCCACCACCGCCTCAATTTTTGTCCCCTCCACTTGGCTTGGTGTTTCCCTAATGGTGCTCCATAGCTCCTGCTTCAGAGTGACATTAGGGACAAACCAACCCAGGCGGAGGGGACAAGAATTGAGGCAGCAATGGTGGAAGCAGCAGCTGGAGTGAGGTTGCGGGCCATATGACTTGGTGTCACAGGCCAGATATATCCCATGGGCCATAGGTTGAGAACCCATGGTCTAAGCCAACCATAGGCATTCTGCCTATGGTTCATATATTGTGATACACAAACCAAGAAAAAAATAGCACTCTGGTTTATTTTTCCCATGACAAGCCACAACAATGTACTTAGAACTTGGCATGGGCTATTTCTCTGGCTTTCCAAGAGACAGACAAATCAGAATGTCAGGTCCTGTCAGCTTTGACATCACGGTAAACAAACAGCCTCCAATAAAACTCTGTTTTGTTATTATATCAAAAAGCACTTCAAGTTGTCAGGTTGTATTTAAAAACATACACAGAGAGAGAGAGAGAAACATAAAATGTGTCTAATTCAATTATCCAACTACTAAAATGCATGAATATCACAATAGCTTCTGTTTACAATAAAGCCAGATGGTTTCTCATTGAGTGGACCGAAGAAGAATATAAACCACAACAAAGAACCTCCAAAGGCATAAAATGGATAGGTGAAGAACACATAAACTTCATAAACTCATATCTTCTTTCCTTAACACACTTACTGAGGTCAATGGTAGCTTTGCCCTTGACTGTAATGGGAACAGTACCCGATCCATCAGTTGTAGAGTGTCTGTTATATCACAGTTTATGCTATATGCTGCAGTCCCTAGACTGGTGTTCTTGCCTCTTGGTCCCTTTATAGCCAAAATAAGAACCAGAGCGACACCAATTTAATCTTTCCTCAACCTTAAATGATTTATTCGTATGTGTCTATTAGAATGCTCTTCTTTTACTGTAATTTGTTAGTTCTTTTGTTAGTACATATAATCCTTCCTTATATGCACATGGCCAATTAACATTAATTAACTATATGAATAGGACTGAAGATAAACAGCTTCTCACGGCTTGTCCAAATTATAATTGTCAGTAGCACAACTGGATTGTTTGCAGTTCATTTTAGTTCTGTACATGCAAGATCTAGGATGGAAGGGGGGAGGGTTAACCAGATTCCTCCCCTAATGGATTCTGCTTGACTGTTTTAATGAATGTCTTAAAAGGACTAGACATAATTTCTTATTGCTTCTATTTTAAACCTCTTTCTACTGTAAGCACTAGGAAGGAGTTTAGAATGGAAGCAACCCACCTCACACAAAATCACAGAGATTTGCAAGACTAACCTGTTTAATTTGGATAGTCAAACTGCTATTGAGTCTTTTTAAAGGACTCTGTTCCCTTTAATTACATATTTCCTGCTAGCAGTCAGCCCATTTTTTTCATGCCACCTGATAGAAAAGGGAGTACAGTTTTTTATTCCTTGGGGAATGAAACTGAAAGCTGGGCAATTAAAAGAGACACCCAACACCCCCCCCCCCCCAATCCTCATCAATTCTCAGGCAGGACAAATTTTATTAATGTTGCTGCCTTCCTTTCTTGATTGGAAAATTCTTATTGAAAACATTATACAAAGGCCTTCACCATAGGCAAGAATGTTGCTGGGCAATACCAGGATTATATTATGTGTTTACATGAGGGTCTTTCATTGAGAGAAAGGTAACATAAAATATAGGAAGGAAGGAAGATCTGCTTCTAGGAAACTGTATGATTAAGATGTCACAGCAGGAATAAAGAGTTCTAGGATGAAAACAATGATGGGATGTAATAGGTTCGCACCAGTTCGCCAGAACCGGAAATAACTTTTCCCAGTGTCCCGGAGAACCGGTAGCAGCTTTTGGGGGGAACCACCTTCGGGGCTTACCTTTTCACTGGTGTGCATGCACGCCTACAGTGCTTGGTGCGTATGCACGGCCTCCTTGCTATCCTCCCAAGCGGGAAGGAGGAAGAGAAGCTGCTAGCCTGAAGCTCCCTATAGCCTGCTCCCCAGGGTAAGTGACTCACCTTTGGATGCGGTGTGTCTGTGTGTATTTTAATGTGTATTTAATACCGTTACCTATATTGACGTACTACCACAGTTCCTAAAAAGGCCTGGCAGCCTGGCTTGGGGTTTTTAAGCAAAGTCTTGGAGTTACCTCATCAATAAGCTACACCTGTGCTGTTCCAATTGCTGTTCCAATTGGAGAACCCTTAAGGAGGTACAGCTGTTTTACATTTACATTAAGGCATACTATGCTAGAGAACTGGTTAGGCAAAGACTTAGTACCTAGCTTCTTTAACTGTTGAAAAGTTGAAAAGTGCCAAAATGAAGGCATCTTGTGGTGAGTTCATTCTGTAGTTCCTTCCATCTGACCTAGTGTGAGAAAGATTAGTCAGAATAAGCTTTAAGCTCTGATTTAAAAGCTCTGGTTGATTTGTGTTTGGGGTGAGTGTTTGGGAGTTTGGGTGGGTAGGTGTATTTATTTATGTATTTATTTATTTAGGGGTTTGTGTTGTGGGTTGGGTTGAGGTGTGTGTGTGCTTATTTTTATTTTATTTATTTCTTCTTTGGCCCCACCCACAACATCATGACATCATGATGTTGGCTCCGCCCATGCTATGATGACATCACGTGGGGTAGTAAAATTTTTGACATCCTACCACTGGATGAAAACAATGACAGGCTGCTTAGCCACCTCTCCACACCTTGGTTCTGTGCCCCCAGATGCCTCTATCCCTCTGCTCCCGGAATCTTCTAGCAACCTTGCAGGCTGTATCCCAAACAATTGCTAGGTCCCAGTTTACTTTGCAAGGAAAAACACAGCTATTGCACACACACAAAAAGAATTCATCTGCTGGTTAGCTTGCCCAACACAGGATCAATAATCTCCTTTGGCACAGACTCTGCAGTTATGTCTCATTTTCTCTAACACAGACAATCATTATCTGCATGTGGGTGCAAAGGGGAGCAAGGTGGGCGCATGGAACTCAAGGTCAAGGAAAGAAAGAAAAACTAACTAATTTGTCCTGTAGAGCAGTTATTTTACTCTGTAATAAGTCGGGATAACAAATAATGTAATAAAGATTGGCATACTGCCAGGACAGCTGAATTGATTCCTATGCTGCACAGCACAAATCTTTTGATCTCAACATAAAGAATGGGAAATTATAGCCAGAGAGGATACCTCACAGGAAAAGCAAATAAAAATGAAATGAACATTTCCAGCAGTTTTGACCTTGCTTTGGGGAATACTGCTTTAAATTTGATTGCCTGGCCCACTTATTATTTCACTAGAAGACCCCATCAAGTAACAAAGCTTCTCTGTCTTCTTATTTTAAAGTATTCTCTTGCATGAACTAGGAAAAAACTGTAGCTGTTTCTTCCTTCTCTCCCTCTCCCTCTTTTTCTCTGTGTGTGTGTGTGCACGCGCACACGCGTAAATACTCAGCAGAGTGGATCTTATCTAGGTTTTTATTTGATTTTCATTATTTCTGTGGGGGAAAAAAACCTTACAGCAGATCCATTTGCTTCCAGTGGGGTTTATGAAGCTGTTCCCATCTAATTATCTTTGGCATTTTGCCCATCAAATTGTGAATTTCGTCAAAGAAATAGAAGACAAGGGACCTCCTTTCAAGCTATCAATTGTTGGTATTTGAATCTTGTTGTCTTGGAAACAAGCCAATTTTTGTCAGTGAATATATTCATAAAAATAATGGCTTGGGAGCAAGGAAAACTAGATAATTGCAGATTTGCTTATTTTTTTAAAAAAGTACTTTTGTGGGGATTTGAAACAAGAAGTACTGCTGAAGTTTCAATCAATACCAAATCCAGTTTGACTCTCTAGTTGAAAGAGGATTGGTGTAAGAAGTTCTAAGGATGTTCTTTGGAGGTGAGTGAGTGCATTGTGAACTGTGCTTGGGTTTCAAGCCAAACAGGAACTCAGCTGAACTGGGTAACTCCATGGGAGCTGATGTAGGCTAGTGGCTAGAGCAGGGGTTTGCAACCTAAGGCCCGTGGGCCGGCCCCTGACGCCATTTCATCTGGCCCATGGCAATGACCCCAGAAGTGGAAGCGGGTGCATTTACAAAAGCCGTAAATGTGCCTGTGCATGCGGAAAGATGCCCACTGCGGTTTGTGGTAGCGTTTATGATGGTGGGAACCATGTGTCCGGCCCTCTCAGTTGTCTGAGGGTGAGTGATCTGGCCCATGGCATGAAAACAGTGGTGGGATGTCAAAAATTTTACTACCCCACCGTGATGTCATCACAGTGTGGGCGGAGCTAACATCATGATGTCATGTCATGGGTGGAGCCAAAGAAAAAATACAAAATAAGAAAAATAGGGAGCTTCAGGCTATAGGGAGCTTCAGGCTAGCAGCTTCTCTTCCTCCTCCCCGTTTGGGAGGACAACAAGGAGGCCATGCATATGTGCCAAGCACTAGGCGTGCATGGACACCAAGTGTTTGGCATGCATGTGCAGTGGGGGAACCAGTGAAAAGGTAAGCCCCGAAGGTGGTTCCCCCAAAAAACTGCTACAGGTTCTCTGGGACACTGGGAAAAGTTACTACCGGTTCTGGAGAACTGGTGAGAACCTGTTATATCCCATCACTGCATGAAAACCTTGAGAACTCCTGGGCTAGAGTAATGAACTGGAATTTAGAAGGTCCAGGTTCATCCCCATCAAGACAGGAAACTCATTGGGTGACCTTGAGCCAATCATAAACTCAGAGAACGACACAGAAATAAAGACTGCACATATTGTTGAATCCTTGCAGAAATAGTAAAACCACATCTGGCCAACCAGCCTTAGTTTTAAAATGAAGGGAATTTGTCCACTTTTACCAGGCAATCATTGTTATGTAGTAGTCTTGCTTTATCATTCTTGCTTTCAGGAAGTTCTTCCTAGTTTCTTTTAGAATATTGAAAATCTAGTACTGTAATTTGAAGACCAGGTCTTACCTTCTGGAGCGTGCTTCCATGAAACTGGCTGTTAGATCATCTTCCAGTCTTTTGTCAGCCTGCTCTACCTCAGAGGTTTCCTCTGAGGAAAATGTAAATGAGCCACATATGCAGCCTTGGGAGCCATATATGCAACCTTGAAATAACTGTGGAAAAGGTAGGACTTACACTACAGTAAATGCAACTAATAAATGACAGATAAACAACAGCAATTGAATACAGTCAAACCTCGCATAAAGAGCGACTTGTTTAAAGAGTAACTCGCTTAAAGAGCAGAATTTTCTCTGAATGTTCGCTTCGCTTAACAAATAAAACCAACCAAAAACTTGCTTAACAAATAAATCCGGGTTTGCAATCCCCCCTACAATTGGTCATTTACAATGGTGTTTCACTTAAAGAGCAAACTCGCTTAAAGAGCAATCCTGCTCTTTAAGTGAGGTACCACTGTACAGTGTTTGCAATGAACTAGAGAGTAGAAAACTTATCAAGTATCTTTTATCTGTTTCCGAGTTCTAAAAGTTACATGGGTACTGTAAGGAAGAATTGCAACAATTCGCTTTAAAATAGGTTTCTTCTTCCATAGCTGACACAATTTGTTCTACATAAAAATTAGCAGAACATGACTTTATTTTGCAGTATGGCTAAGTACCTGGTTCGTACAATTAATAAGCAAATTGGCCTAACTTGATCTGGTTTGGACTGGATTGAAATGTATTTGAGTCTGGGTTGCAGATCAAATTGAATGTGGCACAAACTGCTTCAGCCTTTTTGATCTTTCCTTCCTTCCTTATTTTATATTTTATTTATATTTGTGTTTGTTTGTTCATTCGCCCGCCCACCCCTCCATCCGTCTGTCCATCAAGTACAAAAGAAATTGCTATTTTGACTTGCTAGTGCAAGTCTGGAAGTTGGGTATCAATGTTTATGGTAGTCACTACAGAAGCTTTGAAGCCAGGATATTATTTAAAGCAAAGCAAAAGCAAAGCAATTACACTTATACCACCCCATAGCGCTTAGTGCACTCTCTGGGCGGTTCACAAGTTAATTAGCATTTTGCCCCCAACCATCCACAGAAGGATGGAAAGCTAAGTCAACCTTGAGCCCTGATCAGGCTTGAACACACAGCCTTTTTGGTTGCAGGCCTATAGATTTAAATCATTGTTTCTAGAAGGATGAAGAATTATTGTACTTCTCTTCAATGAATACAGCTGGAGGTATCTGGGCAACATAATCAAAAGTTCTTATGTTGGTGAGAATGATTGTGTACAAAATTATGCAAAACAAAGCAATAGCACAAGTGCAGAAAAATATAACTTCCTGGTTTGCCTCCTAAACTTGTAAGAGATAGAAGCATCTCTTTGTATCTGATTTGCTTCTCAAGGAAAAGAAGAGAGATTTTATGCAAATTGTGGAGACCTTGGAAGAGAAAAAGAATCCCTGGTCTTATTCTGTCAATGGAGGTGAGGATCTTCTTGGCTCCTGAAAATCCCTCACTGAGGGGTTTCTCATGTGAAATAGCCTGTATCAAGGAGACTGAGGAATTCAGTTTTACTCCTGTAGATTGACTCTTCTTTTGCACATTTCACATCATGGTTCAACCTAGCTTCAGGTTTACAATTACACATCCTGGTGTGCTGGGCAATACAGCAACTTGAGCAATTGGGTTTTAGTGCTGACTGGGCTAGAAGAAAAACCTAGAAAGAATCTTAGGCTGGTTTGAATGACCTTTCAGAAGTCCCTTAAAAATTAGTGCCTCTGACTAGAAAAAGGTTCAAAATCTCTTCCAGCCATGTAATTCCTGACTATATCATTTCAGTTAGCAGTAATAATAATTTTGTTTCAGAAATTATTCTGGGTTGAAAGGATTTTTGCTGGAGAACCTCCACTCAGGGGACGCCCGAATGAGGCTCTTTTCATGTCCCCAAGATCTTTCCCCACCAATGTGGTCCCTGTTTATCTACTTGCAATTTCTTGCTTTCAGACTGCTAGGTGGGCAGGAGCTAGGGCAGAGACGGGCACTCAAACCATCATGCAGTACCTGGGTTTTGAACTGCCGACTTGCCGGCCTTCCAGCTAACAAGGTGAACTACTTAACCACTGAGCAACCACAGTAATCTCAATACAGTTGTACCTCGCTTAAAGAGCATAATGCATTCCACAGGATTGCTCTTTAAGCGAGTTTGCTCTTTAAGAGAAACACCATTGTAAATGACCAGTTGTGGGGGGATTGCGAACCCTGATTTATTTGTTAAGCGAGTTTTTGGTTGGTTTTATTTGTTAAGCGAAGCGAACATTCAGAGAAAATTCTGCTCTTTAAGCGAGTTATTCTTTAAGCGAAATGCTCTTTATGCGAGGTTTGACTGTATACATGTCTATATATGCTCTCAAAAACATGACACCAGACAGCTGATAGCCAGTAATACTTTGCAGATGTATTTTAATAAAAAACCAGGCAAAGAATAGAGAGAGAGATCACTCCTCTGTACTCCTCCCTCTCCCAGAAATATGTTCATTATTTCTGGGACAAGAACAATAGAAATGGGTACATTTTATGTGTTCAACAGGCAATCTATGCTGGAACTTGACAGGAAAGAGGAAGAGAACAGACTTTATTTTCCTCAGGAAATGCTATGGGGCATCTGGCAGGGAGCAGGAATCTGCTCAAGTTTCAATACTGTGGACTCTCATATAGAGTCAGGCTATACATATGTATAAATAAAATTCATATCACAAAAAAATGATATACAGTATCTCCATTGGCTTTCTTCTAAGAAAACAAATTCTGCCCTCCACAAACAGTCCCTGAACTACCTCACTATTTAAAAATGGAATACACAGCTTACAAAGCTTCTTTTAAAAAGTAATTAGTTACAGTTAAGATCTATATCAGTGCTCCCCAAACTACAGCCTGGAGGCCGGATCTGGCCCCTGATGCCAATTCATTCAGCCTGTGAAGCCCTCGCCGCTCCTAGAAGCAGAAGTAAAATGCACCCATATGGACACGTTTTACTCCCGCTTCCAGAAGCAACAAGGGCTTTGCAGGCTGGATGAATTGGTGTCAGGGGCCAGATCCAGCCCCCAAGCCATAGTGACCAGCTCCCTGAGCCACGTGACCTGCCCGCAGCCCAAAACGATTGGGCACCCCTGATCTATATCATTCTAAATGCATTGATTTCATCTGATGCTGGAAGCAAACTAAGATTATCTTGGCTAGTACTTGGGTGGAAAACCATTAGGAAAGAGCATCTCCAGATATTCCAGGCAAGATCTCTAGGTAGAACTAAAAATGAATTCTCCCTGTAACCCTAGATAAATCATTGCCAGTCAGATTAGACAATACATGGTTAGATGGCTCAATGGTCTCATTCAGGATACAACAGCTTCCTACATTTCTAGTTATAATTCTAGTTATAGTTCCACAGATTATAGTACCTTTTACTTAATTACTATTATAGCTACATTTGGGAACGGGGCAAAGAGTGGTATCTGGCATAAACTGTCAGGGACTTGGACCAGAAACGTGAGAGCCATAAACTTCATCTGGTCCTAACCACATGGAATAGTTTTGTTCCACACAGGTTCCCTCTTCTATTGCTGCTTGTATGACGAAGAACTCACTAATTTCTTGGAGAAATGATCTCTACTTTGTGTCAATACAAGTTGAAGTTAAAGTAGTGCTAATATGGTACTCTCCAAGCAATGAGCTGTTAATGTTCTATGTTTGCTATAAAGAGTAGTTAAGCTGTAGTACTATAATCAAACCTCTGCTCATGGTCTCAGTTGATCACAAGACGCTCAAGGCTGAATGCACAGAAATTTTTTTTAATGCTGCTTTCAAAGTACAGTAAAACCTCATATAACACTAAAACCTGGTTCCACAAGTCTTGGTGTTATATGATTTTTAGTGTTATCTGATCCTCTATGGGATTCATAGAGATACATTGTAACCACACAGGCTTTAGCGGTTGTTATCTGAAGCATCCCATAGGATCTTAATGTTATCTGATGCAATTCTTCCCCCCAGATTCCTTAATGTTATGCGATTTTAGTGTTATTCGATACTAATGTTATATGAGGTATTACTGTATAGTCAAACCTCACATAAAGAGCGCCTCGCTGAAAGAGTAACTCGCTTAAAGAGAAGAATTTTCTCTGAATGTTTGCTTCGCTTAACAAATAAAACCAACCAAAAACTCACTTAATAAATAAACCAGAGTTCACAATCCCCCCCCCCCAAAAGTCACAATGGGTCACTTACAATGGTGTTTCGCTTAAAGAGCAAAGTCACTTAAAAAGCAATCCTGTGGAACGCATTGTGTTCTTTAAGCTAGGTACAACTGTACATTCCTGTTCTGTTTCAGAAAGATGAGTTGCTCAAAGAGCTATTCAATGAATAAAATATATAGGGTGGGATATAAATCTTCTAGAAGTACAGTACTGAGCAAATGCCTTAGGCCACCACCAGCTGGTTTTGGTAAAATTCAATGAGTGATTTGTGGGGCCATAACTCAGGCCCCGGGTCACCTAAACACCCCAAAATTGGAGTCTTCTGCTGACTCTCCTCTCAACCCTCTGAAGATTAGAGTTAGGGTGTCTGAGTTATGGGCCAATAACACAACAATGTTTTCTGTAAACTACTGAGGAGGAAATTATGGTGGCAATCTGAACATACTGAAGATCAATAGGTACATCATTCAGTGGTTTTGAGAACCCAAAGAGAAGGCCTGGGAAAAGTGGGTCACAATGACATCTGGGTAGGTTCTTTTAAATTGTCCATTAAAAGTTTTTGTTTGTTTCCTTTTGCTTGTTCTCATTTTTTTGTTTTTGTTAGCATTTTGCCTTTTGGGTACAAGATAATATCACTCAAGAGCTGGGGAGAACTCCAACTGCCAGAGACAGGTTTTGGAGACCCTTGCTAGCTTGTACAAGAACACCAAGGCATATATCTGATTCTGAATAGGTGTGTTTTCAGACAGAAACAGAGAGAAAGCAGAGGGTTGTACTGTTTTCCTTTAATACATATGCATGTCCTGATCTCACAGTTTCCCAAACAGAAATGCCACATGCTGTCAGGATCAATCTTTTTTTCTCTGTGGGTTAACATCAAGCAGTATTGTCCATTTGTAGGCCCTACTGACTACAGTGAAAAATGGAAACGTGTAGCTACTAACTCACTTGTGCTTAATAGGCAATATTGGTGAAAACTGTCGATGGTGGGAACAAAAGTTTCAAACCTACTTAATAATCTCCAGAGCTCGATGGAAGGTTTTAAAACTGAAATATTTTTATTGGGAACATTTTTAAAATTGCCTTTTTTGCTTTCTTTGGATGCTTAGAGCTTGTTCTACATTCTTGTTTCTAAAGAATTCAGTCTCTCTGACTTGTGGGTAAACCTGAATAAACTAGATTTTTCTGCTGCTTCTCAATTTTACATCTGAGTAGAAATGGAATGAAGTGATTGTAGTTAGCTGTACAGATGGTCTTTGGGATGTAGAATAGAGGTAGAAGGGAACCCCAAGCCAAGGGTAATCTAATCCAGCTCCCAGTTGATGCTGTACAATGACCAGGATAAAATAAACTGAAGGACTACTTTGTGGTGGTGGTCTGTGTATCAAAGACATGATCTAGACCTGGAGTTCTCAACCTTTTTAGGCTGGAGGCTGGATCACACTTCCTAAGACAGTTGGCAAGCCTGACTTGTCCCCCCACCCCACCCCCGGCCACTGCCTTTGGTGGTGGCAGGGGAGGGTGATCCCAGCAGTGGCAGGGGGAGCACCAGTCCGAACCACAAACATTCTCCCTCACACCATTGTAACCACCACCCACCATCACTTCCCTGCTTACCAGCCTGCCATGGGTGAAGGAGGGGTCCTGACTGTCCTTTCCCACACTTGGCCTGAGTGGACCCTGGGAAAGACGCAGGCGGCCATGTGCATCTGCCACTTCCGCCACTGTCTTCTCAATCTTTGTCTCCTCTGCTTGTCTTGGTGTGTCCCTAACACTGCTCTGTAGCAATGTGTATGTTGTAAGCCTTCTTATAACATCTGCCCCAGTGATGGGATGATAAATTTGTTACCACCACTCCATGATGTCACGACGTCATGGGCGTGGCCAATGTCATGATGTCATGACGTCATGGGCAGAGCTGACGTCATGACGTTGTGGGCGGGGCCTTAAAATAAAAAATAAAATAAAATAAATACACACACACACACACACACACACACACCCTCAACCCAACCCACCCACCCACCACACAAACCCGTAAATAAATCAAATAAATAAATAAATAAAATTAAAATTAAATAAAAATACAACCCCAAACACAAACCCCTCACTTATCCCTGGGAGGGCTCGGCAGGGACGGACGGCCAGGGCAGGGCAGGCCTCAACTTGCCTGTGGAGGCTCGGTGCCCTCCTCTGAGGGCTGGTGCCACCTGCCCACGCCACATCCACCATTATCGTCATCTGCCGCTGCTGCCGCCGTAATCGCCGCTGCTATCGCCGCCACCACCATTGCTGCCGCCGGTGTTGCCGCCGTCATCATCGCCACTGCCTTCATTGCCGTCATCATCGCCGCTGTCTTCATCACTGCCGTCATCGCCGCTGCCTTCATCACTGCCTTCATTGCCGCTGCCTTCATCGCCGCTGCCTTCATCGCGCTGCCGGTCTTTTTTTTTTAAATTGGAGCTAAAATGGCTCTGACTTACTGCGCATGCGCAGAAACTCAATCTGCCGCATTGCGCATGCGGCAGATTGAGTTTCTGAGCATGTGCAGTAAAATCGGAGATAAAATTGCTCCAATTTTATTGCGCATGCGCAGAAACTCAATCTGACGCATGCGCAATGCGGCAGATTGAGTTTCTGCGCATGCGCAGTAAAACGGAGCCATTTTGGCTCCGATTTTTTTAAAAAAAAATTTCTTTCGGTGAGGAGTCCGCAACCGGACGCCTCAAAAGTGGACTCCCCTCCCGGAGAACCCTCTGGGATTGGTCCTACCGGTTCCAGGGAACCATCTGGAACCGGGGACATCCCATCACTGATCTGCCCTGCTATGGAGTGATGTTAGGGACACGCCAAGCCAAGTGGAGGAGACAAGGATGGTGGTAATGGTGGGAGTGAGGGTGTGAGCTGGATGGAATGGTGCTGTGTGCCAGATTTGGCCCACAGGCCGTAGGCTGAGAACCCCTGATCTAGACCTCAACTTCACAGTTCTGGGATTAAAGTTAACTTGTTCTCCTTTTAAGGGGGACCCAGAGTCACCTGGGCAAACCAGTTGTTGCCAAGGTGCAGCTCCACAATAACAGCAGGGGCTCAGACTAGCTATAATGGTCATGCGACTCCCCCAGGGCTTCTCCTGAATGCATGAGAGATCAGGATGATGGCCAGGGTGGTGGCCTGCCATTAATCAGTAGGTAAGGGTTTGGCCTCTTGGTTCTGCCTCTGATTATGCCTTAGTTCTGTCTTTGCTCACTATGCTTGGTTCATACTTTGTGTGTGTGTGTGTGTGTATATAAGAACTATTAAAAATTACAATTAGCACAATGGGAAAAATCACACATGCCGAGCTTTACACCTGACAACAAGGAATTGTGCTATCCAGTTGTGCAGTTAGTCATGTCTCTCCAATTCAACCAAATGTAAGTCAGCTGGCAGAAGTGCTTCAAAGAGAAGTATCGCAGTCACAACCTTCAGTTGGATGCACATGCTTAAAGAATAGGAATTTGTCTACTATAGAAGCAAACAGTAAAACCATTTTCTCTAACTGGTTTATATATATATATATATAGAAGTTTAATTGATGGGACATATGAACAGTTGGAAAAGTTGCTTTTTGAAAAACTGGGAAGCTTTCCCATTAATAAATAATGTTAAAAGCCTCCATGCAAATGAAGAGCAATTGGAGAAAAGAGTTTCACCATATGTCTTTCTCATCAGCTTCTATGTATTTTACCTCATAATATACACAGTATCCCACCAGGTATGGTAGAACTGCAGCTTCATCAGATTTAAATAGTACTGTCAGTGATGAGGAATTCCGGGCCTTGCAGTCCAATGACATCTGAGGAGCAGCTCTTCACTAATCATAGATGTATATCCTAATCCCAAAACAACGGCAGAATCACATTAACGAAACTGGAACTTCTGCTGCTTCTTCCATGTCTAGGCCAAATGTGAAACTACCAAAATGAAGGCACCTTTTGGTGAGTTCATTCTGCAATTCTTTTTCCCTAACTCAGTATAAGAAAGATTAGCTTGCAACAGAAAATTGATGTTACCAGGGCATGCCCGATTGTGGTTCAAAAATATCACATTCTTTTAAGGAGGCTCTTTCTGTGTACCCCAGACTTCTGCTATAGTATTTCTATCTAAGTGCCTCCTTCTGAGATAACTGGGAATTCTGCCAAGTTCTTTTTAAACACCTTACCAATGACAGCAGTTATTTGTTTCTAGTTATGTGCCATCAAGTCAGGATGGACTTAGTGACCAGAATAGGACTTTCAAGGCAAATTAAATATCTCAGTAGTAGTTTTACCAGTTCCACACCCTCCATGAGCTTCTATACCTAAGGAGAAAATTAAAACCAGGCTTCCTGAGTCCTGGTCCATCACTATATCCAGTATATCACACTGGGCACTGGCATCATCATCATCCACTGTCAAGTTTATTCCAACTTATGGAAATTCTTTCCCCAGTTATCTAGGAAGGTTAAATGGTATTGTAGAGACAATGGGCACAGAACTGAGCAAGTTGAGGAGGATGGTGGAGGACAGAAGTGCCTGGCGGGCAGTGGTCCATGGGGTCGCAGAGGGTCGGAGTCAACTGTGCGACTGAACAACAAAAATATAGGTACCACTTTGGTGGGAAGGTAAACTGTTCCATCCACTCCAGGGTTGAGCCATGTCTGCCACATGTCCATGGACACTGGAAAGATTTGAGCAGTCACAACTGTGTATGTCAAGCTAGATGCCACGCCAGCCCTAAGCCAGACTGTCATCCTTAGATCCAGTCAACAAAGTTATCACCTCATTACAGTAATATGAGGTTAACCTGAATGCACAAGAAAGGGAACAGACTAACCATATCTCTTTTAAACCTGTTTCTTCATGTGGAAAGCAATATTTTGAAGAGCACAGTGTTCGTGTAGCCTTGACATGTGATTTTTAATCCCTTCTTTTTCAGGGGAGTTTCCACATATAGCCAAGACTCTTCTTTTTGTGTTCCACTTGGAAAGAAAAAGAATAAGATGGTGAGCTATTCCATTCCTTTTCTCTCTGTGTTGCAATCAACTCTGTCCTAAATGTCTTATATACACCTACTCTCTAAATAATGGGGTGAAAGAGTGGCATCATCTTCACTTCCAATAGATAAAAATGTCTTGAGTCAGCCCATAAATGTATCATATGGATAGATACGAGTTTATTTTTATTGGGGGGGGGGTTTAAACTAGACAGGATGTTTAGCTTATAATTAAGAGAACAAATTTCTCCTCTGGTAAAGAAATTTCCCCAGGATTTCATGGTTTAGTAACCAGACTTGCCTATGGAGCCTGATTTACCTGACAATTATCAGACACAAAAGAAAGACAATCTCCAAAATGCAGCGGCAAGAAAAGCTAGAACAATCTAATTTACTTTACTGTATGAGGTAGCACCACTTCTAAATGCATACTTGGTCACCTTGTGTAATTTGAGTCTTTGTGTAAGTCAACATTTGGTTGAAAACCAGGTTTTTCTGCCAGGAAGTAGGAATCAGATTTTGAAAATATGTTTTTTGTAAAATATACTTACATGAAGGATTGTGGTGGCTTAGTGGCAGTGATGGGTTGTTACCGGTTCGGACCAGTTTGCCTGAACCAGTAGCACCCATCACAAGGGGATTGCCCGGGGGGGGTAAAACCCCAGGCAACTGGTTCAGTCGCCTCTCCAACCCCCTTCCAGAAGTGTATTTCCAGGCAGCCATTTTGGCTGTCCAGAACTGTGCATGCGTCAAACCTCGATTGCTAGCCTAGGGTCAGCTTGACTTCAGGGACAAACCAAGCGGTTTGTCCCTGAAGTCATCGCTGAGCTTGTGGGGTGGGTATATCCCCCCTCCCCAAGCACAGCGATAGCTTGGAATGCAGGAAGGTCGGGAGGGAAAGAGGCACGATCTCGGACCTCTTTCCCTCCGGACCTTCCTGCATTCCAAGCTATCGCTGCGCTTGGGGGGATATACCCAACCCATGCCCCAAGTGCAGGGATGGATCGCTGCACTTGGGGAGTGGGTTGGGTATACCACCCCCCAAGCGCAGTGATCTCTGAATTGCTGTGAATGAAGAAGGGGTGAGGGAATCCCAAGAGCATGCAGCCCTTTGCAGGGTTTTCTAGGTAGAGAATACAGTAATATCTTGAATAACGTTTACCTCGGATGCACAAGAAAGGGAACAGAGTAACCATATCTCTTTTAAACCTGTTTCTTCATGTTGAAAGCAATATTTTGAAGAGCACAGTGTTTGTGTAGCCTTGACGTGATTTTTAATCCATCGCTGCACTTGGGGGGTGGGGTGGGTATATCCACCACCACCCCCAAGCACAGTGATCCTTGTGAATGCACTGGGGTCAGGGAGAAAGGCGCGTGGGAGCGAGCGCCTTTCTCCCCGACCCTAGTGCTTTCACAGCAATCACTGCACTTAGGGGGTGGGTTTGGCTACTCAATCCACCCCCCAAGTGCAGCAATCCATCACTGGGCTGTGTGGATTGGGTAGATGTTCTACCCAATGCACCACCCCCAGTCCATTGCCTCGGAAAACGCTAAAGAATCGTTATCCGATGCAATCGTTACAGTATTACTGTACTGTGGTTAGTAGTACTGAATGTTAGTGAAAGGTCTTGGAGAATTAATGATTAAGGCTATTGTCTTACCCAAATGCAGTAAATTTGAGGCTGGCGATGTACCCTATAATTTATTATCCAAAACAGGGTAGTTGTAATGGTGAAATCTACCATTGGACTATAACTAATCAGAATATTTGGGTCATGGATAGGTTTCTGAATGGTTATGTGACAGCCTCCTTTAGATGACAACGGACAAGTACTTCCTGTAAGGGAACATTTACCACCTCTCTCTTAACCATGGCATTAGTCCTACCTTGACAGATTTGGTTAAACTGGAGGAAGGCAAGCATCAAATAAGCAGATAGTAGCCCTCACCAATCTAAGCATCCTTGGAGACTAGAAGCTAAGAAAAATCCCAACTGGAAAGTCAAGTGCTTGCCAAATGTTTGTCAATATGACTTGCCTCTTGGGGACATGAAAGGAGCTTCATTTGGGCATCCCCTGAGCAGAGCTTCTCCAGCAAAAATCCTTTCAACCCAGAGTAATTTCTGATACAAAATTTATTAATATCAGAGTTGAAGTCAAAGCAAATCCCTTAGACCAGTGGTTCCAAAAGTAGGATCCATGCCCCACAGGGGAATGTCAATTCCCAGAAGCCTAGGTCAGTACATTGGCAAATCAGTACTTTGGGAAATTGACTTAGGCTTCTGGGAATTGAAGTCCAAAAACTGAGTTAAAGCAAGATTGGAATATAATTCATTCCAAATTGCCCTGATTCATTCCAATCAACATAAATGAGCCAACAACATACTATCACACTTCTTCCAAATTACCACAATATAGGAGCCTGTGCAATACTGTACTACTTTGTAAAGCCCTAGCTCCAAACCCCAAATAATCATCATAACAATATTACTCATGTGCTGTCAATCAGTTCTGATTTACAGCAGCCTTTTGCAGGGTTTTCTAGGTGGAGAATACAGTAATATCTCGGATAATGTTTACCGCGGATAACGCTAAAATCGCATAACGTTAAGTAATCTGGGGAGGAGAATTGGATCAAATAACGTTAAGGTCCTATGGGATGGATTGGATAACAACTGCTAAAGCCTGTGTGGTTACAATGTATCTCTATGGAGCTTTAATGTTATCCAATCCATCCCATAGGATTTTAACATGCATCGGATAACACTAAAAATCGGATAACACCAAGACTTGTGGAACCAAGTCTTAGCGTTATCCGAGGTATTACTGTACTCAGAAGTGGTTCACCATTCCCTTCTTCTGGAGGCACCCTGGGACTGTGCAGCTTGCCCATGACTACACAGACTGGCTTTTTCCCAGAGGCACAATGGGGAACTGAACTCCCAATCTATTGCTCTACAGCCAGGTACAGTACCTAAAAACCAAGGAGTGATCCAGCCAAAACTTCAAAATCACTAGTAAATAATAAAGATTTTTTTTAAGAACATTCATTCATTCATTCATTCATTTGCTCTCTTCCCCAATGGCAGACTGGTGGCGCTAGCTGGAAGGTTTGCGGAGCTATAGTCCAAAAATGTAACTTTTCCAAGTTCTGAAGATGTGTGCGGGCAAGCTGTGAAAGTTGAACAGGAAGTTGTAACTCAGCACATCTAGGCAGTACTGGATTATTTGGGATATGAATAGTAAACAAAATCTAAATCCCATGTACATTTTTGTCATTATTAATTTCCATCTGAGCTCCAAAGATATTTCTCAACTTAAATGTTCAGCTGCAGTATCATATCACTCACACTGCTACTCAAATTATTACAAACACTTTAATGCAATTTGTTCTTTCTTTCTTTCTTTCTTTCTTTCTTTCTTTCTTTCTTTCTTTCTTTCTTTCTTTCTTTCTTTCTTTCTTTCTTTCTTTCTTTCTCTTTCTCTCTCTTTCTATTAAAGATTCTGAAAATTAATAGACATTAACAAGCTTGCCAGAAAGTTTGAAAGCAGAGACAAATTAAGGAGCTTGGAGCCAAAACACATGCTACCAAGCTACTGAACTGATTATGTGCTTCTGAGGGAGAAAATATAGTGTGATAGATTTGTTCACTTTGACCATCAGGAAGCTCTGCCAAAACAAGTCCTGGAAGTTTGGCTTTAGCTCAACTTTTCCATCATACACAAAGTCAAACCCAACCAGACACAGAGCCTGAGCCAGTTTCATGCCGTCATTGGCCTGACCACTGCTCTAGACAAGGACACCGTTCTGACAAATCATAAATATCAATTATGGGGGGGGGGGGGACCTAAGGAACTCAGATTGTCAGGCAGAGGATTTTTAGCAGAATTGGCAGGGCAACATCCCACTCCATCATGGAAGTCAAGCTATTTGCCATTACAGCAAACAAGGCCAGAATGTGAATATGAAGGCTGAGTTATGCATTAGTTCATTCACAAAGGCATGACTTCCATGCAGCAATTGATACTGAGCCCAGGTGTAATGTGTAGTGCTGTTGGTCACAAGAGATACCCTTATTCACTGCTGCAGTCATGGAAACTCCGCACAGTACTAAGAACAGTGGTGGGCAGCAACAGGTTTGCACATACACCCTGGCGGGGGGGGGGGGAAGGGGTATCAAAATTGGGTGGCCCTTGGGCAGGGGGGTGGCAAAATTGGGTGGCCTTTGGGAAGGGGGGTGGGAAAATTGGGTGGCCTTGTTTATTTATTTATTTATTTATTCATTCATTCATTCATTCATTCATTTATTTATAATTCACATGTATATAGCCACCCACTCGCCACATTGTGGCAACTCACGGCTGCTTGCATATAAAATATAGAACTAAAAAATAACAAAGCAAGGGCACCAAGAAGGGGAAAACACAAAAGTCTGAGCAATGGGGCAAGGTGTCCTTTGCTGCCCACGCAGCCGGGGCGGCAAAAGCAGCCACCCACACAGCTGGGGCCACATCTTCAGCTGAGGCTCCTGCCGGTGGCCCTTTTCTATCCCACCGGACAGGTGTTTCGAGTCCAGGGGAGGGCAGAGACATCCGTGGCTGCCTGCGAAGCTGGGGTGGTGAAAGCGGCCACCCGCACAGCCGGGGCAGCGTCTTCGGCCGAGGCTGCTGCCGGCGGCTCTTTTCTATCCCCCTGGACAGTCGTTTCGAGTCCAGGGGAGGGTGGAGACGTCCATGGCTGCCCGTGCAGCTGGGGCAGTGAAAGCAGCCACACGCATGACCAGAGCATTGCCTTCGGGCAGGGGGGGTAATGAAATTGGGTGGCCACACCTACTTCCCTGCCCAGACCAACACAGCTACCATTTAAAAAGTTTTATTCTGTGCAAGCATATCAGAGATTAAACAGAACAAAAAGACAAAAATGTTGTGACACCTTAAAGACTAACTGCTGTATTTTAATGTGAGCTTTTGTGGATCAAGTCCACTGACTCTTT
The DNA here is from genome assembly GCA_030440675.1 of Furcifer pardalis. Classification (NCBI taxonomy): domain Eukaryota; kingdom Metazoa; phylum Chordata; class Lepidosauria; order Squamata; family Chamaeleonidae; genus Furcifer; species Furcifer pardalis. Next base: position 40,011,270 of record CP126894.1, on the reverse strand, counting down.
GGCTATAAACAGAGGTGAGCACTGAACCCTAGAGTTGGTAATGACTGGCTTTCAAGTAAGGACAACCTTTACCTAATAACAGAAGATCCCTGACTGGTATTCAAAATTGAAGTCAGGTTTTGTCCCTGCGAGTGGTTCAAGGTCTCCCTTACATAAAAGCCAGTCATATCTGACTCTGAGGTGCAGTGCTCATCTCCATTTACAGCCAAAGAGCCAGTGCTGCCTGTGTTTGCAGATGTATACATGGCCATATGGCAGGCATGACTAGATCGCCCATGACATAGGCTCCGCCCACAATGTAGGCTCCGCCCACAGTGTGGAAGCAAAAAAATTTGCTGCCCACCACTGACTAAGAAGACTGGTGCCATCCATTTGAAAAGGCTGGATGAAATCACTTCTTATATGGTCACCTGCCAGGGATGCTTTAGCAGTGGATTTCCCATTTCAACAGGGGAATTGGACTCCATGACCCTTAGGATCCCTCCCAGCTCCACATTTCTATGACTCTATAAAATAAATGGTAGCTGTGTTAGTCAGTGCAAGCATTTCAGAGAGTAAACAAAACAAAACAAAAAGACAAAAATTGTTGTGGCATCTTAAAGACAAACAGCTGTATTTTAATGTTAGCTTTTGTGGATCAAGTCCACTTCATCGGACATAAGAGTGAGCCTTCGTGGCATCAATTTATAGACATCAGATACAGAGGTATAGAATGCTGGCTAGCATAACAAATAAGCTTTTTACTACTGGTAATAGCAGAAGATCCTTAGCTGTTATTCAGATTTGCTGTGAAGATTGGCCCTGTTGAGCTGCAGATTGTTAGTAGATGGATGCAAGACAAACACTGTAGCATTACACATCTGCTAAGAAAGAAAGAAAGAAAGAAAGAAAGAAAGAAAGAAAGAAAGAAAGAAAGAAGGAAAGATCTATAACCCAATTAAACCAGAGGTCCTAAATCTAAGCTAAATTGCAGTTTCAGGGCTTCTGGATCAATAGGACTCCGTTTACTTAAATCCAAAGCCTATTTCACACAAACAACAAATGAGGTAATAAACCTGTTCCTGGACTGTGCCACTTCAAAGTGCAAGTGAGAAAATCACAGTTGGATTTGCTACAGAGAGAGGGAATAGCTGCACACAGAAAACTAGACACTAGGCAAAGCATTTCCCAGCCTCATCCTGTCTAAGTTTAATATTCAAGCCTTAACTGTTTGGTAGCTTCTCTCCGTCCTACAGTGAAATCAATATAAACAAAATTTCCTGTCTGTCCTCCAAGTTTTCAATGGACTTCTTTAAAGTTTGGTTCATAAAAATGTCCATGTGTACATATCCCAGATGAGTGGGATAGAAATATTATTTATTTATTACATTTTTATACCACCCATCTGGGATATTTCCCATTCTGAGCAGTATATAGACACATAAACAACAGTAACATAATAAAACAAACAACAAAATAAATAAATAATATACCCTTTGCTCCTTTCGAACTTCTCACCCCATTACACATCCATGGGATGGACAAACATTTACAGATGTGTAACACTGAATGTCCTGTGCCCAGAAAGTTGTATGTGCACAAACATATTTAACGAATCCAGAAATTGGTTTTTTAGCTGTCAAGAGCACACAGTAAACCATGCATTGTGATAAACCAAGGTGGGGAGTGATGCTCACCGACAAAAGATTACACATAAACAATAGATATTTAACCTTAAAATTTATACACTAAAAGTTTGAACCTTAGCACTCTGCTGGGAAACTATTCCTAATAATCTTGAGAATAAATTGAATGTGGTAACTCACCCTGCTAATAACTAGAGTGAAAAATGGAGAGATATGCTTTGAAGTAACTTCAAGTTTCCATGATAGCAGTGAGAAAATGGATAAATTTAGAGATTCATAATAGGGATGTTACCTAAAATCCTGGGGTTCCTGTGGGCCCCCGTGGGGGTGCCCCATCACCTTTATTACCTGAATACTCAAAGCTTTGCAGTGCCCCAAAGTAAGGGGGTAAATTGTATAAAATACATCAGAAAAGAACATTTCAATAAAAGTTGCATTTATTTAAAAGCAGGATCTAGCTGGCAGAGGACTGAATAGAACACCATGAAACATAAATGATAAATGCAAAGAGTTTCAAAGAGGAAAGACATTGAGAATACAGGATAGGGGGAAACTATGATAATCAGCAATAGAGAGAAACACAAATGAACAACAAAAATTATATAATAACAATATGAAAATATACTGGGTCCTGGGTCCCAGACCACACCCGGGGGGGGGCATTGTGTGGCAGGAGTCAAGGTCCAGGGCTGCTGGCTGTTCCTAGCCCAAAATAACAGCAGCAGCAGCGAAGATTTGAAAAACCTCTTTTTATAGAGGAGGCAACCAAAAGTCCACGTGACCCCCAGATTGGCTCAAGAGGGGTCAAATGGCAAATTGTTGGTGGACAGACCCCCTCCTCCCATGAGGAGTAAGATGCCCAAAACAGCCCATACACAATGAAGAAACCCCAACTGCATAGGCCATAAATCTAACACTAAAACCTTCAACCTAAGATTCCTCATAGGCATCCCATCTTCTAAGGCAGAAATACAACTTAAACAAGCTCAGCAAAAGTTACAAACATCCAGAGTACAGTAATACCTCGGATAACGCTAAGACTTGGTTCCACAAGTCTTGGAGTTATCCGATTTTTAGTGTTCTCCAATGCATGTTAAAATCCTATGGGATGGATCGGATAACGTTAAAGCTCCATAGAGATACATTGTAACCACACAGGCTTTAGCGGTTATTATCCGATCCATCCCATAGGACCCTAACATTATTCAATCCAATTCTCCTCCCCAGATTACTTAATGTTATGCGATTTTAGCGTTATCCGAGGTAAACGTTATCCGAGGTATTACTGTATCTGAAATGGTAAAATATAACAGAGTGCAGGAAGGTGGCTGGCTTTTGCCACACCCTGAGGTTTGAGAGTGTTTGTTGAGATACAGGAGACAAAAACAAACTCCGGCTTGGGTTGCAGGAAATATGTATTTACACTATTTACAAAGGTTGTGCACAAAGTGCAAGTTAACACTTGTCTTCAAGTCAGACCAAGTGGTGCAGCAAGTCCTTATAGTCTATGTGAGCTAATTAAGCTCTTATCTTCGATAAAGCAATGCAAGCAGTCCAAACCTTTATCTGTTGCTTCAAGGTCGGCTTCGAAGATATTCACCAGTTCATTCTAGCTACGGAGTAGCTCGGTTCCAAAACAGTCCTTGGTTAGGTCACCACAATGTGGCTGAGGTATGTGTTCCAATATCTTGCAATAAACGACAAGTAGACATACCAGACAATCCTCAAGAACGACGAAGGTCCGATGGACGTGAGCACAGCAACAAAGCAGTCAGAGAACAACAGGCTGGCTGGCTGGCAAAGACTGTTGCCTCAATTTATGCTAGACACAAACACTCAATGCTTGCACCTGGCTGTGGTAGCTGCACAGTCTTAAAGATAGTCATTGGTTTGCTCTCGTTGCAAACCTACTCATATATCCTAACAGTATCTGGTTATATCCCCACCATTTGCTCTGGAAATCACACCTCAACTAGGAGCATCATTCCCTTTACACATGAATGAGTTAAGTACCAGTGGGGAACAATGGGATCCTGGCCTTTGATCTGCAATGGAGAGCAATGACAAACTTCCCCACTATCTGGCAGGCAGAGTCAGCCAATGCTTGACTCTGTTCATGAAAATATGAATATCAAAAGGTAGACCTCCAGAAATAAGCCAACAGGGAGAAAGAGGGTGGATGTAATATTTTGTTTCACAAAGGAGATATGCAAAGAACTTTAACTGGACACGGTTACATCGAAATTTAAAATGGACGAAGACTACTTTGGTATTAATGAGCATTTGAGTTGAGCTCAGAAAAGTTCCTTTATTGAACTAGAAGCTATACTATGTTAAGGATTCTAGAAGTAATTCAAAATGGAATGTCTTCTTGCTTTTACTTTGGATCACACAAGAGAGAATTACCTCCAACTATTAACAAATTATAATTACTAGTTCTAACTAGTTATTTGGGGAGTACCAGTCTGGCCAGATGATCCTGCTATGGTAATAGAGTAGACCATACTGCCAGCAACAGCAACTCAATGCCAGTCATCTAATTAACTTGACAACCCTGGGAACTAACAGCTTTGGATGGTGAAGTCCACAGGGAAGGGTGATGGTCCCCAACTGGGATTAAATCCCACTTGAATCATTTAATGGAAGGCAGCAGCTTCATCAATGATGACCTGTGGTTGATGATTGGTTGGTTGGTTGGTTGGTTGTGATAAGAACATTTTTAAACTTCTTTGAATCTGAAAATAATTTGGAGACATTTTAAAGAACATTTTCACACAATATTTTCAATGTTAATACCATTTTAATCCATTATAATCCCTCATTAAGGAATGGATTGAAAAACTAATAAACAACACAACAAGTGACCACTTAGGGAGGGAATGATCTTGGGGACATGAAAAGAGCCTCATTTGGGTGTTCCCTGAGTGGAGTTTCTCCAGCAAAAATCCTTTCAACCCAGAATAATTTCTGACAAGAAATTATTATTATACTTTGCAATGTAGAAATGATTGACATTGTGACCACAGTGGTTTAGTGGTTGAGATGCTGACCTTGATAACCAGAATGTCAGCAGATCAGAAGTTCAAGACCTGAGTGCAACTCGATGGACTGAGTTCCCATTGTCTGCTCCAGCTCCTGCCAACAAAGCAGTTTGAAATCAAGAAGTTGCAAGTAGATAAATAGGTACTGCTTCAGCAGATAAGGTATGTCATGCCTGCAGGTAAGGTAAGTCTTGCCTGCCACATGCTGTGGAAATGTCTGCAGATGCAGACAGCACTGGCTATTTTGGCTGTAAACAGAGATGAGCACCGCCACCTAGAGTTGGATACGACTGGCTTTCAAGCAAGAGAAACTTTAATGAGTAGCATCACTAGATTATTTTTCAAACAACGTAACAAATTTTAAGAAAGTTTACTTTCTAAAAGAAGCCTTTGGCACCCTGCAGTTCATAGCAGTTGTGATGGTTATTTCTCTCTGTGCAAGGCATAGAACTCAAGACTAGAGGGTCTGGAGGGAATTTGCTATCTGGATATTGTAATCGCATTCCTAAATGGGATGCTTTTTTGGCATCCCAGGTAAATCGTTCAGTGACAATTGGAAGTCACAATGAAATAGAAGGGACCTGAAGTCTACAGCAGCAGTTTCACAATGTGTGTAAGAGAGACAGTGTGTGTGTGTGTGTGTGTGTGTGTGTGTGTGTGTGTGTGTGTGTGTGTGTGTGTGTGTGTGTGTGTGCGCACGCGCGCGTGCATACACATGTGCATACACATGTGCGTGCACGTACACATACACGCACATGCGCGTGCACATTGGGCTTATAAGGCAGCAGCATGTCTCACCATAAAAGTATAGCTTCAGCTCTAGAGGTGGAGTGCTAAGGGCAGAGCCCAAAGCGGAGCGGCGAGCAGAGTCTGGGCGGCTAGTTTAACTTGTACAGGTTTAAAAAGGAATGTGTGGCACAGACCTAAATTACCATGTCATGTTAACTGGACAGGGATATACATTGATGTGTTCTAACAGATCTTTCTGCTAAGTGATCTACCTTTTTAAAATTAGCTGTGGTGTCACAAAGGGCCAGACTGTGACTGAATAACAACAATAATATTTAAATGAAAAAGCATATGCAAATGGATGACTTTCCAATCAAAAAGCTCTCTTCAGGAGAGGAAATTTACTTATTCACTGAGTAAATTTAGAAAGTATCTCACCAGACGCAATGATGTCACCTTGATTAAGATGTAATTCAGAGGCAGAAATCATACTAGAGGGATTTGTTGGCCAGTATTTCTAAACACAGATGTTTTATCACTTATTACCATTGCTTCTAAGCCGCCTCCGCCTCCTGCACCATCCACCCCCGCTTCTCTTTCTATCTGGCTGCGTTGTAGAGATTTCTCCCCATGAAATTGAAAGATTTCTAGTAGTAATGCCTTTGTTGTATTGGGATACTATTGGAAATATGGATTACACTATTCTGTGAAAAACATTTATTACTCTGAACTGTGACTCAGACATTGCTGCATTTCGAAGGTTATAGATTTTCTTTCAGCTAAACTAAGGCTGTAAGTCACTGTGACAGCTGTAATGTGTGTAGAACCATAGAACAGATTCTATTGCATACATATTTTTTGCTAGAGGTTTATGATGTTCAAAATGTTTCTTCTCCTCCTTCCCCACCCCTCCTTGCTCCCCTCAACCCACAACTACCTCCAATGCCTTTTCTGTGTGTACAGTGTGTTGTGCAAATATAGAGAAGAGACTACAACACTGAAGTCAATTTCCAGATGAAATCTTCCTGGGAACACTTGTTTGTCCTTTCATTTAAAAGAGGAAGAAGAGCGAAGGGAAAGGAACAAGCATGCAAAGTAATTATATTCAAGCACAATATTGAATTGTAATAAAAGATGAATGACAGAAAGCCTGTGTCATTGTGAGGAATGGAGAAGGTTACAGAAAGCCGAGGTGGGGAAGGGATTTATCGTGTGCAGGGGCTTCAGGCATTGTGTCGAAAGATCTGCAGGCTTATTTGCAAGGGTGTTTGACAGAAAAATAGAGCAGTCTCCACTGGAAAGGATAGTGATAGATTTTTATCCTTTATACATAGCAAAGATAGAGAGATGAATCAGGTTTCCTTTTCTTTCTTTTTTCTTTTTCCTAGGGAAAATCTAAGAGAAATTGCAAGGCAGGAAACGCAGGGGATGGGGAGCAATCTTCAAACTCAGCCTAAAGCCCCAGCAGTTCCCTAATTTAAGAGAACAGGCAATTGCTAGAGTGCAAAAGATCTGTATTTTTTCTCTCTCTTGTTGTAAGCAGAATTAGGTCTGTTGGGTTTGAAAGAAGAACGAAAACAATAAAATTCACAACAACTGGGGATGGCCAGAAAGATCTCAGACTACTAGGGAAGCTTCTTCACTGCATGTCCATGCAAGTAAGCCTTTTAGATAGTCCTTTAGAATTCCGATCTAGTACTGCTGTCATAACACAGCTGGGGAAAATAATGGCTTTCTGGCCATATTAGAATGCAAAACAGTGTGCCAACAGCCCTTCTTTGTTTCCAGAATTTCCAAAGCCAGCAACGATAATGTTTCAATCCCGAGCAAAGCTTTAAGATCTCTTGGGTCAAGAACAGTCAACATGTTTTCTTCCGTTATTGCTTTTTTGGCATTGGCAAAATAGAGTAGATTGAATCTGAATGGATTTATGGTCCTTCTCATATTAAAATTCCTGTTCACACTCAGGGCTTGCTGAGTAAGCTTGTGCCCATTAGTTCTCAGCTTAACGTCCCTCAGAAGGCTGTTGTGAAGATAAATAATACAAGGGCTATGTGCTATTGGAAGGACAGGCTATGCATGTGGTCAACAAGTTAACAGGTTGATGCTCTGATTCTATTAGAGAAAGCCATTTTCCAATGGAGGAGGGAATATACATTTTGGTTACTAGAATATATCCAGTAAACTCAATATCTTCACTTCCTAGTATCATATGATGAAAGGTAGAGGTCTCCCTTGCTCGAAAGCCAGTCGAATCCAACTCTAGGGGGCGTGCTCATCTCTGTTTATTGCCAAAGTGCCAGTGCTGCCTGCATATCGGCAGATGTCATCATGGTCATGTGGCAGGCATGACTAGACAGCAGAGTGCACAGAATTTTGTTTACCTTCCCATCAAAGTGGGATACCTTTGTTTACCTTCCCATCTACTTGTGATTTCTTGCTTTCAAACTTCTAGGTTGGCAGAAGCTGGGACAGACAATAGGAGCTCACTCCATAATGCAGCACTCGGGTCTCAAACTGCTGACCTTCTGACCTTCTGGTGGTCAAGTTCAGCATCTTAACCACTAAGCCACGGTGGTCTCCATCCTATGATTAGATCTATGTATTTAGGTATTTATCTGATTTATATCCCAACTTTCTCCCATTACAAGGACACAAGATGGCTTAAAATTAAAAAGAGATAGTGCAGTTAAAACAATGTGGATTAATGAAGGACTAAAGTTGCAAAACTCTCAAACTTTTTAAGGGTTTTAATGCTTTTAAAGTTTTAAAGTTTTAAGGTCATGTGTTGGAGGAGAGTTTTGAGAATCCCCTGGACAGCGAGGAGAACAAATAAGTCAATCTTGGAAGAAATTAACCCTGACTGCTCCTTAGAAGGTCAAATAGTAAAGATGAAGGTAAAGTACTTTGGACATCAAATGAGAAGAGAGGATTCACTTGAGAAAGCCTTAATGCTGGGAAAGGTGGAGGGCAAAAGAAGAAGGGGGCAGCCAAAGATGAGATGGCTAGATGGTATTGTAGACATAATGGGCACAAAGCTGAGTGAGTTGAGGAGGATGGTGGAGGACAGGAGTGCCTGACGGACAGTGGTCCATGGGGTCGCAAAGGGTCGGAATTGACTGTGCAACTGAACAACAACAGCAAAATTTTATGTGAATTATGTCTATTATCTGTAAGCTGCCCAAAGTCACTTGTGAGTGGTGCAGCTATATAAATATGAATGAATGAATGAATGAATGAATGAATGAATGAATAATAATAATAATAATAATAATAATAATAATAATAATAATAATAATAATAATAATAATAATAATAATAATAATAATAATAATAATAATAATAATTTAAAACCAAAATTACAGTGTGAATACACTGGCCTTTTGGTGCCAGCAGGTGCAGTCCAAATTGGTGTGATTTTTGTGTGCAATTGGCATACAGACCTCAAGTGACCCCATTTCCAGGATCATGAAATGGCTTAATAATCAAACCACTTTAGGATATCAGCAAATTGAATAAAGGGTACTTTTCTATAATAAAGAAGTTTGGATTTTTTCCCTCCCCCCTCCTTTCTTCTCCTGGGATCTTTCAAATGAACTTCAAACCTCTCTCCAGGGATCTCTGTAAATATAATTCCATCCTCCTTGTGGCTCTAACCCTCCACCTAGTACGTCTCAGACCAATATTCTCAGGTGTCTCCACATTCACCCTCTTCTAAATCATCCTTGCCTTTTGGTCCTCTGAGGGTTTTGTAGTTTACTACTCTTGTTCTACTTGTCACTCTGTCTTTCTCCCTCAAGACATACCTCCAAGATCAACTGGGGGCTCTTCCTTTCCAATTCCCATCCCCTTTCTTTCTGACACACTGCTTTCCCTCCCTCCCTCCCTCCCTTCCATTAGGAGCTCTCATGGTGCAGTAGTTGCCTCCAGGTTGACTCTGTCTTCCATCCTACCAAGGTAGGTAAAAAGAGTACCCAGCATGTTGGTGGCAAGATGCTAATTATCTATGAAACACTAAGAGAATGCTTTAACCCTTATGGGGCAATATATATGTGTAATTGCTATTGTTCCTTCCCTTGCCTTTTTGACAGCATGACTGCTTTTATATCTACCAGGCGTCAGAGTTAAAACTACTCTTCCCTCTACCTTACAAGATACCCTCCAATCTCCAAGATTGGCATAACTATATAAACTTCCATATGTGTCCCACTTTCCCGGGAATAACATGTGGTGGGATGCCCTTGCTTCCTCCACTCCTTACATGAGAGACCCTGCAATAGGCTTCCTGGGATGTTGGGTGGGGTATGTGGATTCCAGTTCAGAGGTTACACAGTACCAACAGGGGCATCCTAGTCCCTGTCCACCTCACAAAAGGACTCAATATGGATTAAAATTAAACAACCACAGTTCAAACATAAGATTACTACAAGCATAAACAATTTAAAACACAATTTAAATGTCACATCATAAATCCACACCTGCCAGAAATCTAGTGTGGATCAATGAAGCCCCCTGGGCAGAAAGAATTCAGACTACCCAATTCTTGGTTTGTAGGTTAGTAAGAAGGCTCCACACTCAAACCACTGAGAGTCATTGTCTTATTTGTTTTAACTTTTATACAGTGGTGGGATCCAATCAATTTTACTATCACAATGTGGGTGTGGTATGGTGGGCGTGGCCACTTGGATGGATGGGACCAGCCGAAATTTCTGCTGCTGGTTCTGGTGAACTGGTACAAACCTGCTGATGCCCACCACTGCTTTTATATTACAACCTCAGTGTGCAATCAGACAGCTGCAAAGGAAAGTACTTGATTGAATGGATCAGTTATCCCATCTACCAGGGAATCACTCTAACTGGGGCTCTCCAAAATAGAATTCCTATAGCTAGACACAAAAAAAGGTCTTGCTTGAACATGGATCAGGGTAAGGCTAGAGTTTATTTCCCCATGCATTGCCTAATCTCAGTGAAATGGATTGCACTGGACAGCTCCATACATGTTCCAAATTGTGGTCTATTTTGCTTTGTGGTCCTATTTTCCTTTCCGGACACTCTCCGTTTCCTCTTTCTATGCCAGAAGTAGCTCCCACCAGGTCCAAGCAACCATGGCAGTAGTCAAGGATGATGAGTGTTGCAGGCTCACCACATATGGAATGCCCCAGTATCTCTACCTGTGCTTTTATACCATCTTTTGGGTATCCTACTAGCCAATTCCCAGACAGTTCCCTGAGCTAAAGTCTACAAGCAACTTCAGAGTTTATTACATTAGTTTTAAAAAGAAATTAATATCATTGCTGATCCTTCTTTAACAAAAGCTCGATATGAAACACATTTTAGAATTAATAAGAGAATGGTATAAAACTTGAAAAACCCCTATCAAAAAGCCTCTAAAATGCTCTTAGAAAGTAAAGCTTAAAGTGAATGAGAAAATATTACTTATTACAGTAAGGACATACCGGTATCTATATTTTCTATATTACAATTGAAATACTCTATCCTCCCCCCCCCCCCAATTAAGGCAACATGTTGTAGATAACAGTGTTGTTTGTCACTCATTACTTCCAACTTTGTCAGTGCTTCAAGTAACTCAGAAGAAGAAAACCTCTGACTTTTCAGATAAGCCTCTTGTTCATCTTTACAACAAGTATCAGCTTGTTAAAATGTGGTTCAAACTACTCTAACAAAGAGCTTGGGAAAATTGGGAACACAGGGAATTACAGTCCAGAAAGTAACATTTGCAAACTCTGTTCCAACATGGGTGAGTTCTCTGTGCATTTTCTCTTGTAGCAGATGGATGAGTTTAGCAATCTTTAGCATCAAAACATGCATTCTTAGGGATGCTATACACTTTCCAATAGTAGAGGAAATTGCTTCTGTACTGTTTTATCCTAAGATTTCTTAGTGATTTGTTTCACTGATTATACACAGAATATTAAACCAACTATGATCTGAATCCTAATGTGTGCCTTGAGTTGATCAGTATGAAAACCAAAAGTATACAAAAGCTCTACTACTTGAAATACCCTGTGGTTCTTTAGGTAATTAATGATCAAATCTAGTTGATGCCTGGTGATCAGATCGCAGATTTGTTCATGACAGACTAATAAGGAAGTGATTGTGCTGATGCACAGAACTGCTGTAAAAAAGAGAGAGAGCAGTCAAGAAGCCTATGTCTATTTGTGTTCCTCCTCCTAATTTCCTGCTGACCTGGCAAAATGGCCAAAAGCCACAATCTGTATCAACACTTTTGTTAAATTCTCCAGGTAAACGAAATGGCCCTCAGCAGGATGACTTTACAACAAGATGGTTCAACTACAGATAAAAGCTGTCCTTATTATCCACGGGGGGCAATGTAGAAGAAAACATACTGATGATTGTTAGCTACCCTTCACTGAAGGTTAGATGAACAGATATTGTTTGGCTGCGGACAGCTATTGTGTCACCCGTAGTTACAAGAAGCGTGTTTTTAAACACATATCTTACTTACTCTTAACACAGTTTCTTCTGTGAAAGTCACCTGCACCAAAAGCAGTATAATTAGAGGCTTCATTCCTTATTCCATTTGCTGTGGTTGTTATGTATTGTAAAGTCGGAACTGACTTATAACAACCCTAACAGGGCTTTCAAGGTAAGTGAAATATTTAACGATTGACTTTACCAACCCCACACTCACAGTGAATTTCATGGTTGAGCAGGGATTTGAAGCCAGCCTCCTAAACCCTAGTCCATCACTCTATCCACTACACCGCACTGGGTATCCCATTTAATAGAGACTAACTTCCACTGAACTTGACTGGCCTTTTCAGAAAACAAACAATATCATTTCACGAACAGAACTTGCATTTGGTGAATTTGCTTTGGGTTGTATTGAATGATGATCTTCCACCAAAGGCATAATGGTTACTGGATCTTCTCCCACCCACCCCACCATCCCTTCAGTAGGTTCTAGGCAGCAAGGAGCTCTCTGGAATAGATCTGGAATTGCAGAGGGGAAAGGAAACTTTCACTATACAAGCAGAAGTCTGCTTCTTTAGTATTGGATTTACACCAGAAACAGTATATGACCAGTGGTGGGCAAGGACCAGCCCACACCAGTCCACATGGACCGGCAGCAACTTTTTGGGGCATCTATGCAGACCGGTGGCAAGTTTTGGGGGCGACCACGTGGATGGGTTACCTTTTTTGATGGTGGAAACGCCAACTTCACCACCTGCACATGTGTGCCTCCAGTGCTCAGCATGCATGCGTGCCTCCAGCGCTCAGCATGCATGCGCCAATTGATACATTAACACATGCTCACTGAGACAAGCAGCCACCTCCTCCTCCTCTCTGGCAACCAGGTCAGAAGGGGAAGCTGTGTACAAGCGCTCCTACCTCCCCCCATGGGCCCGGGGGCAGGAGGAAGGGGAAGCCGCCACACGAGCGCTCCTGCCTCCCCCCCCCCCCGGGCCAGGAGGGTAAGGAGGAAAGACAAGCCGCCGCATGAGTGCTCCTGCTTCCCCCCTGGGCCGGGGGCGAGGAAACAAAAAGAGAAACATTGTGGCACCTTAAAGACTAACTACTGTATTTTAATGTGAGGTTTTTGTGGATTGAGTCCATTGGCTTTTTGGCTATAAACAGAGATGAGCACTGAACCCTAGAGTTGGTAATGACTGGCTTTCGAGCAAGGACAACCTTTACCTAATAACAGAAGATCCCTGATTGGTATTCAGATTTGATGTCAGTTTTTGTCCCTGCAAGTGGTTCAAGGTCTCCCTTGCTCAAAAGCCAGTCATATCAGGCTCTATGGTGCAGTGCTCATCTCCACTTACAGCCAAAGAGCCAGTGCTGTCTGTGTTTGCAAATGTATACATGGCCATATGGCAGGCATGACTAGACCGCCCATGGGGTTGGCTCCACCCATGACGTTGGCTCCACCCATGTCATTGACTCCACCCACAGTGTGGTAGTAAAAATTCTAGCTGCCGATCACTATATATGACTAGTATGGATGGAAGTTTTGGATATTTAAGACTGTCACTCCAGAACACACATAGAATCTGTAGGGAGAATTCTGGTAAGTGGGAGGGCAAAACGAAAGGCAAAAGAGAGAGATTCCTAATAGCATATCTGTTTCATCCTATGTGTTTATGTCTTGAAAAAGATGGCCTGGTGCTCACTGTAAGTCATTATAATGCTCCACAGGAAACATGTGGTGGATCTATTGTGAGAGATACTGAGATTCTGGTTGAATTCTGGGAATGGAAGCCTTGAAAACCCAAAAGTCCCATTCCTAATGACTGGAAGCATGAAGTTTTATCTAAACTAATACGAACATCTGAATGTTTCAGCAAACGCTTCTCTTATTTCTGGTATTTGAAATCCACAGATATTTGATATTTGGCTGTTTGTTTCAATCTGATATGTAGGGCATTTAGCATTCAGCAGTACAGGTACTGTATTTCATTATTGCCGTAATAGCAGTAATCAGTTTTTGACTGCATTGATGGTCAGCACACCATCAGCATTACTTTCCAAGCTCTCCAACAGACTGTCATGTTGATACCCTTCAAGCTGTGGATCATTGTATTCTCAAGTCCTAGATGAGTCCACAGGGACATCTGGAAGTATAGGCTCATTTCTCAATACACCAGCTGGATTATACAACCTTCAAGTGACTTTCAAGCCCAGCAAGACTATGGAAATGCTTCAAGAAATTCTACAGCACCAGACAAGAGAGCAATTATTTAGAGACTATGATCTCATGAGGTGTTCGCTATTGCCAAAACTGCTACTGTTTGGTCCAACTCACTTTCCATGAATAGTGATATTATTACAGTTTACAGTTTTCAGCAGGGAGTGATCACCAGACACCTTATTACAAACTTCTACAGAGGGACAAGTTTGCATCTGAAAGATTTTCCACTTCCAGTATCTTCTCTTGTTATTTACATCTTGTTGTTGTTGTTGTTTAAAATGGAGAATAGCCTAACATTGAAAGGAAGAAGGGAATGTTAAAATAACATAGCTAGGATTATTTCAAAAAATAAATTACTTTAGTTTCTTTTATGCTCAAATCAGGACTGAATAAGCTTTTGTATATAAAGGATCATTAGAAATATATATATATATATATATTGCACACAACTTTACAAAACAGTATTGAAATCAGAGGAATTATACAAAACAATGTCCTTAGTTCAATTAATAGCACATGCTTAGAAGCAGTGCTCTAACACTGCAGAAAAGGTGTTTGTCATCCTACATGCTTTTTCTCACCTATATCCAAAATCCTATTGACAATTTTATTTTTGTGTAATAAATATCATATAACATTTGGTGACAAATTGCCATGCATTAATGAGGTGCTGTTTGCTTTCCTGGGTATGTGCAGCACTGGGCAACTGTCACCTCATCAGTGAATGAACATTTGCTGCCAAAAACATATCCATTCTCCCTTACATGACTATAAAACAGCCAATAGGATTATGATCATTGCATCCTGCTTTTATCATACTTTGCTCTGTGACTAGGCCACAGAAGGTTTGTCATGTGAGTTTGACTGCTAAGCAATCTACCTCTGAGCAGTGGTGGGCAGTAAAAATTTTCGCTACCACACCGTGGGCAGAGCCTATGTCGTGGGTGGAGCCTACATCATGGGCGGAGCCTACAGCGTGGGCAGAACCTACATCGTGGGCAGAACCTACGTCATGGGTGATCTAGTCATGTCTGCCATATGGCCATGTATACATCTGCAAGCACAGGCAGCATTGACTCCTTGGCTGTAAAAGGAGATGAGCACTGCACCCTAGAGTAGGATATGATTGGCTTTTGAGCAAGGGAGACCTTGAACCACTTGTAGGGACAAAACCTGACCTGGCAGGGCAGGGAGGTGAGCGTGGGCACCCAATTTCGCTCCCCCCTGCCCAAAGGCCACCCAATTTCACCAACCCCTTGCCCAGAGGCCACCTAATTTTGCTAACCCCCCTCCCAGGGGGGTGCGAACCTATTGTCCCCACCACTGCCTCTGAGGAAATCCCATTGTTAGGAGGAAAATTAGTTAATCACAGGAAATACACATTCTCCTTAATATTTAGTTCAAGTCATATAGAAGAGGGTTTATGGTCTGAAGTTCAGTGGTTACAATACTTCTATCACACACTGATGGGGTTTGACATTGCAGCTACTTTCCAAAGACTGAAACATTAAACTACCTCACTGTCGGCCAAAAAAGCCCACATTTATTCAAGTATAAGTCAAGATTTCCCAATGGCTTTCTGTGTTTCATATCATAAATGGTGAGTGGGATTCTAAAACTCAATGCGTACACAATGCTGCTTATAAACAGATGTCTTGTCTGCCTTATTCTATGTCTCACATCCTGTCCTTGTCAACTTCCAGGCATTTTGCCCATTGCAAAAAGACTTAAATCTTACAGAGAACGAGTGTAGCATGTATTTGCCCTCCCTAAGGTCATTTCAAAATGTTCATCGTCAATCTGGATGAATACCTACTCTCTCAAAATAGCTGAAATTAAAAAATACCTACTCAACAGTGGGCCAAAAATTCTACTTGCTATGGTCCCCAGATTGGACATGGAAATAGTTTAACATTCAAGACAATTCACGTAATTCTCTAGATTTGCATAGTTATTAGGCCAATCAGTGTACATTTATTCACACCCCATTTAGAACTTTTTAGAGTTAGCAAAATAATTTTGACACTCCTAGCAAAAGTGTAAATAACAGAGTGCTTTGATATAAAACTAAACCAGTTTACTTAAATGTATTCAATGCAAATCACCGTAAATGACACATAATTTGACTGAGATAAATTTATTAATATACATCATTCAATTCCAGACTTTAGAAGAGTTCTGGGAGTGAGTTTTCTGAGGTCATTATCTGTTCAGCACTATCCAATCATTCCTTCTCATCTCTGAATTCCCACATCTCTTTGCTTTGTGTTCTTTCCCTCTCTTTAGGCAGATGGTGTAAGTTTTTTGGAATAGTAGCCATATTAGTCTGTGTTTCAGGCATATCAGAGAATAAACAAAACACAGATTGTTGTATGTTGCTATATATGTTGTATATTTTGTTATATTATACCACCTACATAAACTGTCCTGAAAAATTCTCATTCACAACATAGGTTGTCTCACAGAACAAAGGATGTGCTCACACAACAACACAAAGATTAAACTCATAAGCAAATGTTCAGTGCTAGGTGTTTGTTTTGTATGTTCCCAAGTTTGCAACTGAAAAGGGAAATTCACAGCTAATCTGAATAACGGCCAGAGATCATCTGCCATTACCAATTGTATGAAACCACATTGATTTGTACCACTCTGTACCTCTGTACCTGATGTGTATAAATTGATGCCATGAAGTCTCACTCCCATGTCTGATAAAGTGGACTTAATCCATGAAAGCTCACACTGAAATATAACAATTAGTCTTTAAAGTGCTACAGTGTTTTTGTTTTGTGGTGTAAGTTGTTAGTTGGTCTTGGTCTGTGCTCCTGGTTGCTAGCGTGCATGCAGAAAATAAAGAAGGATGCACACATATGTAATTCCAGGTAACTAAAAGGAAAGACAATTTTTATTCTTTCTACTACGAAAGTCTCAGAATGAAGTTATTGAGAATGTAAGTGCTGCTAATGAAAAAGGGATGGACTCAGGAAGTCTTGTAGCTGTTCTCCTCTGTGGGTCTCTGCACTGAAGTGAACTGCCAGAGATTTAAAGCTCTGCAACAAACAGCTCTCACACTCTCTTGTGTCCATTCACCTTTCTGTTTTGGTCGGGTTACTGTTGTGATCCAGTTTTTGTCAGACTCTGAGGATGGCCTGGATCAGGGGGCACTCCCTATGCCCAGCCTAGTTTTGCTTGCACCCAAGCCTGAGGATGTCCTGAGCCAGGGATCTCAGCCTTCACCTGGCCCAAGTCTGTTTTCCGGCAGTTGACCTGTCAGATCACGGGTCTGGCTCTGACAGTAATCAGCCCTCAGTCAGGGAGAGGTCATGAAAGGAGCTACACCTGAGATGCAAGCAGGCTAGAGCAAAGTACCAAAGAAGGCTCCCAGCTGATACTGATTAGCTGAGAGGCTTATAAGCAAGCTTCTTGCAGCCTGCCAGCATCAGTACAACTCTCATGTGAAGAATGACACCCTGCTTGACTCCAGACTGCCTGCCTAGACCCTGACAATGCCCCTGGACATTGCTGGATGCTTGCTTGGACTACCAGTAAACAGACCTCAGCTTGCCTTTTGGACTTTGATATATGGACTCTCCTTGAACAGATTCTCTGTGTAGTGCTGCCGTGCGGTGACTGTACCCGCTCAGGTGGGTCAGCACAGATACTGAGAAAAGACTACCAACCAATGAATTTACAGTCCAGGTAAATAAATATGGGAGAAAGTTTCCTTTGGGTAATTTTGTCCCAAGCTGTTTGGTGAAGGAGAAGAAAGGGGGAATATAGTTTTTGTCCCACTCAACCATATGGTGGTTGGGTTCTAGTCCCCATCCATTGCTCTTACATGGCTCCTCTCCCTGACTTCAATAAAGGATCTAGGTCTGGACTCACAATCGTTACATTTGCAGAGCTATCTCTACTCTGCTGAAGTAGAGTGAGGGGGACCCCAGACATGAGGAACTCATGGGTACAATTGCAGCACAGAAGGCTCCAGACAGGAAGAATGGTATCTATTATACTGAGTACACACTTTTTAACTTTATTCAGATTCTGATTCATTATAGATTTAATTAGCAAACAAGTCATGCAAATATTCAAACAGTGTAAAATAGAGGACCAAGACCTCTTAATGAATATTAATCTTCAGATCAGATTCAGATCAAGAGGGCCAAATTCATTTCCGCCCTAGTGGTTTCTCTGGTGACCTTTTATGATAGAGGTATGCATAAATGGGGGGTAAGAAGCATGAATGTATGCTAAAAGCAATTAATAATGTAGAATATGCTATCTTTTTCTTATATAATATTCCAGCCGACTGTCATTTAAATCAAGTGCCAGCCAGGTGAACACTCTCTTTCCATTATCTACCCAATTCTATCTAATACTGGTGCCTCCTCTTGCTTTCTGTGGTCCTGTTAGTGTTTGGTCAGCATGCTTTGTTTACACCCCCCCAAAAAAATACAGCAGCTATCATCAGCAACAGTAAATCCCTGCTGATCTAGTTTACCTACTACTGCCTTAAGCAGCTGGTAACAATGATAAAGTCTAGCCAGGCATAGAGCTGTTGGATAAATAGGACTTTTTATTTAACACTTAGATAAACCCTGTGGTGGCTCAAGTGGTTAAGACACTGAACTCACTTATTGGAAGGTCAGAGTTTGATTCCCAGGTACTGCATTATGGAGTGAGCTCCCATCTGTGTCCCAGCTCCTACCAACCTAGCAGTTCGAAAGCAAGAAATTGCAAGTAGATAAATAGGTACCACTTCGGTGCATTCCATGCACTCCGGTGTTGAGGCATGCCTGCCACATATCCACAGAAACATCTGCAGACACAGACAATGCTGGCTCTTTGGCTATAAACAGAGATGAGCACTGAACCCTAGAGTCAGATACAACTGGCTTTCGAGTAAGGGCAACCTTTATCTTTACCTAAACCCTGTAGCTCCAGTGCCTAAATTCTATAGCTCAGTTATGCAAACTTTTAATATGAATTGATGTAATCTAAGCAATCTCCACAGGCATTGTCTGTTGTATGCTGAGTCAAATGCAAGTTACACATAACTTTTAGATATGAATTGCTGTAAGTTAAGAAGTCTCTATATGCATTTTCTGTTGTCAAGTCATATGACTCAGTAGTTATTTATTTATTTATTTAGATATCCCACCCCAATCAGGCGAACCCGACTCTAGGCGGCTTACAACATGAGTGCAAAAACAAACTAAACAATACAAAATCCCACATGCACGTCTGTGGAAATTTCTTAGTTTATGGCATTTTACTTTCAAAAATTATGCTGTTTGTTTAACTGCACAACAGGATTTCAGTCAGTCTAACAATTAGATTCAGCCTAGAGTGTGGGACTCAAATGTAAGAAATCAAAGTGTCTTGGGGCCAATTATCCTCTCACAGCCTGACCTACCTCACAGGTTAGATATATTACTGCCTTGAATTCCTTAGAGGAAATGTGGGATAATAATGTAATTAATATATTAACCTACCTATTTATCTATGGAAATGATGATGCAACAACGTATGTAACATATTTCAAGTTTTAATTAATTTTATGAACACTTCCTTATACTCCATACAAAAGTACTGAAAGTTCTGATTTACAGCAAGTTTTCTCAGGGTTTTCTAGGTAGAAGATACTCAGAAAGGATTTACCATTCCCTTCTCTTAGGGATATTCTGGGATTGTGCAGCTTGCCCAAAGCTACATAGAATGGCTCTTCTCAAAGGAGGCAAAATGGAGAACTGAATTCCCAGCCTCTCTAACTGACTGAGCTATCATTAGTTCAATACTTCTAATCAATTATTACAGAACAGAGTGGAAACTAATAGGGATTTGTCTAAGACTGCTTTGTAAGAGTCATCTATTTATTTATTATATTTACATTCTGATTTACTCTCGGGGATCAAGGAAGTTGAATTAAAATTAAAATATATCTAGCAATACAATAAAGTATTTACTTTACAATAATATACACTATATTTTAAACATAAATATTAAATGTACATAACGATACATTTAAAATATTAGAACATAATAATCTCAAAGTTGGATACATTGAGGATACAGAAAACACTAAGGAATGTTAATTTTTCTGCCTATCTCCCACCCCTACCTCCAAAAAGACAACCAGTATAATATCTACTTCCATAACTGCGGTGTTCTTTTGAGGAATCTTGTTGCACACTTTAATAAAATTCTATTACCATACATGGAGAAAACTGAGAAAACTTCCACACTGAATTCATCCCCCTTCTGGTCATTGCTAAACTATGAATACAAATATTGTGCAAAAGTCTTAATCAATGAGTGATCTGGGGAGCATAATTCAGACACCCTAACTCCAAACTTCACTAAACCTGGAGAGAGTTGAGAAGAGAATTAGCAGAAGACTTTCTGCACTTTTCATGTGTCTACGTAGCTCAGAGACTGACTTATGCCCCTCCCAAATCACTCATCAAATTTTCCCAAAACAGCTGGTGATTTCCTAAGACTTTTGCACAGTATTGTACTAGTCAGAAAATTGAACATGGAAATAAGTACTGTAACATCATTTTTTTGCTACATCCATGTAGCCACATGGTGGTCCTTTTAAACTGCAACTTATGGCAGGAATAGAATTTTAGATCTTAAACTATTGTTAGGATTGACAGGTGGGAGTTAGGCCTAGCTAGCATTTGGCCAGGCATTTTCTCTCCTAGTTTAATTTGCTTCATGAGATTGCTGTGAGATTGTTTCTCTCCCCATAGGGGTTCAATACCGGAGGGCTGACTGCACAATCTTGGGGACATGAAAGGAGCCTCATTTGGGTGTCCCCTGAGCAGAGTTTCTCCAGCAAAAATCTTTTCAATACAAAGTAATCTCTGACACGAAATTATTATTAACTCCATGAGAGGAGGGCAAGTCGAAATAACAAAACAAGTGAGCTGCTGACCTAAACATGATGTGGCATCTGCGATCACTACTGCTCTGTATTTACCACTTGATGCAAACCAAACCAAACAAAAGAAATGATCATTATATCAGCACATATAGCACTGACACTCTTCATCCTACTAATTCATTAGGCTGCTGGTTTTCAGAATGTGGGGAAATCTGGACTGTAGTAACTGTTGATCAGTGGCAGACACATAAATCTCACATTATGGCTACTTTAGCTCTCATTCACCATACCAACATGGTTTCACAGCTCCTGTAGTCTGGCGGCTGAAAGAAGATTTTTGGTCCAACACCTAATTATGACACAAAGGAGAATGCTCCTCATCCTACAATTTGCAGCTATAGCCAGGCTGTTGTAAGAGATGGTTAGCAATAGCTTGAAAAGGAAATAACAAACAGATTTCCTTATGTTTTACTGCCCTCTAGAGTTAAACAACATATTATTTTCCATTGCTTTCTTGTTTCTTTTTTATTTATAAAAGCAACATATTGACTGCTGATCTTAACAATTGATATTGTGTTTATTTAATGATTTGTAGCTGTTTTTAGGTGATACCTAAAGAAAGTTAATTTGTTAGTTAGGATAAAGGTGCCTGACGTGCAGTGATCCATGGAGTCGCAAAGGGTCGGACTCGACTGTGTGACTGAACAACAACAAGAAATCCAGTGTTATCCTTAAGCTATCTGGATAGAGGAAATATCATCCCTTTTTAAAATGTATCCAAGTACTGTATGTCTATTTTAGTAAGCACACTTAGATGTTCAGCATATTTTTCCTTCCCTCATGAGAAGCAAATTTTGAGTTGGGGAGGAGGCAAAAATATTTGCTAACGCTATCCAACAAAAGGAAACATTAGCATGAACCTGCCAAAGAGAACAATAGTGTTCTCATTTACTTCAGATATGTTACTTGCTGGTAAGAAAATGTACTTTACACGGTTGTTGTGAGGAGACCCATGTAAATTTTCCCTTTTAAAAAAAGGCCCAAAAGGGCCTGGCATATAAATATGATTAAATAAATAAATAAATGTACATGGCCCTGAGCTCACTGGAAGAATTTTAGTTAAACGTAACTAACAAATTAACAATGAGCAAACAAATAAATAATAGATGCAAATGTATAACTAATCATGAGTGTGTTGAAGTTAAGTGCCATCAACCTATGTGCAACATATTGTGACCTTAGTAGGGTTTTTCAAGGTAAGTGAGATATTTCAAGCATGGCTTTACATTTACAACAGCTCACAGTGAGTTTCAATAACAAAGTACGGATTTGAACACAAGAAAGAATAAGAAGAATTCAGGTTTTCCTTGCCTTCATTTCTAAGGCTTGCAGGGCCATAAACCAAGAACTTTTATCTGCATCTTAATCTATGATGAACTAATGCAACATTGTTTATCACAACAGGAAGGGTCCTATTTGTGTCTAGAACACCAAGTAAAGCCCGGAAAGCTAACCTATATCCATTTCTGATAAAGTCCCAAATATCTAAAATCCCGCATTCCATTGCAGAAAGAATATTCATATGCAAGTAAAATTTAACAAATGTAAATTTAGTGGCGAATACTGTCATCCCTAGAAACAACTGTATACAAACAACTTTGTAAATAATATCCATACAAGGCAACACATTACAAAATTTATTCAAGGGGCACCACATAGATGAGTATAAACTGTATCTGTTCACCTTGTGGGACTGCAGAGTATTTGGAATTGAAATACTAGGTATTTCGGATGCCAGCCATACTGGGCCAAATAGAATAAGCTGTTCACAAATGGAGTATGCTCCTATTCGAGTCAGAAAATCATTTTACAAAAGAGACATCCATTTTAAAATAGAAATTAAGGAGCCAGTTGTCCTACAGAGCTAAATGTCAACTATAAGGGATGTTAGTTATTGTTATTACTACTAGTAGTATTTAAACAATGCATTAGTTGCTGTAGAATTCTCCAGAGTTTCAGAAATGTTTGTTTGTCTGTCTGTCTGTCTGTCTGTCTGTTTAATACATTTCTGCATAGCCCATCTGGGAGGAAATTTCCCCACTGTGATTTACAGCATAAAAACACAATATAAAATATATTCGAATTATAAACCCCTCCAATGGCAGAAGCTATATATAACTAAAATAAAGTTTTCACTTTTTTAAAAAGGGCCCAAAACAAATCATAATCAAGTTAACTGCCCATAGGAAGAAGATCTTTATAAGCTTCTCTATATAGCTCTGTCTTTAGGAGCTTCTTAAAGATGTTCAGGAAGAAAGCCAGCTACACCTCAAGTACAAACCCATTCTACAGTAAGGGTGCTACTACCAAAAAAGCTGTCCACCCGGTTATCACTTTCTTTGCCATCCTTGGCGTTGGCACCTGGAGCTGCCAGTTCTGGGAGGATCAGGTGATGGTTGCAGGTGATCTCAGAGAGAAACACTCTGTCAGATAACAAGGTCCCAAACCATTTGGCGCTTTATAGGTTAAAGTTAAATTTTTGTGCCTGGTACAGTGTGCAATGGGTAGCCAATGCAGCCAGACCAGGGTCAGTGTAATGTGACCAAATGTTTAAACTTCAGATACCAACCTGGCCACAGTGTTTTGGACCCACTGCAATTTCAGTCTGTGGAATTTTGCTACATCCACTGGTCTATTGTTTTATCATTTTCATCGATCAGTTGGCATTTGGATACATGCTGTTGGATACACGCTGTATTTTAGCTTTCATGCAATTTGTTAGCAAAACATGATCTTGAGCAAGTTAGGAAACAATGAGCTATAAATTACCTGTAATGAATTTTGAAGTTTTGGTTATGTGGATTTACATTTCAACGACACAAGAAGGAAGAAATAATCTATTCAAGCAATGAGTATTTACTTTTAATAGGGGGAGGGGCATTTTAAAGACACTATAATTGGTGGTGGTGGTGGGTGTTTTTTTAAAAGTTTTGAACCACTCTTTTATTAATCCTTAGGTTTCAAAAAGTAATAAAAATGAGATGAATAGTGGGGTAATGTTTCAAACACTGTAAACAGCAATGGCAGAGAACAACTGCAATGGTATAACAACTGATGACAATAAATTGCTTTTTAAAATAACTTTCAAAGTTATGGGTTTAATTAATTAAAATTCATAAAATTTGGAGTAGAATGGTTATTCTGAAGCAAGAATATTTTTCTCTGTTTATATAAGTAGCCTATGTGTGTTGTTGTCATTGGTATCACCTTATACAAAGCATTCCTTCATGTGTAAAAGAGAAAGGAAAATGCACATATTTTCAAATAGTGCTGTCCTCTGTTGTTATGATAAAAGACAGAACAATCCTAAAGTGGTTATTCTGGCCTGCATACCTTTTAAAATTAGGAGAAAAAATAAGTTAGTTAGCTTTAGGCTGTCCTACTTTTTTTGCTTTTCTGGGAACATGTTGGGGAAATGAGGATTTTTGAGCCAGCAAATCAAAACCATCTCTAACTTCCCCTATCAACATATCTTCAAAATGCCCTGCATTCAGTCCTATCACCTGCAGAGCACTCTAGGCCATCAAACAGGGATCTAAAGCCACCTTTTCCCAACTTCATCAGATTGCACAGTTGCATCCCTACGTGGACAGAGGTTCTCTCATAACCCTGACCCATTCATGGGTAATCTCATGGATTGATTATGGTAATGCTCTCTGCATGGGGCTGCCCCTGTGTCTGATACAGAGATTGTAACAAGTCTAGAACGCATTGGCCAGGCTGGTGACAGGTATATAGAAAGTCGATCATGTTTTCCCAGCCTTGGCTGGATTGCACTGGCTTCCTTTCTCTACTGTGTCAGATACAGGCAGTGATGGGATGACCCCGGTTCCATCCGGTTCCTTGGAACCGGTAGGAACAATCCCGGAGGGTTCTTTGGGAGGGGAGTCAACTTTTGAGGCATCCGGTTCCGGACGCCTCACCGAAAGAAAAAAATTATTTTTTAATTGGAGCCAAAATGGCTCCGATTTACTGCGCATGCGCAGAAACTCAATCTGACGCATGTGCAATGCGTCAGATTGAGTTTCTGCACATGCGCAGTAAATCAGAGCCATTTTGGCTCCAATTTTAAAAAAAAATTTGGCGGCAACCGCAGAAATAGTGGCAGCGGCGGCAACGTCGGCAACAATGGCGGCGACGGCAACAGTGGCAGCAATGGTGGTGGCAGCGATGACGGCGGCGGCAATGGCAACGGCAATGATGGCGATAATGGCGGCGGTGGCGGCAGAGATGGCAGCGGTGATGGCAATGACTTCGGTGGCAGTGTGGGCAGGCGGCACCAGCCCTCAGAGGAGGGCACCTCCCCCAGGGCCGCCGAGCCCCTACAGGCAAGTTGAGGCCTGGCCTGCCCTGGCCGTCCGCCCCTGCCGAGCCCTCCCAGGGGTAAGTGAGGGGTTTGTGTTTGGGGTTGTATTTTTATTTAATTTTTATTTTATTTATTTATTTAATTTATTTACGGGTTTGTGTGGCGGGTGGGTGGGTGGGTTGAGTGTGTGTGTGTGTGTGTGTGTGTGTGTGTGTGTGTGTGTGTGTGTGTGTGTGTGTGTGTGTGTGTGTGTGTGTGTGTGTTTGTTTGTTTTATTTTAAGTCCCCGCCCACAACGTCGTGACATCATGACGTCAGCTCCGCCCATGATGTCATGACGTCATGACATTAGCCACGCCCGTGATGTCATGGAGTGGTGGTAACAAATTTGTTATTCCATCACTGGATACAGGATGTTAGTATTAACATATAAAACCCTATATGGTTTGGGATCTTATCTGTCCGAGTGTCTCTCCCTCATGACAATTCACCACATCACCCGCTCATTGCAGTCTGTGTAGCTCCAGGTGCCGACCCCAGGGATGGCTAGAAAGTATATGACTAGAAATAGAGCCTTCTCGGTGGTGGCACCATCGCTTTGGAATTCACTACCCATTGAGCTGCCCTATCCCTGAACATCAGGCCCTATCCCTGAAAATTTTTTAAAAAACAACTTAAAACTTTATTTTTTAAGGAAGCCTTTAAGGATATCATGCCATTGACAATAGAATAGCTGGTCAGGTTTTTGCTGCTTGCCCTCAGATGCCATTAGGTTTTTTATTTTGTGGTTTGTTTTATTTTGTTGTTTGTTTTATTTTGTTGATGTTACTTGTCTATACACCACCTAAAGTGGGAAATATTCCAGAAATGGGGGGGAGGTATAAGAATGTATTAAATAAATATCTCTAGTACTGACCTGCCTTTCTGAAGCTGGGGGAAAAGATCAAAAGTCCAAAAGCTGCCTTCCCTACTTGTATCATCATCATCATCATCATCCCTAAAAACCTGTAGTCTGAAAAATTGGGGAAAGCTGTCCTTCTCACTGTATGGCTCATGCCTTGTATGCAAAATATAATGGCTTAGAATAATCCTTGACCTCCTCAAGAACGTTAGAGAAAATTTCCCAGGAAAGTGGATCAAGGATGGAGTTACTCTTTAAAAATAATAGTGGATTGTGCCTTCCATAAGCCCTTTCTATTTTGATAGGGTCTGGCAGGGGTTGTTCAACAATACTGTATCTGGAGAGACAACAGACTCCCACACTTTTTCTAGCCAATGCAGAGTGATATGGAGATAGGAAATAAATTTGTCCACATCGTATTTTAATGTGCATTTAACCAAGTTTACACTTTCAAACCAATATGCGAATCAGCATATAATCATTGTTCAAAGTTCTTATTTTTCCAAATTAACAATGTAGTCATCCAGTAAAAATGTGTAACCTGCAGTGTGGTCACCCACTATTAAAAATGCTAGTTGATTTCTAGACATACATCCAGTTGTGCAGTTGGACATACCCTGAAACACAATTCACAACATGTTAATGAGCAACAATTTGCCACCAAGACTCACATGAACATTATTATTATTATTCAACTTGTAAGCCGCCCCACTTGCCAAGTGACTCTTGGTGGCTAACAAAGGTACAAAAAAGATACAAAATATACAGTTTCAGTTACAATTACAATTATCATAATACAAAAAAAAATTCAGAAAAAAAATATCCCAATTACAATAACAAAATAACAGATCGTCATCATACAAAAACACTAAAACATAAATTGGTATGTTATTCCTTGATGTACCTTGGCAACCTATCACATGATTTTTTTAAAAATTACTGTAACCAATCAGATGATAAATACAGTCCAAGTGACTGAGCATAAAAGGTAATGAATAAAATACATTTACATCAATAGGTGTCATAGAAGATTATCAGGGTTTCCATGAAATGGCTTCAGATCTGCTTTTGTACTATTGTCATTAATTTTAGTCAGAGATATAAACCACTATTTGGGGGCTACAACTTTCAGATTCTCATTTTCTGCAAGTCAATAGCTTATGATGGTTGACAAATTCTGGGAACCATAGTAAAAGAACGGGAACATCTCCTGTCTCTGGTTTCAACTGAGGGTTTCAGAGTAGATGTTTGCTAAGACATGTGTTATAAAGCTTTAACACAAATGAGCCAATTAAGTCATGTTCTATCAAACAAGATCTGTAAGATTATCTAGATGCTGTGGGAGGGGGGAGCCATTCTGTTGATGGCAAGAGATGCCGTTTTCTAAGAGGGTCCCACATGACTACTATAAACACTTTCCAGATTCAATTAACGTCCCATAAGTGACTTTAACTATAAACAATAGATTTTTGTGTGTGTGTAATCTTTATTTCTTATAGAAAGGGCACCCATGCACATATACCTGGAAAGCTTAAAGCCTTCTTAAGAAGAAGAAATAACCAAATGCCTTTGAATATTTAATTATCTATACTGGAAATGAGAAACAGGTGTAATTAAACGAACACTTTTTAAATTAAGTGACCTCTCTTGACCAACCATCTGTGAATAATTCAGATTTTTTTTCTTCCATTATTACTGTAAAATTAAAACTAGGGCATATAAATGGCTAGATCCTCTTTAACTATCTTTAAGCACTTGCAATATATATTTTCCACCAGTTAAAATCCTTAATGATACCAAAAAATCTGTCAAGCATGACTCCCCCAATTCATTTGCTTGAAACCATCAATATTTTATCATGCACTTGCAGTTGGCTTTAATTTAACAGTCCAGGTTACTAATCAAACAAAACACCCAAGTCATTAAAAGTTAGTGTGCCATTTAGAAAGTGCATTTCACGTTTATTAAAATATCTTTCATGGAGCCATTAGAAGGCTAAAGTTTTAATTACAATCAGATATTTAGTTCTACTTCAGTCATGCTTTTGGCACTCTCTTACAACTGCCTTGATTAATCTTGCAGACAGGACCCATCTATTACCTCCTGAAATTATTTTCTTCTTTACAATTCATCTCTTTCTGACTCTCCCCAAATCTTCTTTTCTCCAAACATACAAATTACATTACGAAGGTGTGTGCTATATTTACCTGAAAAAAAGTCACTAGAAAAGATTCCATTTTGTATGCAATACAGTCTCAAAAATGTTTAATATAGTTCAAATAGAGCACAGACATCGAAACATAGATTCATATTCTTTTTGTTGTCATTTTAATTTCCAAACCTATTTTTTTAGAAACAAAAAACTAGCAGTAGCAGAAGCCTCCACTGAACTCTTATTATTTCTACCTGAGTTTGATCTGCCTTATTGCAATCCAAACCTTATTGAAATCCAAACCTTCCTATTGTCTTCATTTCTTCCCCTGCCCTAAACATAACTATAATTTAATTTACAGATATCTGGGGAAAAGAGGAGAGTTAATAAACCCTAGTAATTAGTCTCCTTTTCCTTTTGCACAGAGATTTGTTTTCTCTTCATTTCTCTCCCACTGATTGCACAGGAAATAAAGTGATGCCATAGTTTCTGATCTGGGACATGTTGGATTAACAAGAAATAGTGCTTTGGACAACATTTATGCTAATGCATAAATAATGACATGCATTGAAACCATAATTCATTTGCATAAATCCTTTTTATGGGAGTGTTAAAAACGAGTTCATTGTCCAAACAATCCACTAGTGACACATACGTTTTTAACTTAACAAAAATCACTAGATTACTAAATTTATAATTTTAATTTATTTTAAATAAATTTAATTTATAAATTTAAAATTATGGATATACAGTATATGAAATATAAGTAAAATTCAAAACAAATTAAAATGTTAAAATAATTAGACTGTTATTGACCAGAAGCACTCTACTTCAATAACAGCCAAGAAACAAAACAAAAGAGATAAAAGAGAAGACAATAATGTTTGTAGCACAGGGGTGCCCCAACTATGGCCTGTGGGCCAGATCCAGCCCCTGACACCAATTCATCTGGCCCATGCCACCCTCATCGCTCCCGGAAGTGGAAGTAAAATGTGCCCACTTGGGGGCTGTTAGGGGCTGTATCCAGCCTACAGACCATAGTTTGGCCACCCCTGGTTTAAGCAGAGAAAATGGCATCCTAAGAAATCTATCTCATCCTGTTGCAAAACAGAATGCAAGGCATGTTTTACTTCTGCTACCAGTGGGAGAAACCACATGACTGGCCTGCTAGACTACATGACCAACACACGGCCTGAAAAGTTTGGGCACCCCAGTTGTAATACCTTAAAGACAGAGAGGAGCACTGAACCCTAGAGTTGGATACGGCTGGCTTTTGAGCAAGGATGACCTTTACCTTAAAGACTAACTGCTATAGGCTATTATAATTTCCATATCACAGAGCCAGCCTAACTACAGAGGGAAAGAAAAGACTACTAGAAATAGTAACAAAAATGCCAACCCAAGCCATCAGAGAGTGCTAGTATAATGCAAGCAATATATTGGCTCAAATATATTGGCTCCATCCTATCAATCAGGTTAACAGGTACTGTGTTTTCCAATGGATACAGGATATAATTATGCCTCTAGCACATTTTCCTCTTAAATATTTGTCTTTGCTACTCTTCTGTGCCTGCTCAACAGACTGCCATGGTGAGCAGGACATCTAGCATTGCTAAACTTGTAAAATCCTCCATAAACTTTACTTCCCCCTTGCTAATGATCTATTTCTGGGCAGAAAGCTACTATTTGAGCACCAGTTTTCTCAGATGTCTCTTGGTTATAATGAACATGGAGTTCTAGATATGTATTCTGAGTGTTCCTGATATGGGTTTTTAAAAAAACATGCAACTAAATTTTTACCTCGAAGAAAGGACTTGATCATTTTGCTGATATAACTGAAAATATGGTGTCACCTAGCGTTCAGTGCATGAATCGCATTTCCACAACAATATCTTTCTATCAAAGGCCCTGAAATAGACAGCCAAGGCCACACACAACCACACAGTGGCTTTTTTCCATAACGTATTAGCTCCAGATCATGCTTACATGCATTTGGGTATTCTCACTCTTCATCTTCCCACCATGTCACTATGAGATAATCCTTCTCTTTGGGGAATGAGTCAAAATGAGATTATCTCATTTATGTCCTATCTTTTTTCCAATGAGTTAAAGCAGGAATTCTCAACCTGCGGCCCATGGCACCATTTCATGTGGCCGCCCACTGCCTCCACCACACCAGGAAGTGCCATGTGGTGGAGGAAGAACAAAAAGGCCGTCTGGCCCCTGAAACTGTCTGAGGGAGCATGACGCAGCCCCTGGCTTAAAAATGTCGAGAACTCCTGTGTTAAGACTACTTCTTCTTCATGGGTGTCTAGGCCTGACTTTAATATATATGATGTTGTATTCTACTATGAAGGGACTGTGGTGTCTTAGTAATTAAGACACTGAATTTGATGACTGGAAGGTCGGCAGGTCAGTAGTTCGAGATCTGAGTGCTGAGTGAGTTTCTGTCTCTGGCCCAGCTCCTGCCAACCTAGCAGTTTGAAAGCAAGAAATTGCAAGTAGATAAATAGGAAGATAAGATTTACTTGAGAAAGCCTTGATGCTGGGAAAGGTGGAGGGCAAAAGAAGAAGGAGGTGGCCAAAAATGAGATGGGTAGATGGTATTGTAGATGCAATGGGCATAAAGATGGGCAGGCTGAGGAGGATGGTGAAAGACAGAGGTGCCTAGCGGACAATGGTCCATAGGGTCGCAAAGGGTCGGAATCGACTGTGCGACTGAACAACAACAACAAAATAGGTACCACTTCAGTGGGAAGGTAAACAGCATTCCATGCACTCTGGTGTTTAATCATGCATGCCACATGTCAACAGAAACATCTACAAACACAGACAGTGCTGGCTCTTTGGCTATAAACAGAGATGAGCACTGAATCCTAGAGTCGGATATGACTGGCTTTCAAGCAAGAGTGACTTTAGTATTCTGCTATGTCATAGAAACTATATACAGTACTGTATATGGCTACTACTCTGAAATCTAAATAGTGCAGAATTGTCCCAAAACTTCACTGCACATTCTTTTTTAAAATGCTGAAGGTCTCAAATGCTGCACAGGACATGGAATATGCCATGAGCATGGCCTTGTCTATGTACTTGGTACCCAGGAACTTAAATCCCAACAATGAAAATTTCTCCAGATGCTCTGGAAGAGGTG
The DNA here is from genome assembly GCA_030440675.1 of Furcifer pardalis. Taxonomy (NCBI): domain Eukaryota; kingdom Metazoa; phylum Chordata; class Lepidosauria; order Squamata; family Chamaeleonidae; genus Furcifer; species Furcifer pardalis. The sequence goes on along the minus strand of CP126894.1, from coordinate 39,979,740 downwards.
GAATGCCATTTGGATGTCATATTTGGCAGCCTATTGTAGTATCAGTGAATCAACATAACCAAAAGGGGTATAGTGTACTGGGCACAAAAAAAAAATTTGGGGGGGGAGGAATTTGTAACAAAAGGACCCTTCATCTCAAGGAGGCCCCATTGTTCTTCTGAGTTGAAAAGGTAGCATTAGGCCAAATAACCACTCCAAGTTTCTCCAAGAAATATTTTGAAAGCATTGTAAAATACAGGATACAGTCCATCAAAAGATCAGCAAGCATTTCAAAGCAGAAATAAGCAAGCTAAAGGTTCCAGGGAAAGCCCACATACACACACCTTCCTCAAGGATCACATTTTGCAGAGTAAATGCACAGCATTCCAGAGAATGCCTGTGTGTGTGTGTCTGCGTCTCTGGGTTTCACCTCTGGCCCTCCCCCTTAGGGATTCCAACCAGTGATCTTACAGCAAGACATGTCAATCGCACAATCAATTTCATTTCTTCAATTCCATGAGGCACATATTGTTTACATTCCAACTCTCTCCCACATATCTGGAATTGCCATTTTGAAAGTACTAAAACACATTTAGGTAGGTAAAAAGATAATGAAAAAAGCACCATTTAAAATGGGGCTTATTTTGTTACAGGATTGCGTCATTGACAGAAGCCCCTTTTGGATATGAAAGGTAATGGGTCAAGTGAAACTCCCCTAGACTCTTTGTTGGAACCACAACAAGGGGGAAATACATAGATTTGGCAATGGAAGTGAGAATGGACCAGAAATTCACCTTGCTGGAAGTTCTTTCCTAATGTTTGCTGCCACCACCTGTGGAAGTTAATGGGCTGGTTTTAAATTCACCACATCCAATGCTACCTAAATAAAGATACAGTACTTGAAAGCTCTTGATGAAACCTTCCCAGAGGTACAATGCTCTCTTACAGTTGAGGTAAACAAAAAGCAATGGGTGCAAAGAACAGGCCTGTGCTGGCCATTTTGGACACAGGGACAAGTCCCAGTGTGCCTCAGTGACTGGTGCCCCCCAGAGGCAGGAAGAAGTATATCACCTGGTGGCTACACTAGATTTCCCCCACAGCCCCTCACCAAGCAAGAACCTTCCAGGCAGTGGGGCACTGTTTATGTGGGGTGGGTATTTCTGTGCACCAACCAGCCCCACCCTCTGCCATGGCTGGTTGATGCATACTGGGTATTGCTGTGCACCAACCAATTCAACCTGGCACTGCCACTGCTGTCACCTCTGACACAAGCTGCAAAGAAACCCAGTGGGTCTTTCCTGTCCGCCAAGGGTGCTGGTTGGTGCACAGTGATATCCAATATGCACCAACCAGCCCCAGCCCCTCATGGTCTTGGTGGATGGGAAGGACCATGGGGTTTCTTTGCTGTTAGGTTCCAAGGGAGAAGGTAGGGGACAGGAGTCAGAGGCTTCATCCCAGCAGCCAGGGTCCACTGTGCCTGAACCAAAATACCAGGTAGAGAGGAGGGTTGGTGGGAGAGGCAGCTGAAGCAGATTAAAGGTCCCTCTCTCTCTCTCTCCACTGTTTGATGCCTCTTCCTTGTTTCCGCCCCTCCCTATTATCCAGCAGAGGTGGAGGGAGAGGAAGGTGAGGGAAGTACCTTTCTCCCCAGTTCCCGTCCTTCTATTACTCTCCCCGTCCGTGAGGAGGGCAAATGAGGTTCCTTTCATGTCTCCAAGATCTTTTCCCTCTGAAGTAGTCCCTATTGATCTACTTGTAATGTCTTGCTTTCAAACAGCTAGGTTGGCAGGAGCTGGGACCCGAGATGGGAGCTCAATCATGACATCATGCAGTACCCCTCATAGGCGCTGCCCCCACCCTCCCTGTCCAGTGTCCTTTTATCATAGCCAACATGCCCCTGGCAAAGTAGGCAACTGGATAGTAATGTGGGCCAAAGATTGTTGGTTGGTTTTCTGTAATGTGTTATGTTTGATTGTATACACTCCAACTTTGCAAAACTGCCATGCTTTCCACCTATCTTTAATATGGGATCCTCCCAGTGATGGGATGTAACAGGTTCGCACCAGTTCACCAGAACCGGTAGTAACTTTTCCCAGTGTCCCGGAGAACCGGTAGCAGCTTTTAGGGGGAATCACCTTCAGGGCTTACCTTTTCACTGGTTCCCCCACTGTGCATGCGCTCCAAGCACTTGGTGTGCATGCACGCCTACAGTGCTTGGTGCGTATGGACAGCCTCCTTGCTGTCCTCCCAAGCAGGGAGGAGGAAGAGAAGCTGCTAGCCTAAAGCTCCCTATAGCCTGTTCCCCAAGGTAAGTGACTCACCTTTGGATGTGGTGTGTCTGTGTGTATTTTAATGTGTATTTAATACCTTTACCTATATTGACGTACTACCACAGTTCCTAAAAAGGCCTGGCGGCCAGCAGGCCTGACGGCCTGGCATGGGGTTTTTAAGCAAAGTCTTGGAGTTACCTCATCAATAAGCTACACCTATACTGTTCCAATTGCTGTTCCAATTGGAGAACCCTTAAGGAGGTACAGCTGTTTTACATTTACATTAAGGCATATTATCTTAGAGAACCGGTACGATGACCATATCCATCTTGCAACATGGTGCTGCCCAGGCGCTTATACTAACAGGTAAGTGACAGGTTTGTGTTTAGGGTGGGTGGGTTGATTTATGTTTGGGGTAGGTGGGTGGGGGTTTGGGTGTATTTTAATGTAATTTTTATTGTATTTATTTGTTTAATTAATTAATTTAATTTATTTACAGGTTTGTGTTGTGGGTGGGTGGGTGGGTGTGCTGAGGGTGTGTGTGTGTTTATTTTTATTTAATTTTATTATTTAATTTTATTATTTTTTATTTGGCCCTGCCCATGACATCATGACATTAGCTCCGCCCACACTGTGATGACATCACAGTAGGGTAGTAAAAATTTTGACATCCCACCACTGGATCCTCCCATGATCAGCCACAGCTTATCACTAATCAGGTCCTACTGTTCCTTGGCAATAAGAGCCCCTTCATAAGCCATAGCCAGCTCCTCCCCCACCAAGCTGTGGGCCCAAAACACCAAAAGGTTGGTAAGGTGCCACCGACTATCTGGGTATTCTGACTGTGCAACTCTCATTAAAACTGTGTAACTTGCTAACCAGTTAAATGACCTGTAGGTATATGTGGATGAGAATATTTTTGCAGTAACTAACGCATCCAGCAGTGAGGCATGTGAGCAAATGTAATGATTGCTCTGTGTGTACACATTTGTGTGAGTGCACACATTTGCACACACTCTTGTAAATAACTAGTCAGAAACAAGAGCAAATCCACAAATAGTCTCCAATTTTTCATGTACAAAGGAAAGAGATTAAGGCAGAGATTATTTCCTAAATTGTATTTTTGGCTAATTTTCATTAAACAAAATTTATAATTTCAATGTAATAAAATCTGTGTTAATATTTCCATAGATTCCACTTCAACAGAGAGCCTGTAAATTTCCTACCTTTTGGCCCTGCATTAGCTATGCTAGAAGTGTAGACACAATGAGTACCCATGTGAAGAGATTTCACAAACCTGATCATTTACTGTTTGATTAGACCAAGTACTGAGAAACACATTGCAGAAACAACCCTAATTACCTGACATGAAGGCAGGGGACTAAATGACTTCAAATTGTTCCCATCCATAATGAATTGGATTCTAGCAACAAGTAAACGGTACTTACTGAAAGATTAGAACAATGTCGCAAAGGCGTTCCTCAAATCCAGGCAACATGTGGGTAAAAGGTATGCCTGATGAAAAGAATGCAGGTGATGGGCTACAAGCTTGCAGTCTGACAAATTGGATCATTTAATCCCGGCAAATACCTCCTGTCTGAGGACTCTTATATTTGGGCTTTGGAGCTGCAGGGGATTTGGCTGAAGTATTTGATTAAACTAGAGGGAGTCCAAGATTGTGTATGAGCATCAAAGCAGATATTATTTTTAAAGGTCAGAAAGGTTTCTGAGAACTTGTAGAGGAATCAATCAAAGCGGGAAGCGGCAGGAGGAGGAGGTGATGAGGCAGAGCTCATTTGCACTGTTGGTTCAACTTTTCTTGCACCTATAGTACTGACACTGGCTTCCAGTATCTATACAAAACAGGGCTTGAACCAGTGTCAAAAGAGTCAAAGGATTGCCTAGATGCTGATATAAACCTGTATTTGAGTCAGGCTCCTCATGTTCTAAATCAGTTTAAAGATCAGAGCCATGCAACATACAGCTAAGCATGCATTATTCCTTCTGGCAAGCAATTTATTTTTAACAGCCTGACAGGGGTTGTTTATTTTGAATTGATTCCAGTCTCAGTTTATTTTGAATCAGTTTTGCATGTCAATCACCTGTGTCAAGGCAAACTGTATCTCTGGAATTTGGCAAGTTTCTGTTGCCAAGGTGATGGGCATTACCAAGGTGATGGGCAGATAGCCTGCAGTTTTGAACTGTCTCCCCCCCCCCCCTCTTTTTTCCTCTCTTTTAGGGATGTTGCTTTTTCACTATGCCAGTTAGAAAAGTTTTTTTTTTAAAAAAAAGATTCATGGTTCAAGTCAGGGTCTTCTCCCAATCACTACTGCACCTAATGGCATTTATAAAGCAAGGAAAGTAGCAACAGCAGTTGAGTAGGAGGAGGGAGTAGCAGCAGTGGTAGCTGCGCCAACAGCAACAGCAGAGGAGGAGGAGGCAGTGGTGGCAGTGAAGGAGGCCTGTAAACTATTGGAATAAATTTGGAGATCCTTCCTGTTTTTAGGATGCACACACCAACACAAAGCACGTGTGACATGAAATCAAAAATAAACTGACTTTGGAAAAAACAAAGACAATCCCTTAAACAGAAAATAACTTGCTTTCCTGATTCTTTTATACCACCAATAACTAATGTTATATCTTTTGCTCTGATTTGCTTCAGCACAGCAGATCCTGGTGTGGAACCTGGTACCACATTTTTCTCTGCTGACCTGTGCAATTTCATTTGATGGCATTGCGTAATGGGATTTTTCCCCGTTGGCCAGTCTCCACTCCTTTGTGCCCCATGGAACGTTGAAATGAGAGGAGTCAGGAGTGAAATAGGCAGACACAGAAGAAGGTTTCTGATTTTTTAAAAATGCCTTGCTAAAGGAACAACCAAATTCCTAGAAACCAGCCTTTTAAAACCAAAATTCTCCAACATGGATGAGCCATCATAGAACGTATAGTCTGGCAGCAAGATGGAGTCAAAATGCTTAACCCCAGAAAGAATGTTGTGGGGGAAACATGTTGGGTGCATTTTCCTATTAGCCAAATTCTGCTAAGAGCCCCAGGACAATCAAGAAGGTAGTTCTCCTCAACTTTTCCCCAGTAAGGGCCATCCCCAGTGCTTGAAAAAGTGACTCCCTCTGAAGTTTACAACTCTTAGGCTCTTCCCAGGCCTTATAGCCACTAAATACAGTTCTCATTCAGTAATTCACCGATGTGCATAATCCAAAGGTTGTTCTGTTCATTATCCAGAAAAAAAGCCAAAAAAGCAATTACAGTAAAACCTCATATAACACTAAAACCTGGTTCCACAAGTCTTCGTGTTATATGATTTTTCGTGTTATCTGATCCTCTATGGGATCCATAGAGATACATTGTAACCACACAGGCTTTCGCGGTTGTTATCTGAAGCATCCCATAGGATCTTAATGTTATCTGATGCAATTCCTCCCCCCAGATTCCTTGATGTTATGCGATTTTCGTGTTATTCGATACTAATGTTATATGAGGTATTACTGTACCTTATATCTCCACCCAAATTAGCTGTGCCCTAGAGAAACCAGTTTTCTGCATTGCACAGCATGCATTTCAGCATACAAAACATTATGTCCTTTTAACAGCACATCTTCAAATGCAAGATTCTGTGTCCTTTTGAGAAATACTTCACTAAGCATACACCAAATAAAACCACTGTTCAAATGAATTCAGAATCATATCAGCCTTTCTCTAAGTCAGGGGTTCCCAAACCTTTTGGGCCACAGGCTGGTCATATGCTTCCTCCCACCAGAAACAGAAATAAAACATGCATGTGTGGGCACATTACATGGACACGCATGTGCATAACACTGCCATTAAATGACCCATGACTGTCATAAATGCATTTACAACAACTGTGGGTCATTTACGGTAGTGTTATGCACATGCGCATGTGCGTTTTACTTCTGCTTCCGGGAGCAGCATCCAGTGATGTGGTACAACAGTTCCTATGACCCCAATCGTAATGATTGTCAGAAGCATTGGCCAATGTAGTCCATCACAACTGAAAACCATCTGGGGAATGCTGAGATACTTCCAAGCAGACAGCTCCTGGAAGGCAGTGTGTAGCTATTGTGTGTATTTTTTCTTTCTATTTAACAAATGTATTGTTAGTAAAAAGACTTTTCCATTTTGTAGTAGAAAAGCATAGAGAGGCTATGTGTGAAAAGCAATGCTATACTGTATATATATACAGTAATACCTCATATAACATTAGTATCGAATAACACTAAAATCGCATAACATCAAGGAATCTGGGGGGAAGAATTGCATCAGATAACATTAAGATCCTATGGGATGCTTCAGATAACAACCGCGAAAGCCTGTGTGGTTACAATGTATCTCTATGGATCCCATAGAGGATCAGATAACACTAAAAATCATATAACACGAAGACTTGTGGAACCAGGTTTTAGTGTTATATGAGGTTTTACTGTATATATAAACCCACCTTAAAATTCCATGATTGCAGCAGAACTGCAGCATAAAAGCTTCATCTAGAAACAATGACAGGTGACAGCTCAAATAGGAGTTTTTCTCAGATATACCTGAAGACATCAGGGACTTAACTTGTGAGCATGTCTGTGCACTGCCAAAGCTTCTACTCTTACACTAAGCTTTAGCCCTTGTCTTAGAACTCTTGCCAGGACTTCTTTTGAATGCAAAAAGCTCTTTGCACTGTCTGAAATGATTTTTCCCAGGGCCTTTTTTACATTTCTCCCCAGAGCACTTCCATCTTCCCTCTCTACATTCCTAACACAAAGAACTCCTACTGATTTTTAAGCACCCCCTGACAATTTTATGTAAAGTCCTGGTGCTGATATGACGTTCCAAAGTATTACAACTGACAAGAGCTACAGAGTAGCCTACTGCAGTTTAATCACTCGTTGAAAGCAAAGTATAGGATGCAGCTCAGAGGCGTAGCTACTGCCGTATCTGCCGTATCAATTATACGGGGGGCCCGGGCTACAGGGGCCCCCAACGTGCGTAAGCAAAACAAATATTTACCCTTCCTAAGGGCCCCCAAACAAATTTTTATACGGAGCCCTGCCAAGGCACGCTACTCTTCTGATGCAGCTAGATAGGACAGCTGGTAATGACCTTTAAAGCCCTACATGGTAGTGGGCCAGGATACTTAAGAAACCGCCTCACCCCAAGAACATCTGTCCATCCCACCAGAGCGGACCGGAGAAGCTCTCTAGTTGTTCCATCTGCCAGAGAAGCACACCTCTCTGGCACAAGAAAGGAGGCCTTCTCTGTGTCCGCTTCAACCCTATGGAACCTCCTGGCAATGGAGCTGCGCCTCCAGATGGAGTTGCTGCCTTTTAGGAAGAACTTTAAAACCTGGCTGGCAGGGCAGGTATCGGGTACAGGTTGCACCACGACCCCAGCCCGCTGGCTAGGGTGAGTTCCTTCTCTCCCTCAACACCCTTTTAAAGTAATTTTAAGAGTTAGTTTTAAATTTTAAAAATTTAACTTTTGTTGTGGAAATCTTTTAGAATTTTGGATTCAAACTGTTGATGATGTTTTATATAAGATGTTAACCGCCCTGAGTTGCCCTGGCAAGGTGGACGGTATACAAATTCAGGTAAATAAATAAATAAATCTGAAGTTTCTTATGGATGTATAGTCATTGTCATTCACATGTTATGTTTAATGATCCTGAATAATGTTGGGGAGAAGAGTCCACACTGTACCTCAAATTGCTATCATTCTCCCTGGGATCAAAGGCCATCCCCCCCTCCTCTGTCATTAACACCGCCTTCTTCCCTACTTTTCTGTTAAAACTATATTTGATAGTATAAGCACTTCTAGGAAGGAACTGTGGTGGCCCAAGTAGTTAAGATGCTGAATTTGACAACTGGAAGGTCGGCAGGTCAGCAGTTTAAAACCCGTATACTGCACGATGGAATGAACTCCCATCTCTGTCCCAGCTCCTGTCAACCTAGCAGTTAAAAAGCAAGAAATTGCAAGTAGATAAATAGGTACCATTTTGGTGGGAGGGTAAACAGCATTCTATGCACTCCAGTGTCAAAGCATGCCTGGCACAAAGCATGCACAAAGCATTCAGATGTTTCTATGGAAACATCTGCAGACACAAACAGTGCTGGCTCTTTCGCTGTAAACAGAGATGAGCACTGGACCCTAGAGTTGGATACATATGGCTTTCGAGCAAGGGCGGCCTTTACCTTTAAACCAGGGCTGCCCAAACTATGGCCTAAGGGATATTGACATCTGGTCCACAGGATTACCACCATTACCAGAAGTGCCCTGCTGCCTCCGGAAGTTACAAAATCATGCAAAAATGCAGCAAAAAGATGCAATTTTTTTTAAAAAAAATGTGCCGCCCTTGGTCCCTCCTCCAAGGGAAATGGCAGAGGCAGGAAAAATGCTCAAAAACATTTTGTGACTTCACACAATGCTGCCGCTGCCAACAACAACAACGATGCCTCCAGGAGGAACCATGTGACCGACCCACTCAGCTGTTTGAAGGCGTGTGGTCAGGCCTCTGGCGGGAAAAGTTTGGGAATCCCTGCTTTAAGCACTTCTATGACACTGTAACAGCGCTGAATTGACAGAACAACTTGTGAAACTGCAATGTTTATTTGACATACTATTAATTTGGAAAACCATAATTAAAATGTTTTCTTTGAGGGAGATACAGGAGGCACTCACTTGAGGGGAATTTTCTTGCTTTACTGGTTTACTAGCCAGTATAATGTACTACAGTATGACAGTACTTTACAATGGAAAAATTCCCTCAAGTCAGTACCTCTTCTTTCCTACAAATAATTTTTATTATTATGCTTTTCCAATATAGTATCTGTATCAATCAGCTAAATATAGGCATACATTTTTTATTGAAGGTGGAGGAAGAGAAGGGAAATCATTCAGAATTAGTATAGACAAGTGAGAATATTTTAAGAATAAACAATTCCTGTTTCCTTCTTATTCTCTTTTTGCAGATGAAGGGTACACTTTCTCTGATGGTAATAAAATTCCCCAAAGCGAGGGGGGGGGAATCCTCTTTGGATTGAAACAAAAAAAATTACAGTTGAAGCTGTACCTCTAACAGACAGACATTCTAGTCAAAGATAGACACCTCCTTTATGCATTGCTTCAAATATCTTGCAACTTACATCCCACCCAAGCTAAACACAAGGAATGAACTCCATTCTGTTTTCCTAAAAAAGGGAAAATATCCACTTACCTAAGTTTAAGCCCATTAAACACAACAAGATCTTTTTCATCCCAGATACATCAGATCAGTGATGGGATGTAACAGGTTCTCACCAGTTCACCAGAACCGGTAGTAACTTTTCCCAGTGTCCCGGAGAACTGGTAGCAGCTTTTGAGGGGAACCACCTTCAGGGCTTACCTTTTCACTGGTTCCCCCACTGTGCATGCATGCCAAACACTTGGTGTGCATGCATGCCTACAGTGCTTGGCGCGTATGCATGGCCTCCTTGCTGTCCTCCCAAGCAGGGAGGAGGAAGAGAAGCTGCTAGCCTGAAGCTCCCTATAGCCTGCTCCCCAGGGTGACTCACCGTTGGATGTGGTGTGTTTGTGTGTATTTTAATGTGTATTTAATACCTTTACGTATATTGACATACTACCACAGTACCATAAAGACAGATTTATGTTTGGGGTGGGTGGGTGGGTGTATTTTAATGTAATTTTTATTTTATTTATTTTATTTATTTACAGGTTTGTGTTGTGGGTGGGTGGGTTGAGGGATGTGTGTGTGTGTGCTTATTTTTATTTTATTTTATTATTTTTTAAAAAAATATTTGCCCCCGCCCACACCATGACATCATGACGTTAGCTCCGCCCACACTGTGATGACATCACTGTGGGGTAGTAAATTTTTTGACATCCCACCACTGCATCAGATGGATTAAACTAGTAAAAAGTTTGTTACTGTGGATGGTTTGTGCTTCAAATCTGTTATTTGTAGATTATTCTGCCAAAAGACTGTTTCATCTCATCTCTTCCACCCCACTACAGATGTGCCACATAGAAAGGAAGAGGACATATTATGGGAGTACGAGTAGAGTTAGACTCCGACATAGTGTTACTGACAAATGTGGAAAAAATTAACATGGATAAAGAGAAAAAAGAGTTGATAGCCGCTATGCTCTCATCGGCAAGACATTGCATCGCCAAAAATTGGAAGAAGGACAGCCAACCTAATATGGAAGATTGGTATAGGGAATTGTGGGAATTGGCGTTGAACGATAAATTGACTTGGGAAATGAAAGTAAAAAAGGGTGAAGTAAAGGAGAATAGATTTTGGAGGATATGGCACCCATTTATAGAACACTCATTGTACAATGATAAAGTAACACAGCCAGCACCGGAACAAATGAGTTTTTGGAAGAATATTTGACTTTGGATTATTTGTAACCTCTCTGGATACTGTAAATAGCACAGGGTGTTATTATTTGTAATGTATATATTGTTCTGTATATTAGCTTTGTCAGTTTGTTGTCTGTCTTGTATGTCAGTAAATTTAATAAAGTTTGAAAAAATTAAAAAAAAAGGAAGGAAGAGGGCTAGTGGGATTACTAATCTGTACTGTACTATTCTGTACTGTGTATTGTTTACTATTTACTGTTTACTATTTACTGTTTACTATATCTACTGTTTACTGGAGAATTTTGAGAGTACCCTGGACAGCAAAGAGAACAGATTGATCTTAAAAGAAATCAACCCCAATTGCTCCTTGGAAGGTCAAATATTGAAGATGAAGTTAAAGTACTTTAGACATCAAATGAGAATAGAGGATTCGTTTGAGAAATCCTTGATGCTGGGAAAGGTCAAGGGCAAAAGGAGGAGGAGGCAGCAGAGAATGAGATGGCTAAATGGCATTGTTGACGCAATGGGCACAAAGCTGGGTGGGCTGAGGAGGATGGTGGAAGATAGGGGTTGGGAAGGGTCAGAATTGACTGTGCGACTGAAGAACAACAACTATTTACTTTGGGGAGATATTAAGATACAAGGAGCATTCAGCATCAGTGGATAACAGTTGCCAAAGAAAAAGGTAGAAGGGAAAAGTCTCCATCATTCATCTCTATGAACAAGATAACAGAGATGTTCATCAGATGCCGTGGGGAATGAATGGTAACCATTATATCACCTTGTACACACCCGATCTTACCTGATTTTGGAAGCTAAACAGGATCCGCCCTGACTAGTACTTGGGCTAACAGGGTTTACTAGGATCAACAAGCAGAACAAAACAGTATCCTGGCTGAAACCCTGACTCTTTCTAATGAAGTTTTACCTGTTCTTACATCTTCATCCTCCTCCCCCTCCACCACCCCGTGGATTAACTTAAATTCACTGGCGAGCTTGGTGCTTTCCAGATGTTCTGGATCCCATACCCATTAACTCCTTCAACAGTGGGTTTATGGGAGTTATCTTCTAAAACATCTGGAAAGCACTGAATTGCCCATCTCTGTCATAAAACAATATTTAATGAACAGTTCTAGACTACGTGTGTCCAGTTACTCATTTGGGGGACAAAATTTTGTATTTAAAAATAATCATAAAGCGTACGATTTCCTCCTCCTCTGTCAAGAAGGGTTTCGGGAGGCATCCGTTTGATGTCTCAGCTTAATCAAGATGTTTAAAACATGACTGGTACAGCAGGGAGAAGTATAAAACCAGTTCTGATTAGAATAGCTAGCATTCAGAGGAAACTTTGAAGCTTCATTATATGAGAAATTGGAGATTGTGTTGAAGGGTGATAGGGCCTTGTAAGATGTGGAGTCCTTTGAAGTTACTCTTTCTGTGAAACTCTGCATTCACCACTCACAGCCTTGAATTACTCGAGAGCATTAGAGGCTCCAGCACAGAGGAAAAGGAATTTTTTCCCCGCACTTTTTGAGAGCTCCCTTCCTGTACACGACTGGATTTTCTTTTTTGCAAACTTTGCCTTGACTGTCATTCAAGTTGTTTAAGTTATTAACTTATTTATAATGTACAGCAATTGCATTAAAGTTTTATATAATACTATGAGGGTTGGAATTCTATAGCTAACCTTTTGCCATATCAGGGTGATGATATCATCAGCTGTGGTTTGTCATAATTAAAATTTTCTGAAACCCTCTAAAGGGCCTGAGGTTCTCTTCAAAGAGAAGCTTTTGTGAGCTGCAGGATGAAATGAGGAGAAATGGAAGACTTGCCCTATATCCCATGTCCTCTTGATGAGAGATCCGGGGGGGGGGGGGGGCTGCAGTGGGGAGAGGAATCAGAAATGTTTAAGAAAACCTGCCATGGCTGATGACATCAGTTGTATACAGCTAAGTAATGCGACTGGATTTCAACTAAAATTTTACTGAATTATGCAATCGCAGTTATGGTTTTCATGACTTTTTTTACTCAGAATTTACCAACTTCTAGAGTTGCCAGGCTTTTTTTAAAAAAAAATAATTCCAGTTGACAGTTCCAAAGGAATGGCTTCTAGCATTACAAGAGAAACAGGGCAGCTATTCTGTCTAATGGATGGAGAGATAGAAGTGGGAGATGAGGGTATTTGAACATAAAAGTTTAAGAATAAAGCAGGGTGATTGTGTCCATGGGGACACATTCCAAAGACTACTGCAGGTACCTGAAACAGTGGCAAGTAATAAACCCTATCTACTACATTGTATATAGTGGTATCTACTGGCCAGTTATTGTAACTACACCTTGGAAATACGTTTTAAAACTAATTCCATGTACTATTTACAAGATACACAACACATAACTGAAACTGCATGTGCTAATTCTGTTGATATGGGGAGGGCTTCAGTGGTGGGCTGTCAAAAAGTTTACTACCCCACTGTGGGCGGAGCCGACATCATGGGCAGAGCCAATGTCATGATGTCATGACATTGTGGGTGGAACCAACTTCATGACATCATGATATTGTGGGTGGAGCCAAAGCAAAAAAAATAAAAAATAAAAAATACACATTAAAATAAATACATATAAATACAGTACATATAAATTAAAATAAATACATATACACATAAGACATAAATACATTAAATACACATTAAAACAAACTACATAAAACCCACCCACCCACCCCAAACACAAATCCGTCACTTACCTTACCCTGGGGTCGGGGAGCAGCCGGCAGGCAGGCAGAGCGGCGGCGGTGCGACAGCCTGGCGGCATGGCCTAGCCCAGCTGGGCCCAGCAGCGCAGCGCAGCCTAGTCCGGCAGCGCAGCCTGGCCCGGCCCAGCAGTGTGCCAAGGAGAGGCCGCCGCCGCTCCTCCAGGCGCTGCACTGTTTTTGGGCAGCCCAAAATGACTGCCCAGAAGTATGCATGTGTCAAAACTCCATTTGACGCATGTGCACTTCTATTTTTCAGTGCACATACATCAAATGGAGTTTTGATGCACGCGCAGTTCCAGGCAGCCATTTTGGGCTACCCGGAACTGTCATCTGAAGGGCGGCCAGAGAGGCAACCAAACCAATCGCCTGGGGGTTCACTACCCCCCCTGGCGATCCCCTCTGGATGGCGAACCGGGCGAACCGGCCTGAAGCGGGAGCAGCCCATCACTGGAGGGCTTCCATACTTTCCTCTTTATGAAAGTTTAGGGAGAGTTGTTACCTAATTGACAGATCTCTTGAAAGGGTTTAGAAGTTGGAACTTTGAGTATAAAAGAGAAAGAAGTTGCTTAATTTAGCCTAGTTACCTTTTAGGTGAATACTATACTCATTTGCTAATCTCATCTTTGTCTATGCTCTGAGGCAGTGCTGAAGTTGTACCACAACGTATGTATTGGCATACATTAGCTAGCTTTCTTGTTTTCTTGTGGTACTGTCCTTTAATTGCTTACTCCACAGCCTTTTGCCTATTTTGTACATATTAGAACTGTTTTTGAAGCCTTTGTCAAAGTGATATTCTGATTAGCAAGATAACTAGGTATGGCCTGGATAACACAAGTGTTAGGTGTCAGGTGGATATACAGTTGATTGCAGAATCATACTCAAGATTGCTTATCAATGGTTCCTTCTCAAACTGGAAACAGATAACAAGCGGGATACCACAGAGCTCAGGCCTTGGCCCAGTGCTCTTCAACATTTTCATTAACATGGAGGAGTGAATGTAGGAAATACTTATAACATCTGTGTGACAGAACATTGGGTATAATAGCTAATGCCTTGGGATTCAAAAAGATCTTGACAGGTTTAAACCAGGGACTGCCAATCTTTTTAAGACAGGGGCCAGGTAATGCTCCCTCAAACAATTGAGGGGACTAGGATGGTGGGGGCCCTGCTGTAAATGTTGCTGTAAACCGGATCCACGAAAAACACATTTACGACAGCCACTCATGCATTTACAGCTGTTTCTTCCAGCAGTGGCGGCAGCAGGAGCAAGGGCAACAGGCCAGATGATTTGGTGTCACAGGTTGGATTCAGCCATAGGCAGGCCATAGGTAGCCTACCCGTGGCTTAAACATTAAATTGAAAACAACAGAATGAATTTTAACAGGGATAAGTTCTATACCTAGGGGGAAAATCTCAAAAGCACCATTATATGGGGGATATTTGGCTCAGTAATACAAGTGAGAAGGATCTTGAAATTGTTGTTTCCTTTCTCTGAAGAGCTGCCTTGTTCCTGGTTCTTGCTCCTGAAGACCTCCTGCCCTGTTCTCCTGGTCTGTTGTGCCTCACCCAGATCCTTGCTTCTTGAAAGGGAGACCGAAATGGGTTATGAGACCATGCTTCAAATACAGTACAGTACGTTAATTATCATTCAGTGGAGGGACAGGATCTGTTCTCAATCATCTGAGAGTGCTGGACGTTAATAATGGCCTCAAGTTACAGGAAACCAGATATAGGCTAATTATCAGGAAAAACTTAACTGTTAAAGCATTTGTGTGGTTAGAACAATGGAACTAATTGCCTCAGGTGGTGGGAAGTGTTTCAACGTTGAAGTCATCCAAGGGAAAACTGGACACCCCTCCGACAGTTCTTTGATTTAATTTCCTGCATTGAACAGGGTTTGGACCTGAGGAGCCTCATAGGCCTCTTCCAACTCATCTATTCTATAATTCTATAAGAGAGTTGGTGGTACTAAAATCAGCCCTTGACTCTACCATTAGTGGTAGTCTGCGTGTTTTGTTGGTATTTTCAGTATTCCTACTTTGTAGGGTTGGTGTAAGAGACAAAGCACTTACCTTTGTGGCTTTTGATCTCTTGCTTGAAGCGCTACTTAGTTGGGGTGGATTACAATGTTAGAAGGGTACCAGGATGCAAGTAGTTTTTGTGAGCCTGTCTGACCCAGTACAACAGCCAGGGCCCAACTGTTATGTTTCAGACAGCTAAACATTGGGAAAGGGGCTTTCATAAGAGATTATTGGGCATCACCATTTTCAGTAGTTCCCAAACATCTCTGGGCTATGCTCCACCTAAGCAGCTCTAAAATCCTGATGCCCCTGCCCATGTGACATATAACTATTCCAATATTCAAAAAGTGGCTATAAACAGAGATGAGCACTGAACCCTAGAGTCAGATATGACTGGCTTTTGAGCAAGGGAGACCTTTATCTTTACCTATTCACATGGAGGAAGCCTAAAAGACCATTCACTGTTAATAACCCATTCTCAAATTGCCTCCCTTAAAAACCAATTGCCCTCCTGTGGGACTTGTGCCCCACATTGGAAACCACGGTGTTAGATGCTTCCTCCTCTCCCATTTTTTTACGATTAGTTTTGAGGCCCTAAGTATATTCCTGTGTAAACCTAACTTCTCAGATGTGACATACTACCTTAGTCATGTCTTTTGAACATCAATGCAATTTCATGGCTTCTCTGTAATAGTTTGGCCCTCAGAAAGTAGAAGGGAATTATGGAAAACATTGCTTTTAAAGAAGAATAGATGCTCTAATTTCATCTCAATTTCTCATTCTTCCATCGTGTTTCATCCGGTTTCAACTATTATTTCTGTGATTTCAAAACTGCAAAAAAAATCATCATACACATTTTAACCACATTTCTCTGAATATGAATACTTGCTTGCAAATTTACCTACATGTATAAATTCTCATTGAATTAAAAAATAACTTGTTGCAAGTAATAAACTGCTTATTACTTTGCAATGCGAAGTCACACAACTCAGTATGCAACCGATCATGTCAGTAGTGGTTTCTCAACCAAGGCAATGCATTTTCAAGTCATGCTGTTTCTGCTATGCCAGGTTAAGTAAGAAAGAGGATTTCGGTCAACAAGTAACACCTACATTTTAGATGTAATGAGTAACAATTAGTTAACTCCAAGTAACTTTTAGATATTTTAGAGACAAATTTCAGACCACATCCCCAATGCCCAGATAAGAGAACAAAGCGGAATCAACGAAGCTGTTGCTGAATATCACAAACAGAAATTGTGTTGGATACAACACTTGAATGACAGACGGGTGTTGTAAAGCAGCAGTCACCGAGTGGTATCCCACAGAAGTAAAAATATCCCTTGGCAGGCCCCCCAAAAGATGGGAAGACCCAATCGTGAAAAGTTTTGGTCGAACCTGGGGAAGAGCATGGCAGTGAAACAGCCAGTTTTAAGGAGGTCCTCTCTACCTGTTTGGGACTGCATTTTAGACAGAGCAGCCCACATTAGTGTTTGTTTCAAAAGCTTTGAAATGCAGTGTGTCCAAAAGGTATTTGGCAACTGGACACTTCCCGGGAAATTAAATTCATGCTGTAACTCACCATTAGGAAGAGATTATTGTTGATTATGTAGCCAACCATAGAACATTCTGCAGGAGACACTGAAAATGTGGCAAACTGTTCTCCTGTATCTCCATGCCACAGTTTGATCATTGCCTGAGAGTCTATGGTAACTGCCAGCTTATATGAAGGAAAAGTGATATTTATGAGTGGGGCTTTCTGTTGTGGACTTGACCAAATCTGTGTATCCGGGGGGGGGGGGATTAAAAATTGTGCCAGCTGATATTGTTAAAAACATTTCCCTCTAGTGAACTCAATAACTTATGTTTTGGCTATGGTGTGTATTTTAAAATATTAAAATTTTCATGACAAGTATTCATGATAAGTACTCTATTAGTCACCTTTATTGAAAAGAGAAAAACAGCACAGTTTTGCTATTTTAAAATTGTCTAATCATTTCCATTAACCCTCTACCTTTTTGAACTTGCCCCACCTCCGGACTTTGTTGTTCGTTTAGGAATTTTTCTTAAGTGGTTACGACTATTATTATAATATTGAATTTTGTATATTATTCTATATGTAATGTGTTTGATTGTCATATATTCTGTATTTACTGTACAGTCAAACCTCGGATAACATAATGACTTGGTTCCACAAGTCATGACGTTATCAGATTTTTAGCGTTGTCCGATGCATGCATCAAACAACGCTAAAAAAAAGCCCTGACTTTGCTAGCCTAGGGTCAGTTTGACTTCAGGGACAAACCGCGTGGTTTGTCCCTGAAGTCATCGCTGTGGTTGGGGGTTGGATTGGGCTACCATAGCAATCACTAAGAATGCAGGAGGGTCAGGGGGAAAGGCGCTCGCTTGCGCGCCTTTTCGCGTGCGAGCACCTTTCCCCCGACCCTACTGCACTCTTAGCAATCGCTACAGTTAGGGGTTGGATTGGGCTACCCAATCCACCCTCCAACCGCAGTGATCCTTCACTGGTGTGTGTGTGGATTGGGTAATGTTCTACCCAATCCACACACACACCCCCAGACAATTGCCTCAGATAACGCTAAAGAATAGTTATCCAGAATCGTTATCCGATGCAAGTTTTTTCCAAAAAACTTGCATCATTATCCGATTCTAGCATTATCCGATGCAGTCGTTATCCGAGGTATTACTGTATTTGATTGTCATGTGAGCCACCCTGAGTTGGGTTTCTTGATTGGGCGGAATACAAGTGCAAAAATTAAATTAATTAAATTAAACTTATTCCTCAATAGTCTGGTCAATCAAGGAATTTCAGATTTTATGCTATTCTCCAGTTAATTCTAAGTGTTAAGGGAGGGTTTATTTATTTATTTTAAATCCAATATTCTGATATCAAATTATATACAGAGTATTCTATGTACATTTATACCATTGTTGTTTTTACAAGACACCAAGACTCTTAAATAGAAGCAACAGTAACAGCAAGCTGATGCTAAAAAGTAGTAACAAAATGGCCCGAATCCTGTTGCAAAATGAAAGCCTTGGTGTGTGAAGAATAGAAGTGGCAGCAATGAGAGGAGAGGATAATACTGGAACTTCACTTAATATTTTTTTTCAAAGTTGGGTGCTATAAGTGTCACATGTTGAATCTGATGAGAAAAAGATACAGCATAACATGTAAGATTTCCAAAAATCCTTATTTTTTCTTGCTCATATACATACATGGAAACAGAAATTTCTCTTCAGAAAAAATGGGTAGAACTGGTTAGCACCTGTAAAATACAGTGGAACAAAACTTGGTACACCATCTGTAGGGGGTTATGCATAGGCATGCATAGGCACAAGTCCCAAATACGAGGACTTATTTCCTTGTAAAAGTAGAATATTTTTCCCAGTTATCTCAGGGATCTTCTGAAGAACTGCTCTATCACACAAGATTAACCAGCAGAAGATCCAAAAGGGGGATCTAGTAGGAACTAATTCATTCCAGATCCAAACATCATCAGCCCAGGCACACAGCAACGTTACTGCCATAAAATCAGATCAAACCAAGGGTAGTCCTAACTGATTTCCAATATCCACAAGCTGGGATGTGATAGCTTCAACTGATCAAGCTAGCTCTCATCCAGCTTTGCTATTTAGGACTGAGCTCTAAGAAGTCACAGATAATGAGACACATCACTGCTTCTTTACATACTTGTGTTGAAACAGAGCACATATGTTGTAGTCAATATGTTCCCATTTGAATGAAAATATGTTAGTTGGATAAGCAGAGAATTATTATATACAGTGGAATCTCGGTTAACAAATAGCTCTAACATAAAAATCGCATAACAAAAGGAAATTCAAAGAAAATAGTGGCTAAGTTTACAGAATTTTTTCAGAATGGATTAATTGGTTCTCAATGCATGCCTATGGGAAACCATGTTTCTGTTAATGTATTTTGGTTTTCAATGCATTCCTATGGGAAATTGCATTCAGTGCATTCCTAGGGGGAGTTCAGTTAAAGTAATTTTCGCTGCAAGAAACATCCCAGAGAATACGTTAATTACGTTAACCGAGGATCCACTGTACAAGTCAAGGTGTAAACTTTTAAAGGATCCTGAAAAGAAAGAGAAATAGCACAACTACTATACCTGAACAGTCATTCAAAGGTGACATCAGATGTAACTTGGGTATTTTCCACCTAATTTTTTATTCCCTTTAGCTGAATATTCCTTTTATCAATTAGCATGAGATAAGCTAATTGTTTTAATTGTGTCCCTGATCTAGCTAAAGTTAACTTAACTAAATTCTACAGAAGGTGACAGAACTTAACTGCCATTTACAAGTAGCCTTTTCTACTTATTCCAGCAAAACATGCTCACCAATCTTAACTGAACTGAGTTATAATACTGTACAGTTGTACCTAGCTTAAAGAGCATAATGCGTTCCACAGGATTGCTCTTTAAGCGAGTTTGCTCTTTAAGCGAAATATTTTTTTTTTTTGGGGGGGGGGGTTGCAAACCAGGATTTATTTGTTAAGTGAAGTGAACATTCAGAGAAAATTCTGCTCTTTAAGCAAGTTACTCTTTAAGCGAGGCGCTCTTTATGCAAGGTTTGACTGTACTTGATTAGCACAGTCTATAGTATTTGGTTATATTAGTACTTAGTATTTTAATTCCCTAAAGACTAAACTAGGCTATAGCATTTGCCCTGGATACTTCAAATAATCATGCAAGTATAAACCTGATATCAGAAATTGGGTACAGAAACAGTGGCTTATTAATAACAACCAACTGAAGGATTGCAGATAAAGTGACTAGGTGAACTGAGGTTTTTCTCAACTTACACTTTTTCTTAATATTACTGTTTGGTTTAAAATTTCATATGACTGATGAATATTTTGTGCTTCTCTACATCACTGATTAAAAGAGAATGATCCCATTCCTAAAATTAAGGTAACACATTAGGCATCAACTCTACTTTCAGCATTTATTTTTGAAAAAATAACTCTTGGCTAAAAATTTGACATCTTACACTTCAGAATACAAATTTGAAAAATGCTATAAAAACCGAAGACAAGCCTCAGAACTAGTATCTTCTTGTTGTAGTTTTTAAATCTAGCCCACTTTAAACCTCATACTTTGGTCACTTAGTCTAAGCAGTAAAAGGATTTTGAACATGTTATAACAATGAATTCACAATACAAACATGATTACCCTATAGACAACAGCCATAGCCATGGTCTTTTAACTCAGTCTATATTAAAATATGCTTTGGCAAAATAAACATATACAAGTACAGTTTAATTAGAAACATTATAATAGCAGCATTAATATGCTATCATAAAACTTCAGATGGCATGCATAAAATATATTATATTTATGTCCAGACAAGAGTTCAATGCAATGCTTTCCCCTTACATAGTAATTGATCCAGACATAGACTACTATTGTTACATTCTTCCCCCAATGAAACAGAAAACATTTTTCATTGTACAGTATTGCTAAAACAAAATAGAGTGATATACCAAATTTTCTGTTGAACAGTTCAGAAAGCATTTCAAGCACCTGAGTTAGGTCTTATAAACAAGGTTTTGTAAGAAAAATTCCATGAATGTATCCACATCTCAATATGAATCTAAACACTTTTTTCCTTACAAAATGTGTTACTAGAAATATACCCAGGTGGACATAACTATACTAGAGCAAAAACTTTAAACTCCCATTGAATAAGATGATTTTTGATTAAAAATAGAAGGCAAAATGTACTCATTTACATTAGGAAAAGCTTTCACGGTATAATACTGGGACTCTTGCAAAGTTAAGAAAATACTGATATTAAAGGTACAAACAATCACAACATTAAGGGACAAAAATACTATTCAAGGGAATCTCAAAGAAAGAAACGCCACCGAAACACAGGGCATGTTGCATCATTGTGTGGACACATGGCAGTCCTCCCCATCATGTCTTCTTTTATCATTTGAAGGACTCTTTCATAGTAAATGGTCACTTCTTAGTAGTCTGGTCCTTGGCTTCTGACAATTACTGCTTGTGATATTCTTCATCACTGCACAATTTCAAAATAGTGCAATATGGCCATAATATGCTGAGGCATGAAAACATACCCAGTGTAAAGTGCCATTCCAAGGATAGACACCAACATAGAATCTAAATTACAACAGTAAAGGAAAAATCACATATTGACAGTGTGTTGAAGCCACAATTGGTGAATGGAGTAAAGCCACATTTCAACGTGTCATAAAAATATCTGAGAATGGTATCATATACGTATCCATGGAAATCTCACTTATATTAAATGGGACTTACTCCCAGATGAGTTGATAGAGAAGTAACTAATACAAACTATTAATCAGGAGCAAATATAACTATATAACTATCCCCAATGTTTCCTAGCTGTAAGTATTCAGAAGTTAGTTGTCTAACAGTTCTTCCTTCTGCTGGTGCTTTGGAACCATACAACAAATCCAAGACAGTACAAGTGACAGGTTACCTAATCTTAGCACATGCTAAGATTAGTTAATAACACTATTCCATACTGACAATGTTGATGTGGCCTGATATTGTTGATGCTGTTGATGTGGCCCGATACTGGGCGGATGTCATCTAGGTTCTGTTTGTTTTATATACTGTACTGTATGTTGTCTTTAACTTTGTATGCTATTACTGCCTCTGACACGAATAAAGAAGACTGACACTCAACAATGTTATGGTACAAATTAGTACAATATAATACTAATGAACTAACTAGATTTGAATTTGGATCCATTAAAGTGCTAGGATAACATATCTACAAATCCTCAGTAAGCTTGCCATCTTATAAGGAAACAAATGAAACTGCTCATAAGGAAGAAAAACATAAATTTCCTAGTAGTCACTTGCCTGTTTGCTTAGGTTGTTAAGATACTAAACATACCAGTTATCAGACTAAATGCTACAGGACTTTAGTTAACTGAGGCCCTAAACTGGGTTTATGTTAAAATAAACTGCAGTTGGAGTCTAATAAAGTCAAAACTTTCCCATCCTGGTTATGATCTATCAAAAAGCATACAGGAGTCATATGAAGCAAACAAATGTAGGTGCCTTCAAAGAAATATGAATTAAAGAAAAAAATAAAGAAATAAAGACCTCGCCGCCGCCCCTCCCCCTGCACCTACACCAACTGCCAGGGGAGGAAGAAGCCAGGGCAGGTTGAGGACTTCTTCGCCGCCGCCGCCGCCGCCGCCGCCGCCGCCGCCGCCGCCGCCGCCCCCCCCCCCCCCGTGCCCATACCAACATATTGTATTGTAATATAATGTATTGTTTGTCAGCCACCCTGAGTCACCACAGCGAGTGGGCGGCAATATAAATTTGAACTAATAAATAATAATAATGTCACACCAAGCAGGAATTTATACTGCATAAGCACATAATTAATTACTTTGGTTCTTTATCTATTTGAAGGAACTGCAAAACAAAAAAGCTCATTTATACTCACAACAGCAGCCAGACATAACTGTTTCACCTGGCAAATGTCCTAAGAAGTCTTCTCATGTCTAACTAAAATGCAAACATGCAATGCACAGTAACAGAAATTAGCAATGTTGTGATGCCTTAAATTCGATTTAATGCACACTTAAACATGAAAATGATAAACTCAAGTCCTTGACTGAACAAAATAGTAATCTCAGCTAGATGAATTGCCTTGAGGACTGAAGTTATTTCTCTGTAGTGGAGTTGAGAGCTCTGTTAAAAGAAGAAATGTCTGGCAAAAAGCATGAAATGTAAGGTGGCACCTTGCTACACTAGTGTATAAGCATGCCCTGGGCTTCCCTTGTCATTTTTCTTGGGCTTTCAAATGCTATTTAATCTTGGAGATAAATTTAAGATTATATTCAAGGCATTATAGAATATATTTAATTAATGTTCATTCACTTTGAATTCTAGTCACTCTAAATTTGCTTACCATTTGCCAGAAGCTGTAGAATGAGCATGTCTGCTTAAGCAATGATGGCTGACAATAGATTTAAACCTGTTTTTTAAAACTAGTAAGACACAGTATTTCTACTGGAAATTTTATTGGAAATATTTGTTATAGTTTTCATGAAGGAAAAATAATAAAGACATTATAATATTAGAACTATAAAATATGTGAGGACAAATAAAAAAAGATTGGCAATTGTTTGGGGGAAAACATGGGCTTATTGGGCTTATTTCTCTCTCTGTACTAGATAGGCACAGAATGCTGTTACCTTTCCCACCAAAGAGGTACCTATTTATCTACATGCAATTATTTGCTTTCAAACTGCTAAGTTGGCAGTATCTCAGACAGATGATGGGAGCTCACTCTGTCATGCAGTGCTCGGGTCTCAAACTGCTGACCTTCCAGTCTAAACTACCATGACCCCAAGAAATAAATGATACTGTATAAATCATAGTAGTCTAGTTCTAGCAATATTAATGAATTAATTGGATATATTAGATTAGATTTAAGTGTATGTTTGTTTGTACTTACTTACTTACACTTATATCCCGCTGCTCTAGGGAAAAAAATCATCCCTACTCAGGGCGGCTAACATCATAAAACCAGTCATGTAACAATGAAAAGTTAAAACTTACACACAATAAAACTCCCAATAAAATCATCACCACACATTACAATAGCCAGAAAGTACCACAATCCAGGACCCTTAAAATGCAAGCTACTTAGGATGAAAAGGAGCCGGGCAGCATATCTAACAACCAGAAATAGGCAGCATATTCCCAAAGGCCTCCTCAAAGAGCAGTGTTTCTAGTTGTTTTTTAAAAGACTTCAGGGATGAAGTCTGGCGTAGCTCAGCTGGAATGGCGTTCCACAGCATTGGTGCCACCACTGAGAAGGCCCTTCTCCTTGTCATGGCCTTTCTAGCCAGTCTCAGGGTTGGCACCTGAAGCTGTGCCGACATTGAGGAGCGAGTGATGCAGGCTACTGTCCTGATGGGAAGATGTTCCTCAAGGTAAGAAGGTCCCAAACCATTCAGGGCTTTAAAAGTTAGCACTAACACCTTGTACCTGATACAGGCCTGCCAAGGCTGGGGAGATATGCTCAAATTTTCTCACTCCCAAAATCAACCTGGCTGCTGCATTCTGGACTCGCTGAAGTCTCCGTAGCAGGGACAAGAGAAGCCCCACGTAGAGAGCATTACAGTAGTCAATATGAGAGACTACCAGTGAGATAACTACTACATATCATGAGGGAACACCTGTCCAAGAAGGGACACAGCTGAGCAAGGAACAAATAATTCAAGATACAAGTTAGATGAACCACTGTAACCCGACAAAACAGCTAGGTACTAAGACCACTCAGGCCCACTAAAAACAGCAAAAGCTTCCCATCCCAGCACAGAATCCATGTTAGGTGACCAAGCAAAGGTGGCAACCAGCTGCTTAGTGTCGATCCCAGTTCCTAACCCAGACCTTCTGCTCCGCTGTCAAGCCCTACAATAAGCACAGAACACTGTTACCTTTCCTGCCAAAGGGCCCTCCAGGTCCCAGTATCTCCAAAGCAGCTTAGCCAGTTGCCATGACAATGAAAGATTCCCAGCACTCTTGTCCCAAAACAACATAAAGAGGAAACTTTCCTCTTAGCTCTACTAGATAAATTGTACACTTGGGATAAGGACTGAAAAGAGCAGGAATTTGATCGTGATGAGACTCCAGGTTGACTAGCCATCCATCCTTCCAAGGATGGTAAAATGAGTACCAGGCAGACATGTTGGGGGCAACGGGTGCAAAATACTAATTAACTTGTGAACCACCCAGAGTGCACTAGGCGCTATGGGGTGGTATATAAGTATATACTGGCAAAGTGGACTTGATTCACATAAGTTCACATTTAAAATACAGGAGTTAGTCTTTAAGGTGACACGTTTTTGTCTTTTGTTGTGGTTTTATTTTGTTTACTCTCCGATAACATAAATATATGTGTATATAAAATGAGTACCTAGCATGTTGGGGGCAAAATGCTCATGAACTTGTAAGTCACCCAGAGAGTGCACTCAACGCTATGGGGCGGTATAGAAGTGCGATTGCTCTGCTCCATATACAGTAAAACCTCAGATAACACTAAAACCTGGTTCCACAAGTCTTGGTGTTATATGATTTTTAGTGTTATCCGATGCATGTTAAAATCCTATGGGATCCATAGAGATACATTGTAACCACACAGGCTTTAGCGGTTGTTATCTGAAGCATCCCATAGGATCTTAATGTTATCCGATGCAATTCTTCCCCCCAGATTGCTTAATGCTATGCGATTTTAGTGTTATTCGATACTAATGTTATCTGAGGTATTACTTGTAATTGCTATTGCTTTTTATTTATTTTTTATTTATTTATTTTATTTTATTTATTTAGATTTATTATCCCGCCCTAATCAGGCGAACCTGACTCTAGGCGGCTTACAGAAAATTCATAAATTAAAACCTTGAGGTTCATAAATTACTTAAAAGTCAATTTAAAAAGAATTTTACCTGCAACCAGGACTCTCTGAAGGTGGGAGGCCAAGGGAAAACAAAGCAGCCCAGAAACTTGTTTTCAAAAACAAGCACATGAGACAGAACCCTCCCTCCTAAGGAACAAGGGGCTGCGGTGGCTCAGTGGTTAAGAAGCTCGCCTTGCTAGCTGGAAGGCTCGCGAGTCAGCAGTCGAGAGCCGGGTACTGCAGGACGGACTGAGGGCCCGTTTCTGCCCCACCTCTTGGGGACATGAAAGGAGCTTCACTTAAGCGTTCCCTGCCCAACCCACAATAATTTCTGACACGAAATTGTTATAGGAACAAGGGGGTCAAGGGAGGGGGATTTCTCTGCCCCCACACTCAGCTTCTCCACCACCACCACCACCACCCCCGGCTGTCCTTCCTCCCTTCCTCTCCCACAACGTCCTCTACCACCCAGCCAAGCCAGGCCCAGCCCCTGCCGCCACGCACCGCGCCCAGTGGTGTCAACGGAGCTTCCCCGGGGCTGAAAGAGCGAAAGGATACTGAACACCGTCCGCTCCCAGGGCTCCAGCATGTAGAGCGCCGTCACCAGCAGGTACTGGTAATAAAGCCACGACATTTGCTTCCAGGCCGAGCTCAGCGCCATCTCGCCGCCAGACGGGCAGGAGGAGGAGGAGGAGGGAGCGAGGGAAGTTGAGGCAGCCCCCCTCGCTTCGCAAAATGGCTCCGCCTCTTCACGCTCCTCCCACCCCCTCCCCCTCGTTTCTAGGCAGCGGGATCACGTGGGGGCGCGGGACAGGCCAATGAGAGTGGGAAGGAGCCAAAGGGGCGGGGCTTAGGCGTTCCAGCCTCGGCCTGAGGAAACATGAATAGGACGGGTGAAGCCTAGAGAGGCGCCAATGATTTCCCCAGGGAGTCTCCTTGGAAGTCCTGGTGGCGCAACGGAAAGGTCGCGAGTTCGAGCCTGACGAGGAGATCCAGGTGGACCCAGCTTGGGGGCAAGAATGCTAATACAGTAATACCTCATATAACATTAGTATCGAATAACACTAAAATCGCATAACATTAAGGAATCTGGGGGGAAGAATTGCATCAGATAACATTAAGATCCTATGGGATGCTTCAGATAACAACCGCCAAAGCCTGTGTGGTTACAATGTATCTCTATGGATCCCATAGAGGATCAGATAACACTAAAAATCATATAACACCAAGACTTGTGGAACCAGGTTTTAGTGTTATATGAGGTTTTACTGTACAGTAAAACCTCAGTTAACACTAAAACCTGTGAGGATATAGATCTCCCCGGACATTGTATACAGCACAAGGGTGATGTTAATGATGCAATTGAAAATAATGTGGAGAAATTATGTTCTAAGAAATGTGGTTAAAATAATATCGCTATTTAGAGAAATTTGTTATATGATCTTCACAATTTTATGTATTTTTGTAATTGTTTTGTTTTGTATTTTTTTAAATACCTAATAAAAAATTTATAAATCTTAAAAAAAAAACTAAAAAAACCCCACTAAAACCTGGTTCCAGAAGTCTTGGTGTTATCCGATTTTTAGTGTTATCTGATGCATGTTAAAATCCTATGGGATCCATAGAGATAGATTGTAACCACACAGGCTTTAGCGGTTGTTATCTGAAGCATCCCATAGGATCTTAATGTTATCCGATGCAATTCTTCCCCCCAGATTCCTTAATGTTATGCGATTTTCGTGTTATTCGATACTAGTGTTATATGAGGTATTACTGTATACTGTACATTGTGAACTGCCCAGGGAGTGCACTAAAAGCGCTATGGGGCTGTGTAAATTACTTATTGCTTTTATTTTTATATTAAAAAAAAGAATCCCCTCCCACTTTGTTTTCCCCTCAGCAAGGATGATAATACAGTACACCCAAGCTTTTTAAAGTGGTAGCTGTGCTATGTTTATGCAGGCATATCAGAGAAAGAAACAAAGACAAAAAACGTTGTGCCCCCTTAAAAGCTAACTGCTGTTTTAATGCAAGTTTTCTTGAACCAAGTCTACTTCCTCAGACACTTCATTCAATATTTACTATCTATCTTTGAAAAAGCTGGCTTGAGACTCAATATCAAGAAAACCAAGATAATGGCAACAGGCCCTGTCAGTCCCTGGAAAATAGATGGGGAAGAAGGAGAAGGAGTGACAGATTTTACTTTCTTGGGATCAAAGCTCACTGCAGATGGTGATTGCAACTATGAAATAAAAAGGCGACTGATTCTTGGGAGGCAAGCGATGAGAAACCTGGGGAACATAGTGAAAAGTAGAGACATCACATTGCAAACAAAAATTCGTATAGTCAAAGCAATGGTATTCCCTGTGGCAATGTATGGTTGTGAGAGCTGGACCATTAGGAAAGCTGAGCACAGAATAGATGCCTTTGAGATGTGGTGCTGGAGGAGAGTTTTGAGAGTCCCCTGGACAGCGAGGAGAACAAATAGGTCGATTCTAGAATAAATCAACCCTGACTGCTCCCTAGAAGGTCAAATTGTAAAGATGAAGCTAAAGTACTTTGGACATCAAATGAGAAGAGAAGATTCAGTTGAAAAAGCCTTGATGCTGGGAAGGGTGGAGGGCAAAAGAAGGGGGCGGCCAAATATGAGATGGCTATGGTATTGTGATACAGAGCTGAGTGAGTTGAGGAGGATGGTGGAGGACAGAAGTGCCTGGCGGACAGTGGTCTATGGGGTCACAGAGGGTCGGAATCGACTGTGCAACTCAACAACAAAATCTTTGAAGTGATCGAATTTGGCAGAGATACCATAATGTCTGTGTATTAGCTGTTAGTTGAAGCAAATTCTGTTTGTGTTTTCTTGCTGAATCTATTGTCCAAATGTGCAAGTATGGTGAAAAAGTCTAAATTACAACACAATGATGTTGTTCCTCTAGTTCAGGGATTCTCAACCGATCCGCTCTCTCAAAGGCTTTGGCTTTGGTTTAGTCAATGAAATAGAAGTAGAGATGTTTCTGGTATTCCCTTGCTTTCTCCATGATCCAGCGAATGTTGGCAATTTGGTCTCTTAATTCCCCTGCCTCTTTGGAACCCAGCTTGTACTACTGAAAGTTCTGGATCCACATACTGTTCAAGCCTAGCTTGTAGGATCATGAGCATGACCTTGCTAGCATATGAAATGAGTGCAACTGTATGAGTTTGAACATTCTTTGGCATTGCCCTTCTTTGGAATTGGAACGTAAACTGGCCTTTTCCATCCCTGTGGCCGTTGTTACGTTTTCCAAATATGCTTGCGTACTAAGTGCAGCATTTTAATGACATCATCTTTTAGGGCTTTAAATAGAGATATCTATTTGCTACTGCCATTTAAGAACCTAGTTGAGGACTACAGTTAAAGAAATAACACATTCTAGAACAGTTCTAGAGTAAAAGCAACCTTGTTTTGAGATCAAATTAAAAGGAAAACAAACAAAAAATGGAACTGTTTGGGTTTTCTTTTAAACAAAAGTGGCATTTTTGGTTTCTTGCATTTAATCTTAGCTATACATTGTGCTTGAATTTTTTTAAAATTTATTAGAAAACAGTTAGATTTTAACATGATTTTAATATTGTATATTTGAACAACAACAATAAGAATTTCATGTGAGAGATTACTCTGGGTTGAAAGGATTTTTGCTGGAGAAACTCTGCTCAGGGGTTGCCTGGATGAGGCTCCTTTCATGTCTCCGAGTGCAGCCTTTGGTTATGGAAACCTGACCTTCCAGTCTCCAGCTCAGTGTTTTAACCACTAAGCCACTGGGGAGCTGCAACAATAACAATGACTGCAATTCAGTACTAACTAGATTAGGACTGTTGAATCAGTGGAAATTACAGAGAAGTTGACTCACAAAGTTCCCACTAATTTAATGGGCCTTCTCTACTTGCATTATGTACTGGATTTCAAACAGTGAGTGGAGTGTCATATTTTCCTTCTTCCCAGCTATTAAAATCATGTTAAAATCTAACTGTTTTCTCATAAACTTTTTTAAAAACTTCATCACCATGTATAGCTAAGGTTCAAAGAGAGAAACCAAAGGTGCCACTTTTGTTTGATACAGAGAGATCACTATCAGGAAAGTACTTGTGCAGAGTATTCAATTTTGATGTTAAATTAAGGCAGTTTTAATATAAGCAAGCAACATTTCAAGGAACTGCAACTTCAAGCAAGTTGTTAGTAGACTGCAATTGTACAATAAAGTTGAAAGCAAAATCAAAATCACAAACTTTGAACAGTTTGTTGATGCCAATGTCTTTTTTATGTTTGCTTTTTATTTATCTGTATTATTAATATACATTTCAGTTTTCTCCCAAAACTATGACTCAAGGAAGTTTACAACAAGATTAAAGGCAGATATAAGCTAAGGAATCTTGGCTTGATCGTCCTCTAGCTTTTAACCATTTTGCTGCACTTAACTGGAAAAATAAAATATGTAGCTACACATCAGTTTGGAAACAAACTGCCTATATACATAAAATAAAGTTTACACTTTACCAGTACAGAGAGTGTGAAGGATAAAATTCCACATCAGATAAGTTAGGGGAGTCTAAGAATAAATGACTCAAAAGGGAAACTTACATAGACTGCTTTAGAATTTGAATGCAGTCTTAAACAAAGTCATGTTTTCATCTTAGCAATGGCTTGCTAAAACATTGAAAAAATGAAAGACCTCATCCTTATCTAAAACAGCCACCTCTGTTGAACATTTGGTACATTTTACTGGATGGTATATCTCCTCTTCCTCTTCCTCCTGTTTTTCCCGACCAGCAACAGAATCACTATTCTGCTTGAGTGTTTTGCGCCCTCTCTTTGTCCTCTTGTTCAATGGTTCTTTGTATTTCAAAACTTCTTCTTTGATAATAGTGCAGTTCATCACAAACATTGCTCTGTACTGAGTTTTATATGAATCATGCCTGAAAAAAGGGTCAGGAGAGAAATGTGGTGACCTTTGACAGGATGTATGCTTCAAAAGTTATAACACTTCATGTTTTGGTTCCAAATGATTTGCAAATGAAGGAAAAGCAAAAATGTTTGGTTCAGTTTCAGAAAGATAACAGTCTTAAAAAGATATGCAATACTACCATGTATTGCAGACTATCTGGACGATTTTCCCTAGCCTTTTGTAGACAATGTATTGCACCTGATGAAGTAAGCTGTTACTGATGAAAAAGATCATACCTCAATATTCCACTTTATCTATCACCATCATCCTATCTCTCTTCCAGTTTTACTGGCTGGTGCCTTCTGAAAATGAAGGTCTAAGTGTTTCATGTCTGAACTAGTACCTGTGTCTGATTCAAGGTAAGTTAATTACGCTGCATTTCCAATTAAATTACTGAGCCATGGTGCTTTGGGCTCCACTAACTTCAGTGAATTTAGAGCACGGGTTCTCAACCTTTTAAAGCTGGGAGCCAAACCTTGCACACCCTGACTGTTGGTGGGCCAGATTGTTGGCGGCGGCAAGACTACCCCGAGCCCACCACACCAAAAAAGGCCCTGCACTCCCACACACATCGCTCCCCTGCTTACCAGCCTGGAGGAGCTGCATGGTGTGGGTTAAGGAAAAACCCCGCAGACACTGGGAACGCCTCCGCAGCCATCCAGAAGTCTCTGCAGCCACCAGAAATGTGTCAGCAGCAAACAGAAACACATTGTTGGCAGCCAGAAATGTGTCATCAGTAGCTAGAAATGCAGCAACAGCAACCAGCAAACCCCCCTCCCCAGCTGCCAGGAATGTGTCTGCGGCCTCCAGCAACGCACCCATGGAGGCATTCCTGCCAGCAGTGGAAGCATTCCTGGTGGTTGCAGGGGTGGGGGGTGTTTCCGGCTGACACTGGCATGTTTCTGGTGGGTGACATCGCATTTCCGGCAGGCACCGATGCGTTTCGGGCTGCCAATGAAGCATTTCCAGTTGCCACAGATGTGTTACCAGTAGCTGCAGACACATTCCTGGCAGCGGTGGAGGGTGTTCCAGCAGCTGCCGACGCATTTCTGGCAGTTGCCGACATGTTTGGAGTGAAGTTAGGGGCCAGATTATTTGGCGCCATGAGTCAGATCCAGCCCACAGGCTGTAGCTTGCAAAACCCTGATTTCAAGCATAACTAACTTAATCTAGACTAGAGCAATCATTTGCTTTAAACTGGAAACAAAAATCTTTTGTAAATCTTAGGGCTTAAATGCAACTGTTAGTCCCTATAATGGTATACCTGTTGAATTGGGAAACCTTATAGGTCAGAACTATTGCAAGTTCCGTTCATTTACAAGGCCCATTTTTGTCGGGACTAGCAACTAAATTTAAGATGAAGTATTAGAAAGTACTACTGAAGGAAAATACTCTGCAAGAAAAAATAAGACCCACTTGCTATTTAAAATTTTGGACCTGAAGAACTGACCTCCTCCTAACTCCCCTTTTTGTGAGCATTTTATTTTGTTTGCAAGCGCAAAGTCAGAACCTGTTTCTCCATTTTACTCATATGAGCTGCTTTGTGAGTTATTCATGGAATAAGCCTGCCTCATTTATTCTACAACTCGTGTTTGTCTCCCATGTCCTTAAAAATGAAGGTTATAGTTCTAGTGGAGCCGTGTGAAGAAGCAGTAGCTCACATCAGCAGCAGACTCTAAACACAAATAAAAAATTGCCTTAAATTCAAGTCATTACCTCTGGCAGTCAAGACACAATGTTGTCATGCAAGCAGGGCAGTTCAAAACAGCATCACTGTTAGGAACAGCAGGATGTTTGGTCTGATGTTGAGACTGTACACTTTTTACACTACGATATCTGCAAGAAGATAGTATTCACGTCAAGAAAAGCTGGTTAGGCATCTTTACTAAACAGACAATGCTTTCCCCAACTAGAAGTATGAACATGGAATGACCACATTCCTATATGCATGAGTAAAACTAACACGAAGAGTGAGTTTAAATGCCTGCTTTCATTATGGCTCCCTTGCAGTCAGGAGTTCAATACACAATCTAGTTTCTTTCCATTTCAGCCATTATCCATTTTCACACAGATAGGAGTAAACAGGCAAAATAATCCCAATTGTATGTGACAGTCTTCCTTATCAGGCAGACCTAAGCTTTGAGGAAAGGTGTGAAATATCTTTTCTAATTGGCCTTTAAAACTGCCCCCCCTGCTCCTGCGATGATTTCAGCCTAAACCCAATTGCTAGTTTTACCCAGAGAAAACACACTGATTCAATTAGTTAAACACATAACCCCTACTGATTCAAATGGTCTATTCTAGTTGAGACAAGGAATCAAATTCAGGCCTATATCGTTTTATTTGCTTTGACTACTATATTTCCAAATATGCTTATCAGCAGTCTTATTATGTCATGTTTCAATGGAAAGGAAACACAGTTCATGATGGACAGGTGGTTGCTTACCTGTAATTGTAGATCTTCGAGTAGTCACCTGTGCATTTACACAAATGGGCTATCTTCTGAACATGTGCAAACAATTTGGAATGTTTCAAAGCTGTTAACGGAGCCTGAAGCTTCTCCTACGCACACAGTCCTGCCTAAATGTTCCCTCAGTTCAGGTGTTGTCGCTGCTAAAACAGCATAACAGTGACAGATTGAGGGGAGGCTGAGCAGGATGTGTTAATTCACAGGTGACCACTCAAAGAACTAGTTATAGGTAAGCAACCTGTCCTTTTTTGTTATGGTCCCTAGGTGAGTAGCTAGCGCACATATAGAGATAGTGGGATGTCACTTCATGATGGTTGAGAGCACCTTGTGGCTGAAGGAGGCACTGAACTTTTGTCAGATGTCAATCTTGCAGGGCCAGAAGGTTCTGACCAGGTTGCAGCAGGATAGATGTCACTCAGGTCTAACAGCATGGATGAAGGCTGACATTGCTGACATTTTCCTGGTAGAGTGGGCTCTAAGGAGGCGTGGAGGAGATTGATGGGTCAGCTGGTAAGAAAGAGTGATGGTGGCCATGATCCATTTTGACAGCTTTTGGGAGGAGACACAGAGGCCATCTTTGAGGCTCCCATAGCAGATGAAGAAGGGGGAAGTCTTGCTGAAGGATTTGATGCGGTTAACACTGAAGGTGAGAGCCCTGTGGACATCTAAGGAGTGCAGGTGAGTTTTTAGAGAGTTGGATATGTATAGACTGTAGGCAGCAGAATCAGTGTTTGCAACATGGATACCACCTTAGGAAGGATATATCAGTGTGGAGGACAACCTTTTCTGGAAAGAACTGGAAGTAAGCCGGGTCACAACAAAGGGCAGCAAGCTCACCTGGCTGAGGCGATAGCAATGAGGAAGGCTGTCTTGTAAGGAAGCAGGTGAAAGTCTGCAGTGGCTAGCAGTTCAAAGGGGCATTGGGTCAGGCACTGGAGAAAAGGTGGGAGCAACCACTGAGGGCTGGATAGTTTGACATCAGGGTACAGATTATGGAAATCTTTGATGAATCTCCTGAAGGTCAGATGCTTAAAAGTGGTCTCAGAATGATCATCTTGGTAGGCTATTATAGCCAAGAGGTAGAGAAGAGGGGCTGAGTCCAGACTATTTGGGAATAATTAGCTCTGGTGGAAGGTTTCCTCAATTCCAGCAAGACTTTTCTAGAAATGGAGAATTCTTGGCCCTGTCAGGTTCAGAGTCTGGAGAGATGGGTGGAATATTGTTCCACTGTGGAGCGTAAGCAGAGCTGGAGAATTGGGAAGGCAGAGGTGGTCTGATGTGATGTCGAGGAGAG
Source organism: Furcifer pardalis (assembly GCA_030440675.1). NCBI lineage: Eukaryota > Metazoa > Chordata > Lepidosauria > Squamata > Chamaeleonidae > Furcifer > Furcifer pardalis. Next base: position 39,945,127 of record CP126894.1, on the reverse strand, counting down.
TGGCAAACCACAGCTGCGTGGGCCACCACAGTGCAGTCAGAATGGCATTCACTCTGTCACGATGCAAACTTGCAACTATTTGGCCTAGCAACAGAATGGACAGGAAGAGGTAGGCCGATTCCGAGCACCATCTCCTAGAGATCATGGCCCGGTGCCTGCCAAAGAGCAGTATCTGGGGCATTTCATGTTCAGGTGTGAGACAAAGAGATTGATGGATGAAGTGCCTCAGTGAGGGAGCTAGACTTCATTCATGAAGGTGCAAGGTTCTGCAGCTAAATGAATCTGCGAGGCAGTTTCAGGCACTGGCTAGGTGAAATACAATCAGAAAAACATGTTTGCACCAGGTAGAGGAGCTTTAAAAATGGCCAAGTGTTCAAGGTGATTTTTCTTTTCTACAGCAATCCACAGGGTATGTATTTGCCAGCCTCAACAATGATCTCCCCAGCTGAGGAGACTTGCATCTGTGGTGAGCTGGACCATTGGTTTCAGGTCCGTGAAGCTTTGTCCCATTCAGAGGTTTCTCTGTCAAGTCCACCAGTGGAGTTACAAGTGAAGCTGAGCAGTACAATGTAGACAGTTGAAGCCATCAGTCCAAGAAGGTTTTTTGTGACCAGAGCATAGAGACTGCTTTGTGTGAGAAGAAGGTGAAGACTGTGCACCTGAGTTTCCGACATCTGTCTGTGGGCAGGAAACCCCTCTTGATCAGAATCAAGAAGGGCTTTGAGAAATTTGATCAGTTTAGACAGAAATGTGATTTAGAAAAATTGATCTTGAATCAGTGATTCAAGTAAGATTGAGGGTGAACTGGACATCCTTGTGAGCTCGAGTTTCAGAATTGGAAACAATGAGGGAGTCATCCATGTAGGGGAAGACTTTTATTTGACTGAGTCTGAGGAAAGCCACCACAGACACCATGCATTTGGTGAAAAATGAGAGGGCAATGGACATTCCAAATGGGAGGAGAGTGAATTCAAACATTTAATTGTACAGTATGAAATGGAGGTAATGACTGTGGCACTCCCTGACAGTAATATAGAAGTAGGCATTTTTGGGGTTGATAGTCACGAACCATTGGCCCTTTTGGATAAGAGGTAGGTTTTCCTGCAAGGGGATCATTCTGAACCATTTGTAGGAATACACATGTTGATGGTGCGAAGGTTGGATCTGGAACAGTGGGTCTCGGTTGGGAACATGGTTTCAAAGGCTGTTTAGACCAGTCAGATGACTTCTTGGCATTAGAGGGAGATTTTTTAAATTTTTATTTTATTTATTTTTTTGGAGATGGAGCAGAAAGTTTAAAGGAGCTTGTAGTCTTCTGCTTGTCTGAAGTTGACAACTTTGGCAGTTGAAAAACAGAATGCAGCTTTGGCAGAGAAGGTTGGAGGAAGACTGTTCACTGCTTCCAGTGATTTCTGCCGCAAATAATGCTTATGGCAAGGCTCCCTGTTCTTAAAAGCAATCTTGGTAATTATTTTGCAAACAGAACATAGTTCCATTTGATGGCTCGTACCTAAACAATAAAGACATTTAGACTGTCCGTCCTTTAAAGGGATTTTGTTGTTACAGAGGCACAATGTTGAAATGGGGCCACAGAGGCCATAAAAGGCAGCGATTGAACAACAAACTAACCCTGTCTACAGTAATAGCATTTATATACACACATTATCTATAAAAAAATTAAAGAATAGATGAAATGACAATAAGAGAACTATATACAAGATTATTATTTGTGGGCAAAGAAAACACAGAAATTGAGAAGGTAGAACTCTGAAACAAATTGTTGGGCGTAGTGGCAGAAAAAGAACTAAGGGAAACGCTGGGCAGGATTGCACATGCAGGGGAAGGTAGGAGAAGCTTCAGACTCCATTAACAGCTCTGGAACATTCCAAATTGCTTGCATATGCACAGAAGATAACCCATTTGTGTGACTCACAAGGATCATGGTGAAGAATATTACTACTAATAATAAGTTTAAGAATAATACCACTATTAAACAGGTACAATCTTGAATGAAACATACTGTCAGCTGAGATATTCACTCAAATTATACTCATTATCTCCAACTATATCCATTGGAATTGTTGCCTTTCTCACTTTACAGGTTTTGCAACCCTTTTCAAGATATCATCCACTCTATCCACATCCTTCTCTATAAGTAAATTCACCAGAAGTTCTTTATAGAAAAATAATACAGAGTTTTGAAAGGTAAGTATTGAGAAAAACATGATGGTATCTTTTAACAACAGAGACAGCTGCTTTGACCGTTAAAACCCAAAACCCCACATCTCTATTTCAGTGCGATTTAAATTGATAAAGTGCTTTACAAGAAGATTTAATAAACCAAAATGATCAAACTTCTAGTTCTTCTTTCCAATAAGGATTATATCTAATATTAAATCTCTAAGCTGTCAAGAGCACAAATTCGCCATCAAGTCTTATCTAGGTTGCTAGTGAGTAAGTATAATAAATAAATTAGTTTAAGCCTAATAACAGTTACATTTCTCACTACAGTCACAGTGAGAAATGTAACAAAATTTTATTAACTAAATGTCAGTTCTGATTAAATCCCATGGTTCTAAATAAAGAGTCAAGTTCTTACCCTCTTCTCTTCATGTCCACCCATGCCTGGTCTCTATTGTCCTCTTCTGGATCATAGAACAACTCATCATTAGTTGGAATTCGACGCTGCTGGTGTTTTCTTTTTTTCTTAACTTCTGGCCCGACTGTTAAGTTTACACATATATTATTAGAACATGTACTCCAAGGAATGTGACACTGAGAAACCACATCCGTTTTCATAAAACGACAGTTGCTACGTTTAAAAAATAAAATGTAGTGTTTATCCCACCAATCTCAGAGACACTCCCACTCCTAAGCATATCCCCCAACCAGCTTCTTCAAACTACATTAAGTCTTTGCCCCACTTCATTGTCAGAACACGACAGACTATATTCCAAGAGTGCTTTTGTTTTGACAGCAAAAAAATAAAACAGTCATGGTGTGAAAGCTCGTCCTCTCCTAAGATAAAATGTCGAATTGCTGACAAAGTGCCAGTTATACAGAGTGTAAATTATAGTTTACTAGAGACATATGAAAGATCTTGAAGAATTTTCTGCTTTACTGATAGGCATCATCTTGAAATTTTATCCCTCCAACCAACTCTTTTATATTTAATTGGCTGCATCTGAATCCTTCAAAAATTACAATAAATTAAAACACAATAAATTAAATTTATAAAATAAATGTATTAAGTCAAACACAATAAAAAGAAGCTAATGACATAGCCAGAGAACTTGTGTAGTGGTATTTCACTTCAACAAGCCATTTGGTAAGCTAAGGCAATACATTCGATAACATCTACTAAGAAACACACTGAAGACTTTGGGAAGCCATGATATTTTCCAGCAGAACAAAGAAAGAACAGAGGAAAATGGCAAAATGATGCCCTTCTAGACAAGCAGAAGGCCAAAGCCTGCCTAAAATCCAGAGTATAGAAGTAACTTCTTAAAGCAGGGGTTCTCAACTTTTTTAAGCCATGGGCCAGACCACTCCCCTCAGACCGCTGAGCAGACTGGACTGGGGATTCCCCTTGCCATAAATGCTGCCATAAAAAGCATCCGCGGCAACATGGGCCACATAAAATTATTATTATTATCATTATTATTGCTGCCTACTTGCCAAGGCAACTTTGGATGGCTCACAAATATAACACAACACACAAGCATAAAATTACCAGAACCTTAAAACTTTAAAAACCCTTTAAAACCGTTAAAAATACTTTCCCAACCTCCAGAGTTAAAATTATAACTAAAAGCACAACGGCCTTCATTATATAAGCCAGCGGGGGGGGGGGGAGGCTACGGTATCACCAGTGCCCCACACCTGCTTTGCCAGCCAGGTTTGTAGATCTTTCCTAAAGGGCAGTAGCTCTGCCTGGAGATGCAGCTAGGTCGGCAGGAGGTTCCACAGGGCCGGAGCAGATACCAAAAAGGCCCTCCTATTGCTATAGAGATGAGCCTCTCTAGCCAGTGGCAACTTTTGGGAGCCCTAAAATGGTGCAGCCCCCATGAGCTGTAGACTGAGAACCCCTGTCTTAAAGTCAAGATATATTTTTTTAAAAAAGCAGGAGGTCTAGATTAAGATGAATGGAGTAGATAACCTTTGAGAGGAAAAAAATCTCAAGATAAAGGATTAATTTGCTATGAAAGTCTAAAAACAGTTAATTAGATCACAGAGCACACAATTCCAGTGTTTATGGTGCTGCAGTGATGTCCCAGCACTAAATTATGGTAATGCCATTGTGACAGCCTGATGGTAATATGAAAGTAGGTATCTTTCAGACTGACAGATGCAAATCAACATCCTCTGTGAAGAAGCTGGAAGATGTATGTCAGAATGACAATCTGAAATTTATTTGGAAAAATAAATTGGTTGACTCCACACAGATCAAAGATCTGACAAATTTGCATTTAGGAGCCATAAAGTACTTGAGAAGAAGCTGCTATGCCAATACCAGTGAGGGATTGGTTCAGTAGAATGAAGGAAATTTCCTCTCCTAAGGCCTACATCAGCTTTGGACCTGAGCATCTCTGCAGTAGACTGTGCTCTTCCAGTATGGAGCACATCCACACATGTGAAACAAACTGACATCGTTGTTAATGAGGCAATGTGTACAGTGACAGGATACCTCAAACCTACACCAGTTGGGAAAATATTTCCTCTTGTTGGTATCACTCCACCTAAGTTAATGAGAAAAGTACCCACAGGTGCAGAGAATTACCCTCCACATCCTCTGAATGGATATTTGCCCCAGGTCAGCTGACTCAGATCCAGGAAGAGCTTTTTGGCAAGAACAAACATTCATGAGGATACGCAACAGAAAAACCAAATTAGAAGGAGCTCACTGAACAAGTAAGATTAAAGGAGGCTATGGCTGAGGAAATAACCACCTCTATGTTGGTTTGAGGACCCTGAATAGGCTTTGAGTCGGAGTGCCTAAATGTATGTCAAACATGCTAAAGTAGGGCTGCTGGCAGACAACAACAGGTTACATGAATGCAGAGACCAAGATCCCAGCTCACCACTGCCAGGAACATCAATTGATGAGTATTTAATTTTGGCCAACAACAAAGCCGAGAATGTGGCTTCATTTTGACAGTTTAACGTTTGATCTGGACACAAAAGACAATGATGGTGATGCTGGATAATGGCATCTACCATCATCCTAAATCTATGTTGCAAATATTTTAAATTCAATAAATGTAATTTAATATGGTAGGAAGAGTGTTGTTATTTGCACAAGGATACCCTTTTAACACAGAGAGTAAGCCAGACTGTAATTACTTTGCTTGGTGCTCCTCTGTTTTAGTGTGGAATCAAATAAGTTTAAATGAGAGCTACAGCCTATTGTTCCCATATGACAACCCATTCATGGTTAAAACTGTTGTAGACAAAGGTGCTATATACAAACATATGCATGCAGAAGAAAATTCCTGGCACAGGAGAAGGCAGAAATATTAGACACATCACCAGTTATTTACCTTTTTTATCTTCATCCTCTGAATCAGAATCAAAGTAAATATCGTCATAGTACTTTACAGTGGAGGAAGATCCAGGTTGCCCAGCATTAGAAGTATCACCTAAGATACAAAACACATTGGATCACTGTACAGCAATGGACACCTAAATATTCTCTTAGAGATGTACTCTAACATTTCTTGTAGGTTCTGTAATTACTGCCACATTCTGGTTCTTAAGTATCTGTTGAGTGAACAAATTAATTAATATTCTCTATATCCTACCACCTATCAAAACAAGCACAGAGCAGCTGCTTGGGCCACCAAGAATGTTCTAAGATCAGTTAGGGGGCACCCATACACACACATAATAGAGAAAGAAGAACAGGAAAGTACAGAACTGTATGTTATTGGTTATAGTTATATCTCACACTTTTTTAAAAAAATTAATTTTGAACCTTAAGGTTTTAATTTCTGGATTTGTAGGGGTATAGTGGGATTGTTTAGTTTGTTTTGCACTCATGTGTGATCTTTTTCTTTTTTGTAAGCTGCCTAGAGTCAGGTTCGCCTGATTGGGGCGCGATAATAAATCTAAATAAATAAATAAAAATTCTTCCAATGAGTTCAAGTGGGCACATATGGCTCTTGGCCCATCCTTCCCACTTTACTATCACAAAAACCTGTTCAAGATAAGGTAGAAAGAGTGTCTGATTCAAAGTCACACAATTAATGTTTATGCTTCTTCCTGAGACTGTAATCTTTATACATGAAGCTGCTGAACTAATTCACAGCCGAGTAATGGACCTTCCATATCCAAGGTCAGTACCCATCTATCCACTGCATCACCTGACTACTCTCAGTTAAATTTTCCTACTCCTCAGTCAACATGAGAAGCCCTATATCTGTAACAGATTAAATAAATTCATTATATTTCTAAGAACATTTTGCAACACTGAAGCACAGGTGCTAAGCACACTTCCAACAGGTAAGATAAACAGACAAATTAGACAAGAAGTGCACAATCTGCAACCCTACAGATGTTGATGGTCTGCACTTCCAAGCATTCCTCAGCATGTGCCATACTAGCTAGGGTATTTATTTATTTATTTATTTATTTATTTATTTATTTATTTATTTATTTATTTGAATTTATATACCGCCCTCCTCGCCAGGGCGACCCAGGGCAGTTTAAAACATCATAAAAACCAAAGCCATTACCTAGAACTTCAAAATTACAATTATTAAAATTTTAAAAGATACAATAATCAATCAAAAATTAAAAGCTAAATGTTAAAGATTAAAAGACTAAGGGAGAGATGGAGCTCAAACTAACCAGGGTAAATGGAAGTTGCAATTCAACAACATGTAGAAAACCACCACAACAAGAATATGATTGCACAGTACTCTCCAAATTGTGCACTGTAACATTCAAGCTGGAAGAAGGGTGGAGAAAGACTTTCAAGGAAGCACAGATAGACTGAAATCTATTGCTTAGCACAGTAACTGGAATAAGTGTAAACCCTAGGGATTACTTGGTTCAGCCTAATGGGTGGAGAAATCTTGTGTTAACAAACCATTGCCAATTTGTCTATTATCTGTATCCTTAGCTGAACATGAACATGACTCTCATCACATAAGAATAAATATAGTGGTACCTCAAGTTCCCCAGGACTTTTTGTACTAGGAATGCATTGAAAACCTTTTTTTTCCCCTGACCTCTGGAATGGATTAATTTGTTTTCAATGCACTCCTATGGGAAACTGCATTTCAAGTTACAAATTTAAATTCATAACTCGAGGCATTATTTTCAATGGATTTTCAATCATATCGTGAAAATTTCTTAACACGAGTTGTTCGTAACTCAAGGTACCACTGTATAGGGAATATCTATTTGTACAGTCAAACCTCGCATAAAGAGCGACTCGCTTAAAGAGCAGAATTTTCTCTGAATGTTTGCTTTGCTTAACAAATAAAACCAACCAAAAACTCGCTTAACAAATAAATCAAGGTTCGCAATCCCCCCCACAATTGGTCAGTTACAATGGTGTTTCGCTTAAAGAGCAAACTCGCTTAAAGAGCAGTCCTGTGGAACGCATTATGCTCTTTAGGCGAGGTACCACTGTACTGTGTTTGAAGAAGTTGATTTTGATCCACAAAAGGTCACATTACAACAAATCTGTTAATTTTTAAGGTCCTGTAATATTTTGCCTTTTTCTTGCTCTATTTCTCCTTTACTTTCGTCAACATGGAAAACAAAATAGTCTGCAAATCCAAAGTTTAAAAAAAACACAGATCAAGCAATGTTCATTTGCTGTTATATGCAAGGACAACAGTTGGAAAGAAGGACTAAATGAACTCATGTATTGAGTTAAGTCTCTGGTGAGCAATTTGTTCAGGGGCCCCTCTGAGCACAGGAAGAGCAAAAAAAGGATTCAACCTCTTCAAATGCTGTCATTTTCTTCTCTCATTACCCAATCTTTTTATACTGAAACTGACTGAGAATCTGGATCAGTTTGGTTCTCTGTACAATAAAGAAGAACTGAAGAAAAGAAACTGCACAGGATTGGCATAGACCAGCACAATATGTAAGAATAGTCAGTTGTCAGAGAGGCAATTCATATTTTACAGTTCAATAAAAGTTCTTACCAGTAAGTTGTGACTTCCACTTTCCCTCAATGTTCTTCATGGTGGAGGCTAGTTCAGCTTCCATTTCCTTCTGGAATTCATCATCACTAGAAGACTCGCTTTCTCCTGTCAGACATTCCCGTATCAATTTACGCTTCTGATCAGGAGTCCCATTTAGGAGAACATCCACTTCATCTTCAGAGCTAAAACATTATGAAATTTTGAAACCTTTTATTCAAGGTTAGGATCATCAGCTGTTAAACAAGAGTCCAGGATTCATCCACTGTGGTATAAATGGCTGGACTAATGGATTAGGACTTGAGAGAGCAAGGTTCAAAACCTCAGTCAGCCACCAATCTAACTGGCTCTGATCGTGGATCAGCCATTATTGCTCAGTCTACCTGACTTCAGAAGATTATCTAGAAGCTAAAAGAAGGAAGGAGGAGAGCCATATATGTTGCCTCAGACTCACTGGAGAAAAGGCAGGGTATAAATAGTAAGAAATAAATTAGGCACTAGAGTTATCTCCCTTTTTTTATGATTTGTGTTTTACACTGGTACCCCGGATAACGCTAAGACTTGGTTCCACAAGTCTTAGCATTGTCCGGTTTTTAACATTGTGTGATACATTGATCGCACAATGTAAAAAACAAACCCTGTTACCTTTCTAAAGAGGCAGGCGGATCGAGCTCTGCACCAGTTTGTTTGGGGAGAGACTGGGTGAGCCCACACTTACCTGATCTCTCCCCAAACAAACCAGCACTCCCAGCTGACATATACAGTAAAACCTCATATAACACTAAAACCTGGTTCCACAAGTCTTCGTGTTATATGATTTTTCGTGTTATCTGATCCTCTATGGGATCCATAGAGATACATTGTAACCACACAGGCTTTCGCGGTTGTTATCTGAAGCATCCCATAGGATCTTAATGTTATCTGATGCAATTCTTCCCCCCAGATTCCTTGATGTTATGCGATTTTCGTGTTATTCGATACTAATGTTATATGAGGTATTACTGTATGCAGATGATACCACCCTAATGGCAGAAAGTGAGGAAGACCTAAAGAAGCTCCTGATTAGGTTGAAAAAGGAGAGTGCAAAAGCTGGATTGAGATTCAACATAAAGAAAACCAAGATACTGTACTGCAATAGCAACAGGCCCTATCAGTTCCTGGAAAATAGATGGGGAAGTAGAAGCAGTGACAGATTTTACTTTCTTGGGCTCAAAGATCACTGCAGGTGGTGATTGCAGCCATGAAATGAAAAGCCGACTGATTCTTAGGAGACAAGCAATGAGAAACTTGGGGAACATAGTTAAAAGCAGAGACATCACCTTGCAAACAAAAATTCTCATAGTCAAAGCAATGGTATTCCCGATGGTAATGTATGGTTGTGAGAGCTGGCCCATTAGGAAAGCTGGGCACAGAAGAATAGATGCCTGTGAGATGTGGTGTTGTTGGAGGAGAGTTTTGAGAGTACCCTGGACAGCGGGGAGAACAAATAAGTCCATCCTAAAAGAAATCAACCCTGACTGCTCATTAGAAGGTCAAATAGTAAAGATGAAGCTAAAGTACTTTGGACATCAAATGAGAAAAGAGAATTTATTTATTATTTATTTATTTATTTAGATTTATTATCCCGCCCCAATCAGGCAAACCTGACTCTAGGAATTGCATTTCATTTCAAATTTATACCCCACCTTGCTCAGGCGAACCTGAGAAAGCTTTGATGTTGGGAAAGGTGGAGGGCAAAAGAAAAAGGGGGGGGCGGTCAAAAATGAGATGATTAAATGGTATTGTAGATGCAATGATGGGCACAGAGCTGGGAGGGCTGAGGAGGATGGTGGAGGACAGGGGTGCCTGGCGGGCAATGGTCCATGGTGGGGTCGCAAAGGGTCGGAGTCGACTGTGCAAGTGATCATCAAAAGTCATTTAAGATCACAAAGGAGGTCTCCGCTCTCTCTTCGCGCCCCGCTTTCTGCCTCCCCCACCCTGGATAAACAGCCCGGAAAGGGAGGAACGGCTACCCTAACGCCCACCCATCCCCAAGACCTGCTTTCTGCCGGATCCTCATCGCTGGGCTCCTCGACCACATAAGGATCATCCTCTTCCCGCAGACGGCTCATGGCAGTTTATGGAACCAGACAACAATCGCCAGCCACTCTATACTCCCCCCCCCCTCCGCAGCAGGAACCCATCGGTTTCTTCCGGTTCCTGTTGATGGGACGTTGGTCCGTCCCCCTATTCTGTCCCGCAGTCAAATAACCGCATCACCAGTTCCAGCCTTTCTGATGGTTGTGCTGGTATTCTTATGTAAGGCGTCAAAGGTGCACACAAATTGGCTGATCCGTGGTTCGTCTTTCATGTACAGGGGCAAAACTGAAACCTTCCCTTTAATCCAGGGGTGCTCAAACTATGGCCCGTGGGCCAGATCCAGCCCCACCACCAATTCATCCGGCCCACCATCCATGAAGCCCTCGTTGCTACCAGAAGTGAAAGTAAAACATGTATGGGAGCGCTGCACTTCTGCTTCCGGGAGCAACGAGGGCTTTGCGGGCCAGATGAATTGGCGGCAGGGGCTGGATCCATAGTGACCGCCACCCGAACCATGTGACTGGCCCACGGCCCGAAAAGTTTGGGCATCTATGCTTTAATCTGACCAGAAAAGGGGATTTGAGCAGGCAGTCTTCTCTCTCTCAACCCACCCCATTAGCAATGGCATTCAACTGACTTCCATCCACATTTCTGATCTCAGAGCCAGGATGAGCTTTATGGCATTAGAACAAACATTCTCAAGGATAGATAAGAGCAAAATCAAATTAGAAGATGGAGGAAGGAGCACTCTGGACAAGGAACATTAAAAGAGGCTACTGGCTGAGGAACTTGACCTCTCCTACGTCACTTAGAGGACCCTAATCAGGCTGAGAGTCGGAGTCCCTAAATGCAAGACCAACATGCTCACGTGGGGGCTGCTGGCAGACAACAACAAACTGTGTGAACGCGGAGAGATACAGAACCTGGCTTATTTACTGGCCTGCTGATTACTGCCAGAAACATGTACTGATGAAGATTCAATTATGTACAACAAAGCCACGAAGGTGGCTTCATTTTGGCATTCCAAAGTATCCGGCCCAATCAGCTGTCTGAAGGGGCATGGCACAGTCCATGGCAGGAAAACATTGAGAACCTGATGTCATCATCGTCTGCAACTCATATACAGCATTTAAAAATGTACAATAGGTTTCAAAATCTAGGCTAAGCTGATTTATTATTGGTTTATTACATTTATACCCTACTACAGTATTCTAAGACAGTGCTGAAGTTTAAAACTTCTTAAAATAATAAAAACAGATGAAATCACTTCTCAAAAAAAAATTAAGTAAACCAATCCTACTGTAAAACCATTACAATCAAGTCAATGTTAAACCCATCAATATCCAATGATACAATCAAAAGCAACACAGAAGTGTGGGTTAAACTTCATACATCTGGCTAAAAAGATGTGTTTTAGGTAAATATCACCCTTGCTTGAAAGCCAGCTGTATCTGACTCTAGGGTTGTACTCATCTCTGTTTATAGACAAAGAGCCAGCACTGTCTGCGTTTGCAGATGTTTCCATGGACATGTGGCAGGCATGCCTAGACACCGGAATGCACAGAATGCTGTTACCTTCCCACCAAAGTGGTCCCTATTTATCTACTTGCAATTTCTTGCTTTCGATCTGCTAGGTTGGCAGGAACTGGGACAGAGACAGGAGCTCACTCCATCATGCAGTACTCGGGTCTCTAACTGCTGACCTGCCAACCTTCCAGTTGTCAAGTTCAACATCTTAACCAGAGAGCCACCGCACTGCCCCAAAAGATGTGTTTTACTCCCTTTTTAAATCAGTCAAACTGGAAACAGATTGTAACTCACAAGAGTGTAGTTCACATTCTGGGAGCCACATAGAAGACCCACTGTTTCTTAGGCAGTTTGCTGAAACTGTTGCTATTTTAAAATGGATCACTCCTTATGATCTTAATATCTGAACAGGCTTGTAATGAGAAACGTGATCCCTCAGGTCCCAAGCCATTTAGGCCTTTAAGGTTTTGGACCTATAGACAAGTAGCAACCAGTGCAGGTCTTTCAGTTTTGGGCTCATATGGTAAGTTAGCAACCTAGTTGTTGCATGCTGTACCAAATGATTACTCCAGGCCTTCAAGAGTAGCCCCATGTACAGCACACTGAAGTAATGTCACTCACAACCCCACCCCCTAGCTTAAAGCTGAAGTCCAAGTCTTCAAACTATATTCGTCCAAAACAGGAACCATTTAAAAAGTAGTTCCAGAGAAATTCTATAAAATTTGTTTATACATTTTAGTGCAAAAGGATAGCTTAAAAATACAACAAAACAGTCACACCAGAATTTTAGGAAAAAATTCACTGATTTCACAGTTTATTTTATAATAATTGAGTTTAGTCTAAAAGTTAAGGCAAACATACTAATGCATTTGCTTTCCTTTTGAAGACCTATTATAAAGATTACATAAAGTTTGCTCCAAAATTTCTAAGAAATGTTTGTTATTTGAAAAAAGTTAGGATGCTTGATAATATTATGTGGAGTAAACAATACAATGCTTTATATAGCAACAATATTCAAACACTAGTGACAATAATTAATTAATTTGAAACCATTTGTTTCAAATCAACTTCAGAAATTACAAAGGCAGTAAAATAAGAGTGGCAACAATATTTAATACTATCCTTAAGCAAGAACATAATTCTACTGGCAAATTTCACAAAGAGAAGATCCAAAAAGTTTGGTTTTCTGAGCAATAAGAGCATACAGTGATTAACTTCATGTGTAATTATTTGTGTAGAACGACAAATATGCTGTTGCTTCATATTATTTGGAATTACTCTGGTGGACCTTAGGCTTTTTAAAAGAAAAAATTGGAGCTTGTTTGTGTGTTCCCTGTTAACCAATTCCTCCAGCAAGCTGTAAATGCGAGTTCAAAGTCACAAAGTAAACCCAGTAGAAGGCAGCCCTTGTTAATGGGGAAGAGTAATCCAGGTTTATGTATCGCCATTTAACACTGCCAGACAGCTTTGCAACAGCTGTAAGTTACCCTGTAATTGGAAAACAAACAAGCAAGCAAGCACACGTTAATAACAATGTTTAGTATTCTATAGTTCCAAATCTAGGGTATTAAGTGAAAACACAAATTAGTATAATTTAAGTAGCTGCTTATTATTATCAATGCAAACAGCTCCCACTTCTGTATAAAGCTTTACAAAGTGGCAGCTGTTTACAGTGATAATAATAAGTAGCTACCTTAAGGTGAAGCTTTACAAAGAATACCAAGATTTAGCATATGTTCTGAACTTTCATGAAGCATTTTCTCCAACTACAGTCAAACCTAGCATAACGAGCGTATCACTTAGGGGAAAACTCACATAATGAGCAAGTTTTTCGCTACGTAGTCTGACTTGCATAATGAAAATTTTCGCTATGCGAGTCGGACTTTCCCTATGGAAAAACTCACATAACAAGCGTTTCTATGGGGAAAACTTTCTCTATGCGAGTTTTCCCCCTTGAAAAGCTTGTAATGCGAGTTTCCCAATAGCAAAACAAACTCGCATAGCGAGCAGCCTCGCAGAACAAATTAAATTTGTTATGTGAGGTATGACTGTATATGTCACTGATAATAACATGTAGAACAGAGGCCAAGATTAAATAATTTTATGTAAGGAATGCAACTTATAATCACTTTGCACAATTTGAATGTTCAGGTCACATAATATCTGTCATCACAAAAATTCCCCTCTAATATGCTGCCCATTCTCCTATCTGAAATCCAGTCTGTCAATACCATCAAAACATCACAGAACTTTACTGACTATGTACATCCTGTGCATAGTATGGTATATTACAGTGAATGTTTATAGCTAAAACTCTTTGTTTCAAGACAACTGGTCAAATACAGTATGTTCTTAGGAAATAACATAATAATAAATTATTATTATATAATAATAATAATAAATCTAAATAAATAAATAAATAAATAAAATGTTTACTTTCAAGCTCCAATGTGAAGCCTCCCTTTCCCATTATTTCTTGGAGTAATGCTCCCTTGCATTTGTCTCTACTAAGCCACACTAATAAACACTAGTGACACACAGTAATACCTCGCATAATGAACATTTCGCTTAGCAATTAACTCGCTTAACGAGCAGACCTTTCCCCAAAAGGTCTGCTTCGCTGAATGAGCAAAAACTCACTTAACGAGAAGTTTTGCATCTGCAGTGTGTTTTGGAACGCAGTGGGGGACTCCCCCGCCGCGTTCCAAAACACTCCGCAGACACACAGCACGCATCAATGGAGCGTTTGGGAACAGTGTGGGGATCTTCCAAACACCCCTGACGCACACCCCACTGACACACGCTCTGCAGCAATGGGGTGTTTGGGAAGGGTGGGGGACCTTTCCCGTACCCTTCCCAAATGGCCCGCATGCACGCGTGTGTCAGCAGGGCATTTGGGAAGGGTACGGTAAAGTTCCCCCACCCTTCCCAAATGCCCAGCTTCTGCGGAGCGTGTGTCAGCAGGGTGTTTGGGAAGGGTGGGGGAACTTTCCCATACCCTTCGAAAGTGCCCCGTTGACGCCTGCTTGCATGCAGGCCATTTGGGAAGGGTACAGAAAAGGTCCCACCACCCTTTTCAAATGCCCCATTGCTGCGGAGTGTGCGTCAGTGGGGCGTTTGGGAAGGGTAGGGCACCTTCTACGTACCCTTCCCAAATGGCCTGCTGATGCAGCGACGCGAAACACATTTCCCTATGGGAAATGTGTTTCACTGAACAAGTAACTAGCATAATGAGTAACTGCGTGGAATGAATTTTGCTCATTATGCGAGGTACAGTATTACTGTAATTTAAACAATAGGATTCAATAAAATCTAAGTGTATTTAACCTCACTATTAAATTATTTAAATTAAAATAGTTTACTGATAGCATTTACCTCATTTGTTATTGCAAAATGTATTCAAAATGTAAGCACTATTAGAATCCTTCAGGCTTAAACTGGGGAGGCAGCCAATATACTTTGCAAGTGGAAGATGTAGGGTCTGATCCCTGACATCTACAGATATGGCTAGGAAGCACCTACTGTTCAGAATACTGGGCTCAATGAACCAACATTCTGACTCAACATATAGGACTTTAATATTTCCTAGTTCAGGATTACATTCTTAATTAAGGCACCGTGATTATGCCATTTGTTTCAAGTTTGAGATTACTGACAGCCTATTGTTAAACACAAAATAAGCAGTGTATAAGTGATTGTGCTATATTTCTTTGGTGGTGGTGGGGAGGCAGAGCATCTATTCTGTTAAACTAATGGTGGGTACCATGTGTCCCACCACACACTCTTCAATTTCAACTCCCATCTTCCCTCACGACTGATTTGCTAGCTAGAGTTGCAAGGAGCCAAAACCCAACATTATCTAACAGGCCATGTGTGTTCTACTACAGCATTAAGCCATGTTCTGCCATTCCTGGCTTCTAAACTACAAAGTGGTTAAGATGCAAGGAAAGTGTTACCACCTTAGCATGCTTCAGTTCCAATTCTGCCAGTTCCACTAGATTCTTCCGGAAGGCAGCTACTCTTCTTGTTTTAAAGTCTATTAGTTCTGCATGAGGGAAGAAGATTGACGTTCTGTTTATACAATGTAAAAGCTGCTGAAAACAATCCTACCCATATCCAAATGTGCAAAATTAAAGCTCTTGCTTGTTTTAATGATACAATCCACAAGACACTTTATCTTTTGACTTTGAGGTGTTAAGTCTGACAGGTTTAAAGGATCAAGCTGTTAACTGATGTAATCAGTACAGCCTTCTCTGGCACAGTGCCCTCCAGATGTTTTATAACATACCCCCAATAATCCAAAATATCCAGAGTACACCAGGTTGTAGAAGCACCAGGCTATTGGGGTCAACTGAGGACCTTGCCCCAACTTCCGGGCCCCCATCAATGGCCAGAGGGGAATTAGTCTGTGCTCTGCTTTGGTTGTTTTGTGAGGTTGTATTTTATGATTGTTACTATAATTATTGTTGTTGTTGTTGTTGTTGTTGTTATATGCCGCCCTACTTGGTCAAAACCAACACTCAGGGCGGCTCACAACATACAATTAAATACAATATAACAGTTCAATAATAATACAATATAAAATACAGTGCAACAAGACAAAATAAAATAAATATAACACAATATGATAAGGCTACAGTCCATAATCAATATTCAGTACCAAATGGACAATAAACAATATACTCACAATACAATCCATACCCAATCCATACCCAATCCAAAAATGAAAAAATAAGTTATACACTAATCGATTAACAATACGAAATACTAAGAACAAGAAGAGCAAGAGGTCTAAAATCTAAAGCCAGGAAAGAACTGTTGCTGTTTTGACTGTAAGCCGCCCTGAGTCACCTCGGTGAGTGGGTGGCAATATAAATCTGAACAAATAAATAAATTAAAATAAATAATAAACTTGCAAAGTTTTCTGTATGACAACAGGATTTTAAAACTGTCATACATTCCAAGTCATCATCAGTTTTAGATATTTTGAGATTTTATTATTATTATTATTATTATTATTATTATTATTATTATTATTATTATTATTATTATTATTATTATTATTATTATTATTATTATTATTATTATTATTATTATTATTATTATTATTATTATTATTACAAATTTATACCCTGCCCTGCTCAGGCAAACTTGACAGCGCTGGCTCTTCAGCTATAAACAGAGATGAGCAATGAACCCTAGAGTCAGATACGACTGGCTTTCGAGCAAGGGTGACCTTTACCTTTAATAAAAGCAGTATTTGTTCTAACTGAATTATACCCAAAAGGATAACATGAATTGCTTAAGAAATACATGCAAAATACAACTACCCAATCCTGGAACTGATCAAATACCTTGTTTTGCTGATTCAGATATTTTTTCAAATTTCTGACAGCAAATTTGTTGAGTGGTTTCAGCTTGCAACACATCTTTGTTCTTTGCTCTTGCTTTATCCAGTGCTTTGTTAGCATTTTCATAATCCACTAATGACCTTGATCTCCTATAGAGAAGATCCTACAATAAATAACATGAGTAATAACATTTCAAGTTAATTCAGTAACTTAAAAAATTAATGCTTTCAAAAATGGTTCAAGGTTGTTCAGAATTAGGCTGTTTTTGTTCTCGTTCAATGAAATTAATACAGTAAAACCTTTACAATGAAGAACTCACTTCCGGATTGCTTGTTTTTGGTCCTCAAAGGCCAAATCTCAGGCCTAGGACTTGGAGGACCAAGAAAACAAACTGGAAGTGAGCCTGCAAAACCAGAAGTACCTATATCGACACTTTTTCGGGCCAAAAAGAAAGTGAAAATCTTCCCTCATCTCACCACCGCCGTCGAGGCTGCAAATGCAGCTGAAAAAAGTGCACAATTCCACCACTGCTGCATTTCAGCACTCCACATTTTGGTGGCAAGATAGGTAGATGTTTTCAACGTTTTAATGTGTGCTCTTGGAGTTTGGAGATTCCCCCTCTCTTTTTTTTTAGGTTAGGAACAGAAGTTTGGGTTTTTAATGCATTTCTATGGGGAAATGTGCTTCGTACTAAGAAAATTTCATAGAACAAAAGGTTCTATGGAACGCATTAATTTCATTCTGTGGGATACCACTGTATTATTTTTTGTAGTAACAAAGCAGTTTTCCTTGTGTAAGGTCTTCTCCCTAACATGAGGCAGACTTATTGGTTTACGAGTAACTAAAGGAAAACTTAACAACTACAGTAATACCTCAGATAACGTTTGCATCAGATAACGCTAAAACTGCATAATGTTAAGCAATGGGGCGGGGGCGGGATTGCATCAAATAATGTTAAGTTCCTATGGGATGCATTGAATAACGTTCACTAAAGCCTGCACCGGTTACAATGTATCTCTATGAAATTTTAATGTTATCGCTTAACTCGCTTAAAGAGCAGAATTTTCTTTGAATGTTCACTTTGTTTAACAAATAAAACCAACCAAAAACTTGCTTAACAAATAAATCGAGGTTCACAATCCCTCCCCCCCAAAGTCACAATTGGTCACTTACAATGGTGTTTCGCTTAAAGAGCCAACTTGCTTAAAGAGCAATCCTGTGGAACACATTATGCTCTTTAAGCTAGGTACAACTGTATGCTCTTTTCAGAGAATAAATTAAACATTAGCCCTACTAGAGCAGAGGTCCCCAACCACCTGGCTGTGGACCAGTACTGGGCCACGGGCTGTCCCGAACTGGGCTGTCCCGAACTGGGTGGGGGTGTGCTGCTGAGCGTCCCAATGGCAGCCGTCTGCCCAGCGAATAGAGCGAGAGCACAGCATAGCAGATAGGCATGTGGGCAGGCCCCTCTTCCATGTCGCTTAACTACAGTGTGGCTCTGCCTCCTGCCTACGTGCAGTGTGATACCAGTCCTTGGAAAATTTGTTTAACATGAAACTGGTTCATGGTGCAAAAAAGGTTGGGGACCTCTATACTAGAGTAAACCTAGTCAATGTCCCATTCATTTTAGTGGGTGTGGTATAGATAGCACCAATCTTAGATTTAGCCCTCTATTACTAGCTAACATATAAATTTTACTTGTTTTCATTTATTTATGAATATTTTCTATTACCTTATGTTTAAATCCCTCCTTCAAAACTTAAGGCAATTTCAAATCCAAGAGATTGTTTCTGTATCTCTGTAATATTTTATAGCACTTTATTATTGCTTTGTAATTATCTGAATGGATAACCAATGTGGTGTAGTGGAAAAGCTAGAACTTTGGATGCTTGGGTTCCAATCCTCACTCAGCCATGAAAGCTCACTCAGGGTGTGAAACTGGTAAAACCATTCCTTAAATATCCCACCTACCATACATCCCTAAGTAGGGTCACTATAGGTTGGTTCCAGTTTGATGACACACAGCAACAATAATAATTATCTCATAATACAAACCTTTTAATAAAAATAAAATATGTACATCTAGTTGGATAATTACTCTAGATGTCCTCCAAGATACTACTTATTAAGACTGATAAAATAAAATAAAAATTACCTTTGCAGCTTGCGATTCTCTTAGATAGTATTTTAGAAGATCTGAAAGCTTAAGATCCTCATCAGCAGACACACGTGCTTCTATTTTCTAGACCAGAAATAAAGTATTTCTGAAATAACATTTAGTATAAAACAAACAGAACACATTTCATGCTCCCCAGTCATCATGCACACCAATCTTTGCTTATTGACATGTGTTAAAAGCAAACTTTTAAACAGAATCATTGTCTCCACTTTAAATATTTGCTATATATAGGAACAAACTTTAAGTATGTTTTGTAAAGCATGGGAGGAACTAAAGAAATTCCCATATGAGCACAAAAGAAAAGAAATCCAATTATTTTTTAAAACAATATACTGTATATAAAAAACCTAAAATTCAGTTCTGAGTCTGTGCTTTAATCTAGAATCAGATTAAAGGATTTTCAAGGGAAGGTTACACACTTCCACCTGGACAACATGGCTACACGTTACTATACATTCAATAGAGATACAATCAAAAAATTAAATTTTTTGGAATAGTAGTCGTGTTAGTCTGTGGTTCAGGCATATCAGAAAACAAAACAAAATAAAAAATACCATAGTACCTGTACTTTAATCCAAAAATTGATTTTAATAGCTGGATCCAGATTAACTATGTTGAAGTTGTGCTTAGATCAGTGGAACAACTTAGCCATTACTTGAATACAAGATTAACGTTTAACTTGGTGGCCACCACCACAACTCGATCTGAGCATATCGTATTTGCCAGCATATAAGACGCAATGGAGTATAAGGCACACCCCATTATTACCAAAATAGGCCACTATATGCCATTATTTACAGTACAAGACACACTCCATTTTTCCAATTTATTTTAGGGGGGGGATGAGTCTTGTATGTCAGCAAATAGAGTACTTTTTTTTCCTGCCCCAGGGTGCCAGAACCCCTGGTCTTGGAGGCCAGCTGGTTCTGGGCTGCCTTTGCCCTCCAAAGTCATCAGGAAAAATGCCACTAGCGTGAATGTGTTTAAGGTGGATCTCAGCTTGCCATGAAGTGACCCACACACTATGATCACAGAGCCATTTCTTGCAGCACATATGAAATGAAACATGCAGGCCTGCAATGGACTGCTGCAGACTTGAGGATAATATCAAGGTGCACCTTCACAGCCAGTCCATCTGTCATGGCCTCCTCTGCCTCCATGACCGTTGGGAATCAGATTTCCTCCTTCGCTCATTTTGCCGGTGGGCCCAATATGATGGTTTCCAGTGGCATTTTCTGCACTGAAGGCGACCATCACCCCACCTAAAGAGGCTCATCTGCCTGTAGCCGTTGGTCCCTTTAGGGACCCAAATATCCAGTACAAGGACTTTAAAGCTAGGTAACAGTATTTGAAAATTAGCAATTATTTTTCACAATACATACCCTTGTTTTGTCAAACAATTCTGATACTTTCAGGAAAAATCTGTGAAAATACATTAGATATAATGGATAGGCTTTAGTTCATATCTGTATTATAGAAAAACATTTATAGAGTAAATATCAGTCTATTGAGAAAACTGATTAAATATTTAACTATCTAGCACAGTGTTTCCCAAGTGCTGGTGTTTGGACTTCAATTCCTAGAAGCTTAAGTCAATTCCCCAAAGCACTGATCAGTCAATATACTGGCTTAGGCTTCTGGGAACTGAAGTCCAAACACCAGCATTTGGGAAACACTGATCTAGCATATTTATATCCCACCTTGTTTATAAGGGAAATCCAAATTAGGTGCTGTTTACTCCCACTCCTAATTTCATCCATACAAGATTTCTAAGACAAAAAAATAGACTAAATGGTGATTAATCTTGTGAACATTATGTCCAAAGGAAAATATAAGCACGACTCATCTCAGTCTTACTTTAAGTATTAGACAATGTTGACTATCTCATATATGTTAAAAGGAAGACTAATAGAAAGCTGCTGCTGCAGCTTTTTATATTACTCTTTTCTACTGTGCTCTCTCACTTAGTATTAGCTTTCCTTATCATTGCATATTTAAATTCCTGCACAGCTAAGTTTTGCTTTATATAGTTTAGTTCCTCAGAGTAGCCAGCACTGAATACTGAAAAATGTACATGTGCAAATACAATTAAATAAAAGAACCAGTCATAACAATGATGTTAAGAATTATAATTTAGGCCAATCAATACTCTGTTTACTTTTATTTTTTAGATGTTTATTGCTGAATCTGATGTTCTTATGTTTTCATAAAATAAGCCATCTTCAAGATCTCTTAGTAGAAAAAAGCTATTATCTACTGAAGTAGATAATTTTCACAAATACACAAGTATAAACTCAGTGGATTGGAGTGCTTGGCTGTGGAGCTGGGACTAGCAGCTTGAATCCCACTGTGACTACTGGAAATGGGCCAGTCAAGATCTCTCGGAGCGTGTATGGCTGTTTGGGCCAGGTACTCTCCCAAGGGTGTAGCCTTGGGCCAGCAACATGGCCCAGTGTGTCACTAGAAGGCGGAGCAATAAACCATTTCTGATTACTTTCTACCTAGAAAGCCCTAGAAGAGTCACCATAAATCAGAAGCAACTTGAAGACATATAATAATTATTAATATTAATAATTTCAATACTAACAGAACAGTACTTCATGTTATGCTGAATGCTTAAGTATTTGAATGACAAGCCTTGCCCACACTTTTTCTATCTCACCAGGACAGCATGGCACAAAGAGATATTGGAATGGAGAGAAGGATGTAGAGCACAGGTTCGCAACCTACGGCCCGCAGGCCGGCCCCAGCTCCAGCCCCCGACACCATTCCATCCAGCCTGAGGCGGCAACCCCGGAATCAGACACATTTATGACAGCTGTTAATGCACCCATGCATGCGCAAACACATCCGCTGTGCTTTACAGACACATTTACAACAGGGAGAAACCATGCGTCTGGCCTGCTCAGCTGTCTGAGGGGGAATGGTGCGAAAACCTTGAGAACCCCGGATGTAGAGAATTGTTTCCTTTTGTATTAATTGATACCATCAGAGAAAAGGAAAAGCTTGAATAAAGAGACTAAGCTTTAGCTATCTGTTAAATATAAGTGCAGTTGGAGATGTTGAAATAATAGCAGCAGAGCAACTGAAAGAAATAGGAAAAGATGGCAGTTGGAGATAAAAGCAATTTAATATTAAAGCAATTGTGGACTTTTTTAAGTTGGAAGGAACCAAGAAAGCAAATCATGCATTGTTTTTCTGCTATGTTTAGCACAAGCACAACAATGGTTTATGGTATATTCCTAAATGCTACCTAGTTTTCAGAATATTTTGCATATATTATGTAATGATATATATCCCATTTATTGCAATTTATCGAGAAAGAACTACAGTACTTGTAAATAACTGTACAGTTTCCAAGTCGAAAGATATCCAAAAAGTGTTATAAGTATTCTTAGTCTACATAAGTTTTAGACTTGCATTATTTGTTTTTGTTTTTATTTTAGCAGATTTAAGATATGAAAATGTTTTACTACTGTGATTTACTGCATATAAAAAAAATTAAAAAGTTTGGAGGCTTAAAAGTCCGGATTTTGACTTCAAATAGCAATGGAGATTCCTCTTCTGATGCAAGATTACATAAAGTCACATAGCTCACTTGTTTGGTCTGAAACATAAAGGGCCCTTGGTGGTGACTGTTTGCATTTGTGTGCTATTGAAAAAACTATTTTGTTTGCGATGTAAATAAATGGGGATGACTGTAATCTATTTGCTAGATAGAAGGTGGAGATTATGGATAGACTCTTAAATTATTAGCCGTCAGATGCATTCCCAGTTTATTAGTTTAGTTTAGTTATCCCCAACCTTCTTTGACGTGGGGGTTCCATTAGAGCACCCATTGTCTAAAGAAGGCCACATCTTAAATCAAAATGTAGGGAAATTATTAATCTACTGATTTAGAACAAAAGTAAACATTCAGAAGAACGAAACATTCAATGAAGAAATGTTAATGTTATGGGTTTCTGAACTCTGCTGGCTAGCTAAACACCCTGAACAGCCAAAACGCTAATATGGATGATAAGACCAAAAGAGGACTAATGAAAGGATCCATAAAGACCAGAAGAAAAAACATTCCTAATGCATGGAAAGGGACAGGAAAATAGCAGTTGATGATGATCGAAGAACAGTATAGTACAAGGTTTCAGGGGAAATGCACTGAGGGTGATAGCAATAAGGAAGCAAGTTGAGAGGGCTCCACAGAAAGAGTTTCAAAAAAAGAAATTAGGACCCAACTGGTACCATTTTTAATAGTTTGATATTATAGTGCCAGGGAGTCCATGCAGCCTTCAGGCTGCAAGTTGGGGACCTCAGGCCTAGTTTAATTTTGTAGGGAGGGAAAGGAAGTTGAATTTTGACTTGCAGCAGACTGGATTATCATCCCTATCTGCTTCCTTTGATAAGTCTGTAAAAGTTCCAATAGAGGCTTGATCTGAAGTACATAACTAGGTGGATCCCCCTTGATATGCAGGAAATGACTGTTAAAGCCCCACTGTTAACAAGATAAAAAATGCAAATATGAAACAGAGTAAAATCTTGAAGACAGTTAATCCCATAAACATACAGTCAGGGTTGGCTACAATGCAGAAGTTACAGATGCCAATAGGAAGATCCCCAAAGATCAAAAATGCTTTATTACTGTGTGTTTTTCCTAATGGATAGTGACAGACTGTTATAATAAGTAAGATTTAAGCTGAAACCCTGGCACTATAATATCAAACTATTAAAAATGGCACTAATTGGCTATAATTTCCTTTTTTGAAGACAGTAAATCCTAAAATATTCTACATCAATTTTCTGCTGCATTAAACAAAATGACAAAAACATATTAAACTAATCCATTCCTAAGTGAATCAACTATGCATACATACCATCCATTGTCTTGCAGAATGTCTTTAATTACATAACTTTTTGAAAGCCTTACTTGCATATATCTGTGGAGTCCTGTGTTCCCAGTGTATATAATGAAGAACCAATTCTATTGCAGTCATCAGCAACATCTGAAAAAACAGGAATAAATCCATTTCTTCTCTTATGCCTCTTAAAACAAAATTAAAACAATGGCATGCCTATAAAGTTCAAACATTCCTCAAGAATCCTATATTAAAGTTTACTTTACAACAACTGTTTCTATTATCCAAATGTTTCTAGTTACCAAACGTGGCATTCAACCTAATATCAAAGAATATGTTGAAAAATGCACCATCTGTGTTTTGGGAATCCCATCATTAAAAAAATCTTACTTTTTAAATAATTTTCAAGTTTGATAATTAAAAGTAGAAGCAGTAGTTGTGAAATGAAGATAGAATATAAGAGAGTTCTTATCTTTCAACCCATCTTTTCCCCCCCATCTATTTAACTCCTCACCATGCTGTCTGCCTTTATAGTGTCCTGATATTTTTTATTATAAGACAAATGCTCCAAAATTACTGAACTCTGGAAAACTATAATCAATGTCTAATCTCCAAATTATATATTAATAAAGCCTGTGCAAGTCTTTGTACTGTGTGTGCCAAAGTCCAGAATTGCAGTTCTTTAAAATGGACTAACAGAACTTCTGCTTGGCCCCAAAACAAACTTACTTTTGTGAGATCTTGTCATTTTATCAGACTTGATAGAGGCGTCCTTGACACGATTATGATATTCTACAAGGAATGTTCTTTCATGTTCAAAGAAGTCATCTACATCCTAATAGTGAAAAACAGAATCTCTTTTTCAGAAACGTAGTTAACTCCTGATCTCTTGTTCCAGACAAATTACAAAATGCCTCTCATGACCAAACAAGAAAGGCCCAGGAATAAAAAAAAAAAGCAATAATGAGACCTTCCTTGAAGCTACATGCGTTTAAAGGTTGAGGGGTACAACAACACTTGGTACATTCTAGACCTGAAATGTACTGGGGAACAGAATGACCAAATTTGTTGCAAAAAAACCTGCACAAAGACCAATGATGTAAAACAGGGGTGGCCAAACATTTTGGCCCATGGGGCAGTCATGTGGTTCAGGGGGCTGGACACTATAGCCCGGGGCCTACATCCGGCCCCTGATGCCAATTCATCTGCCCCCGAAGCCCCTGTTGCACTCAGGAACAAGGGCTTCGCAGGCTGGATGAATTGGCGTTGGGGGCCAAATTTGGCCCCCGGGCTGTAGTTTGGGCACCACTGATCTAAAATATTTCTATGGCACGCTGGCTGATTTGACATTCCTAGCATAGCAATTGTTTAAAAAAGATCCGTTGGTTAGGTTAGCAGTGTCAAACTAACATCCTAGCTCAAACAATAAAAACCAATAGCAACCAATACAAGTAATCTTTTAAAATCAGCAGGCATGCTGACAATCATGGGTGAAGAAAGGTCTTTACCTGGCACCAGAAGGTCAGGGAAAGCACTTGGAAAGTCACTCTGAGGACATTCCACCTAACAGATACAAGAACAGAAAATGCCTGCCTTCAGAAGGTGGAGAGAAGGCAGACACATGGAAAGGCCTTGGTTACCTTTACTCTTTGGGAAGGTGGAATCAGTGGCCAATAATCAATGAACAGTAGACAACAAGTATTTCTTCATGTCTGATGATGGAACATGACATGAACAGCAGAAGTTAAAAAGCAATAGTAAAATATTTCATTTACTTCAAGAAGCCATCAGACATGAAATATACAGTGCAGTGAACTTTTACAGTGAAGTTTGAATAGCAGTTTATGAAAAATACTTTTGGATTGTTACTGTGTTATTGATATTTATATATATATTCTGATACTGTGATGATTGTGATTATGATAATGTGGAATTTGTGATTGTAATGCTGTTGCTTTTGTAATATGTAAGCAGCCTAGAGTTAGGTTTACCCGAGTAGGGCGAGGTATAAATTTGAAATGAAATGAAAAGAAAATCACTGGGGCAATCAGGCAGTTCTCCACCCAAGCTTGAAAGCAAGGTCAATGTACAATAACAATGCCTTGCAAAAGAATTTCTTTCATGATAAGAAATACAAAACAATTGAAGAAGAAAAAACTTCTACAGTTCTAGAGTGCAGATAAAGTAAAATGTTACCGAAGTACTGTAACTGACTATTCATGTAGGAAAGGTAAAGGTCACCTTTGCTCAAAAGCCAGTCATATCTGACTCTAGGGTTCAGTGCTTATTTGTTTATAGCCAAAGAGGCAGTGTTGTCTACGTCTGTAGACGTTTCTGTGGACATGTGGCAGGCATGACAAAACACAGAATGTTGTTTACCTTCCCACTGAAGTGGTCCCTATTTATCTACTTGTAATTTCTTGCTTTCAAACTGCTAGGTTGGCAGAGGCTGGGACAGAGATAGGAGTTCATTCCATCATGCAGTACTCGGGTCTCTAACTGTTGACCTGCCAACCTTCCAGTTGTCAAGTTCAGCATCTTAACCACTGAGCCACCGCACTGCCCAAAAAGATGTGTTTTACTCCCTTTTTAAATCAGTCAAACTGGAAACAGATTGTGACTCACAAGAGTGTAGTTCACATTCTGGGAGCCACATAGAAGACCCACTGTTTCTCAGGCAGTTTGCTGAAACTGTTGCTATTTTAAAATGGATCGCTCCTTATGATCTTAATATCTGGACAGGCTTGTAATGAGAAACGTGATCCCTCGGGTCCCAAGCCATTTAGGCCTTTAAGGTTTTGTACCTATAGACAAGTAGCAACCAGTGCAGGTCTTTCAGTATTGGGCTCATATGGTAAGTTAGCAACCTAGTTGTTGCATGCTATACCAACTGATGACCCCAGGCCTTCAAGAGTAGCCCCATGTACAGCACACTGAAGTAATGTCACTCACAGAGATGGGAGCTCACTCCGTCATGCAGTACTCAGAAATAGAACTCTGACCTTCCAGTTGTTGAGTTCAGCACAGTCCCTTTCATGTAGGTACATGTATCCATTTAGTCAAAATAATAGCTATTATCTGCTAGAATGACAACTTGCCATATTTATAAGTTATGAAAGCCACATTTTGCCACACCACTAAATAGCATGAGAAAATTCACTTGTACTAAGTACTCACTCCGGGCAGATCACAAGGTAATTAGCATTTTTTGTTCCCAACAAGGTGTGGCGCTCATTTTACTGACCTTGGAAGGATAAAAGGCTGATTCACCTTTAAAACTATCAAAATAGAACTCAGAGCTCTTAATTT
This sequence comes from Furcifer pardalis, assembly GCA_030440675.1. Taxonomy (NCBI): domain Eukaryota; kingdom Metazoa; phylum Chordata; class Lepidosauria; order Squamata; family Chamaeleonidae; genus Furcifer; species Furcifer pardalis. The sequence continues at coordinate 39,917,673 of CP126894.1, read as the reverse complement.
TTTCCACTGGAAAAAATTCTGGCTATTTACAGAGATCAATAAAGTAATAAAACAATTGTTCAGTTGTTGAAGTGTAAAAATCTGAGAGAATATAAATATAGGAGACAAGAGACATACCATGACAAAACCTAGCACACACAAAGGATTCCAACAACAGAGATACCAAGAAGCATTAAGCATTATTTAGCAGCAACACTAAAACAGAATAGATAAGGACAGCATGGATTTTCCAATACAGTATAGATATAAACTAGCACATGACCCGCTTAGCTGGGTGAATTTTTTTCATGTGTATCCAGTAATACCCTTGAAGGCTAAAGGCTACTTAAACCCACAGTGCTTATACTTTTTAATTATATAGTTTAGAGATGTACTCTATGTTTTTTGATTGTGCCTTTTAAGCTACAAGATCCAGCATTTTTAGAATTCTAACATTCTTTTAAATATTTTATTGTACCTTCTATGCACCTGTAATCAGGACTGAAATTTGACAAGTCTTTGCCTGCAATTTAAGTTCACTTTTCCTATATTTTTAAGCATTTGTGCCTATAGTTTTTTCATGGTTGTAAGACTTTTAATATTTTCAACTTTAAAGTATTTTATGCAAGTGATGTAGATAAAACTTGTAGAAATAGGCAAGCTATTGCCTGAAATCACTGAAACGATGAAAAGATCTTCATATCTAGGTGAACTATGATATGGCTAGAAATGGCTCTTTAGTTTCATTATGGAATTAACCCTAAAATAGGGTAAATGCTAGCCATGATGAACATGGACTTCTGGTTTTTCTTAAGAGGTCTACAACATCCTGCAGTTTTAAAGTTATAAAGGTGTTCAGATGTCAGTTTTCTGACCTTAGAAGATCACATAATGTAAGAAAACAAGGAAATGGAGATGTGTCTGAACTTGGTCTCCTGCAACTCTCTAGCAAACAAATCCAAATGCTAAAGCCAGTCTGAAAATGTTATAATCAGAAGACAGATTAGATGTGAATTGACTCAGGAATTGCCAGGGGACACTACTTTCTAACAATGTCTAGATTTCTATGCTAACCTTCATATGAGCATGTTGCCATTCATGTTAAAGGACTACAGTCTGAAGCCATACTGCATAGGATATTATTTACAAAGTACTTTTACATGGAACACAAAAGTATCTGTACAAACTACTTTCACTAGTAGCCTGACAAGCACTCACCAACAAATATGTAAAAGACAAACAAATGAGGTAGTAAAGACTTTAAGATGGCTTAAGAATCACCTTTACTCCTGAAACAATGACACCATCTGCAGACTTAACCATATTTTTAAAGAAGTCTTCAAGTTTTTCTTTCTTGTTTTTTCCACGAACACTCAACTGAAATACAGAAACACACAATTTCAGGTTTTCTTTACAGTCTGATACCTCTAATTTGATTTTAGCAAACTGGATATCTCAAACCATAACCAGAAACTACATACAACAGTTACAGTTCTAGCTGCTTCTTTGTTTATTGTGACAACAGTTCAACTTTATTTAAAAACAAGTCATCATAGCCCTAAAGCCTCCTAAACAGTTCTGATATTTAATAATGGGTTTTCATATTTTTATGCTAAAGTATTTAAGATGTTTGCAACCTGGTTTTATTAAAATTATTTTAGAAAAATAAAATTTAGTAGAAATAGCTATCCTATATCCAGATCAAAGCAACAAAACTGGATTAAATCTTTTATTGGACAGATATGGTAGAACATCAATGTATGGTTTCAATTTGATATTGAACATTCACTGATATTGCTATATTGTAACTTTATTTCATTTTAACTGTTTTCCACATAACATCCATAGGTCTAGGGCCAGGCATCATAAAACATAGCCAAGTTTTTTCAAATGGAAGTTACCCGGTAAATTCTATTAGAATAAAATAATCCAGATGCTACACCAAAATTTTGGATAGGTATTCTTAATGTGCATCATCCATTTAGGAAAATTAGTCACTATCATGAGAGAATACCATGCCACACATTCGAGGTCTAATCAACATCCCATTCAGCTCAGCATCCAGTTCCTGGGGGCTAGAGGAATGCCCCATTTTCTCTTATATTTTGCCGCCTCCTCTTTAACCAGTCTGTAATTCACTAGAGCAGGGGTCCCCAACATTTGGTTTTTGAACTAAGCCTAAGTCAATTCCCCAAAGCACTGATCAGCCAATGTACTGACTTAAGACTTCTGGGAATTAAAGTCCAAAAACCAAAGTTTAGTCTTTGATAAGTTAATTAGTCATTAACTTTTTTAAATAACCCCTTTAGTTTTAGGAGTTGCATCCAATAGTGCCCTAACTCCAGAAAACAAAAAATGTTGGAAGATCCAACATATCCCTTTTGCAGACTGTCACATCTGTTTCATAACATTGGAGCAAATATGGCTATAAGGAAAAGAGAATCTCTTTTTGCATTAGGAAACGTTGCTTGCATAAAAGTGAATTTAACACCATGCCCACATCAACCAGTCTGCAATCTTGAAAACTAAGTTTATTGAGACCAGATGCTTTCAAATGTCTGGTCACGTTATCCTGCTATGGTAATGGAGTAGACCATACCGCCAGCGACTCAATGCTGATCATCTGCCTCAATGCTGATCATCTGCCGGCAGTTAACTAACCTGACAATTCTGAAGACTAACAGCTTGGTTGCGTAAGTCCACAGGGAAGGGTGATGGTCTCCAAGTGGATTAAATCCCACTTGAATCCTTTCTGATGGAGGGAGCAGCTTCATCAATACTAGCCTAAGGCTAATGAGGACTTTGCATCCAAAAGGGCTCAGGACAAGAAAGTGACTCACAGAACTGGATCAGTGGTATGGGGGTCATGCTGCAAAGCGGAAGGCAGATGAAAGGCCACTGCATTGTATTCTCAGGACAGTCATCATGATCGCCATGATGATTGCCAGTATTCGGATTCAGCAGAAGTAGATGATGATTTCAGGAGCATGATTTTTTATTTATTTTTTATTTATTTATTTATTTATTTATTGTGACTTATATGCCACCCTCCTCAAAGAGACCCAGGGCAGCTAACAAAGGTTTAAAAAGGCATAAAATACAATTTAAAATTCAATTTAAAATTAATATTAAAATATTAAAAACTAAGAAAAGATAAAAACATTAAAAATTCATACTTTGAGAGAGGAAGGGGTCAGAGGAGCCAACAGGCTGACGCTTTTTGTTACTATACTGTACTTGTTTTTCTTTAGCCCAATCTTCTGTCTTTACCAATGTTTTCCTCTAGTCTAACCCATTGATATTCACATGGAAAAATAATGTTATTTATACAGAATGGAAGACTTGATTTTTTTGCAGCTTATACCCAAATGTATTTAATGTAAAAAAAAATTCATACTTCAAGGAATAAAACACTACATTTACTATTTTATGATTTTGCTTTGTGGGTATGCAGAGGCTGCTTCTGAGTGACAATTCAGTACTTACATCTTGATTATATTCCAAGAACACATGGAAATTTAAATCCTTCCGCAAAATGGGATGAGCTGCTACACGACACAAAAAGACTTCGTGCATGGCTACTGTCTTCTTGAAAATTGCCAAATATTCACTACAGATGGAAGAAAACAGAGGAACATACTTCTATTATCATCTTCATGTGAAGGAAAATACATTTCAACTCAAAGACTACACAAGAATGACTTATTAGTTCAATGGGACTGTATTAAACTGAATACTGAGACTCTTGCTCCTGTTTTTGACCCCTGCTACAGTTACAAGACATACCAAATGTGACAGAATTCTCCTTTCAAAGTTTAGATTCTATGCTTAACAATCCATATTAATGATTCACAATCCCCCAAACTCTAAAATATCCCTTGTTTCTTTCATTCATGGCAAAACCACATACTGTACTGCTGTTACTATATTTCATAATCCAGTCTTTCCTTCAACTTCCTGTCTCTAATGACCATTATTTGCTGAATTTTATGTTTTTTTCATTCTACTGTCTTTTTATTCTACTTCTGCTGAAATGACTAGGAAGGATCAAAGAACCTGAAGCACAGCAAAAAACTAAAGATGCACATACGCCTCTAGCTCTTGCTTCATCTTGGTGAATTCCTCTTTAGTCATCGATCCTTCTCCTTCACCAAGTTTTTGCAATTTCTCTCTTGAGGCATCAAAATCAGGCCGGGGTGGTGCTGGTGGAATCTGGAACACAAGTAAATCAAAATGTAACGTTGACTTATCTCTTTTAGCCAGGATATAGTGAAGTGCTTAAGAACGCAGACACTCTCTCTTTTCTTTATGATTTTCAGTTACCTAAGAGTAAATGTTACCTCATAAAAAACTTGAGTTGTGCATACTACTCCAATGAATTATTTTATGGCACCATATGTAAGATACCATGTTTGTATATTCTAGTTACAAGTTTCCTATCATCCGTATTATTTAGTATCTCCAAAAAGGACTCTCAAATTAATGAAAAGAATTAAAGTCCAAACCTGAATATCATACAGTACTGGACCACCTGGACAGAGAAATAAATAAATGACAATCTAAATCTAAAGACAAACTTTGGGAAGTGCCAAAGAAAGCCTGGTATACTAATCCAGAGACTACTTCAGAAAAATTCAGGACAGTCTCCCCAAAAGAGTTCAAGAAGTGCTTAGAGCCAAAGGAGGTCACACCCAATATGGATTTTTGCATGAAGAAGGCATTTTGTTCTGAAAATCTGGTTTGAATTCTGTGTACATGTGTCCCACATTTTCTGTAATTATGAATGGTCATTAAAATATTGCTTAAAAAACAAAGCTGGTGGTGGCCTAAGACTTTTGCACAGTAATGTACTGTATAATGAAACTAAAAAGAAGAGAACCAAAGATAAACTACAGAATTTCTCAGCAAGTGCACAAAGATGACAGAAATGTTCCTAATGCTGTGAAAATGTGCTGTAGCAGTGAGGTCCACATCCTTTGAACGTATGCAATGAAGATGGTTCAGCTTGGCTCTAGAACATTCCAAGTGAAGCTCAGACACAGACCCACCATGTATATGAGTCAGAAAGGTCACAAACTAATAGCATGGGTGCTTGGGATTTCCAGTAGTCACAATTTTTACTTAGTTTTTACTTAGTTTTTTTTAAAGGTACTTACAATATAGCCTGCATAGTCTTCATTCTCAACAAAGGAATCATGAAGCCAGATAAACTCTTCATGTTGTCGGACAACTGAAAATTCATTTTGTTTAAAATTTGGTAACGAACTCTGAAAAGAAGACAGAAGGAAAGCATAAATAAATCATGTTGAAAGCTTTCCACCTAGTTTTACTACCAAAAAAGCGTTATAAACTACAGACAATATTGAAGTGGCCAAAAATGCATATAGGCCTTCTTCCTAAAATAGAAAAATATGAAGAAATGGCTTGGTAGTTCAGTTCTGCATACTAGTAATATGAAGTACAAAATTACATGCTACAGCAGGGATTCTCAACCTACGGCCAGTGGGCCAGATCCAGCTTACGGCACCAGATCACCCAGCCCATACCCTTGCTCCAGCCATTGCTTCCACTACTGCTACCAGAAGCTGCTGCGTTCCCAGTGACTGCGAAGGTGTTCCTGACGGCCGTGGAGGCACTCCCGGCAGCTGCCCGGGGGGGGGGGGGGGAGGGTGTCCTGCAGCTGCAAAGGCATTCCCTGCAGCCACTGAGGTGTTTCCAACGGACATGTTCCCGGCAGCCACCGGGGGGTGGAGGGATCCTTCACGAACGCCATGCCGATAAACAGGGGGGCAGAGGGGCTTTTTAGGGTTTGGTGGGCTCAGGGTGGTCCTGCCACCACCAAAGGAGGAGGCACCGGTGGGGGTGACACCAGTCCAGACTGCAAACTGTCTGAGGAGACGTGATCCAGCCCCCGGCTTAAAAAGGCTGAGAACCCCTGCACTACAGTAAGAGTAATAGCATTAGATAAAGGACAACAAAAATAGGGAAGCCTAGCAATGTACACACATAGAGATTTTGTTGATATGGAATTCATATCAATATAAAAATAAAAATATTTATTTTCAAATCATTTCCTTATGCAACTTAATTTTTTAAAATTTGCACATACCCTGATCTTAAAACAAGATTTACATGTAATTAACTCAATAAAATAGGGAACCCAACATCCAAGGAAGGTGCTTGCAACCCCTTGATTAGATATTATGATTCCATTTCTAACATATTGTTATAAATAAAAATTTGAACAATATAAAGTATCTAGAAACCAAGTTGCATTTACCTTTGTATGGACAGTAAATTTGACTTTGTCCCTCTCACTAAGAGCATCTGAAATGTCCACTTGCAAGGCAGCATCCGTTTGCAGATCTACAGTGACTGCTCTAAGCTGAAGAAAAATTTAGTTTTACTGAAAACCATAAAATGAGATTATCAGTTTAGATGCCAAATTTGTACATGTGCTATAATCTAGAAATACTACAGCAATAACTATTACAGTGTACGTATCTTATTTAAGCCTCATAGACCAGGCTGAAAATAAAAAAGTCATTCTGAAACTATTTCTTAGTAGCTTTAGTAAGCTGTATACAGTAAAACCCAGGTTACAACCACCTCAGTTTAAGTTTGCTCCGGTTTACAACGGCAAATCCTATGGAAATGCTGTCCTGGTTTACAAATTTTTAATGTACTGTATTTGTTTCAGTTTACAACAATCCATTCAGGACCATTTTAAAATATATATATATTCAATGCATCCCTGTGCATGTTTCAGGTTACAATTTTTTCAGGTTACAACAGAGGCTGTTGGAACAGACCTCCATCATAACCCGGGTTTTACTGTATCTACAATGCAAACTTGGTAACAATGCTATCTAAAGTCCCATTTTAAGCACACAAAACCAACTGCCCTATGCAGCTATACTGAATTCCTAGTGGCTTGCCTTTTTTTCCCCAAAGATATCTCTTCAATTGAATTGCCCTTAGAACAGGGGTGCCCAAACTACGGCCTGCAAGCTGTATCCGGCCCCTGACACCAATTAATCTGGCCCACACCACCCATGCTATTCCCGAAAGCAGAAAATGCACCTGTGCATGCACAGAACACTGTTGTAAATGCACCCACAGCTGTCATAAAGGTGTTTACGACAGCTGTGGGTCCATTTATGGCAGGATTCTGCACATGCACAGGTGCATTTTACTTCCAATTCTGGTAGGAAGAACCACATGACCAGCCCACAGCCCAAAATTTGGGCATCCCTGCCATAGAATCACAAAAGCTGACAATGAATGTTTTTTTTTTTAGTGATCCAATAAAGGTATCGTGCTCTCCTTCTACATTTGTTTTACGTATGGAGAGCCCTATTAGACCACCGAGTCTAGCCTGCTGCTCAATGCAAGAATCAAAGTTAAAGTATACTTGGCGGATGGGTTGGAACACTAATGGTTCCATTATGTTACTACAACTCGTTCAAAAGAATGAGATGTTCCTTGGCTATCAATCTTAAATTCCAATCCTGCCCCCTCTACTTGTACTTCACATCTGTCAAGATGATCATGGATTTTCTTTTGGGATAACACCAGGCAAAAGTAGAAATTAAACACTTCTTCCTTGTCTGTCATCTGTTATCATTTCACCATCCCCGCTGAGTAACTAAACCACCATTTCTTTTTCTCTCCCTTTTGCTATGCATGTGGCTGCAGATATTTTTTTATTTGCTTTTAGTATCTCTTGTTAATTTCAACTCATTCTCTGCTTTTGCCTTCTTAACATTATCCCTGCAATTCCTTGCTCCCTATCTGTACAGTATTCTGCTTTTGTGATCATCTCACAATAGGTTTTCAGGAAGATGGTAAAATGTGTTTTATTCATCTAATAATAATTGCACACCATCAAATCAATTTTCAGTTGTGCCAATATTTTCCAAGGTTTTCTAGGTAGAGATGCAGTTTCCCATTCCCTTCTTCTGCGTATATCTTGCCAAAAGCCACACAGGTTGCTCTTCTTCCAGGAAGCAGAGTGGGGAATAAAATTCCAACCTCTGGCTCTGCAGCCAGACAACTAAACTCCTGAGCTATCCAGCCAACAATCCATTTTACACATTTACCTGCTATTAATCAGATTGGTGGCAGCTGATTTAAACAAAATGGCAAGGAAAGATGTCTTGGAAATCAGCAATTCTGTACTTGAAATTCAGCACCATCAAAAAATAATCCACAGGAAGAGCACACATTAACTATACACATTTCTAACATAGAAACACACCAAGCTATTTGAGTTGATATCTTTTTCTGCTCATGTATGTCACACATAATTGCACTTTTATAATGAAAATTTTACCTAAGGGACTTTAAAAGAAAAATTCAAACTTCCATACAGTGCTCACAAATCACAATCGGACAAAGAGTTTGGGGAGGAAGAACAGAATAGCATCCTTCCTAGATGTCTGGCTCTACAGCAGCAGTAAAACACTGTCTGCCAGATGTCTGTGAGATCAGCATCTCTCATCAGCCCTAGCCAGAAGAACTAATGGATTCAGTTCAAGAACATATGGAAAATCATATTCGATGATCCTATTGTAAATTACATATACCGTAAAGGTAAAGGTTGTCCTTGCTCAAAAGCTAGTTGCAGTATATCCAACACTAGGGTTTAGTGCTCATCTCTGTTTATAGCCAAAGAGCCAGCACTGTCTGTGTCTGCGGACATTTCCGTGGACATGTGGGAGGCATGATTAGATACCAGAATGCAAGGAACACTGTTTATCTTCCCACCAAAGTGGTACCTAATTATCTACTTGCAATTTCTTGCTTTCGAACTCCTAGGTTGGCAAGAGCTGGGACAGAGATGAAAGCTCACTCCATCATGCAGCACTCAGGCCCCGAACTGCTGACCAGCCAACCTTCCAGTCGTCAAGTTCAGCATCTTAACCACTAAGCCACAGAAGTCCCTTTACATATACCCTAGAGGACCTTATAAAAGAAAGAAGGCATATCATTTACTACAAAGGGGTTTTGCCCTGTTGCAATATAAATATTTTCAAAGTATTTGCTTAGATTCTAGTCTTAGAGGCGCCACAGAACAACCTATGTGTCTGGATTAGAATGTTACTGCTAAATGGACTTGTTGGGTTTTTTGGTTTATATTACATGTGAACAAATTGTGTCTAAGTGGTGTTAGAGTGCAAACTTTCTGCATTCCTCATCATTGGCTATGTCAACTGGGGCTTCTGGGAACCATACCATAACAAAAATGAGATTTGTACTTTGACCATACCAATTTACATTGTTTCAAATATCTCTGCTCACAAGTCAGAACAGGGTTAAGTTTTTCAATTGTTTAAATACTGATATATTTCCTGAACAATGGTACACATCTATCCACCCAAATCTTAATTTACACCTAAACAGAGTATCACTTATAATGTTTCATTCAGAAATGCAACTATGCTGTCTGTTTGTTGCACTGTGTACATTTTATAAGTCTCTTCTTTTTTAAACTTATAGCGGGAGTATCTTTAGAATACTGTATCCCCTGACATGGTCTTAAAGCAACCATACATAACATTTTGTAAGGTCAAGTACTGGAATGCAGCAGCTTATACGCTGAACAATTTTATTCTCTTTTTTTTCAGTTATCCTTCTTTCCTGCCTCACCTGACTTGGCTGGCTGAGACTGAGATCTGATAGCTAATCATACAAGGTGGAACAGATCGATCCATTTTCATCAGATGAGAATGAAATGCTATGACTGATACATAATGTGTCAATTTTAATATCTTGGAAATTATCAAACTGATTCTAGGTAAAGGTTTCCCTTGTTTGAAAGCCAGTCATATCCAACTATAGGGTTCAGTGCTCATCTCCGTTTACAGCCAAAGAGGCAGCTCTGTCTGTGTTTGCAAACATTTTCATAGTCATGTGGCAGAAATGACTAGACATCGGCGCACACAGAATGCTGTTACCTTTCCCGCTGAAGTGGTATCTATTTATCTACTTTCAATTTCTTGCTTTCAAACTGCTAGATTGGCAGGAGCTGGGACAAACAACAGTAACTCATCCCACTGCATAGCACTTGAGTCTCAAACTGCTGACCTGCCAACCTTCCAGTCGTCACTAAGCCACTGCAATCCCTACATTGGCTCTATGCCTACATTTAAAAAAAACCTTATGTAGTAGGAAGTTATAGTTCAGTTTAACAGATGTGTTTATATCCAGACTTAGTATTACAGTACCTACTCAGAAAATCATTGTGTTCATAAATTTTTAAAAATCCATTTAAATTTTTAAAAATCCTAATAATATACTGCATTTTACTCTCTTTTGGGGAAAGTCTATATCAAATAAATTAATTCTGCTAGCAATCACCAACAAAATATATTTCCTATATTTAAATTTTCTAACATACTATCTCTACTTAAAAACAATACAAGATGTAACTTGAACATGCATATCAGAAAACAAAACAAAATAAAAAACACTGTAGCACTTTAAAGACTAACTGCTATATTTTTGTTAGCTTTCGTGGATCAAGTCCACTTCTTCAGACAAGGAATGTGCATTATCTATACATAGAAATAGGACCATAACTTCCTTTTCCTTCAAAAGAAATGTATGCTCGTTACATACAATTTAAGTGAAATATTCTATATTCCCATACTAGGTTCGTTTTTAAAGGATGCCATACCTAGCTTTGCACCAAATGTAAAGGAACTACTGTATGCTTCTAATCCATGTTATCCAACAAAGTCAAAGATTGTTCTTAGTTCTATAAGAGTTTTTAGGCTTGATAATTTACAGCAGAGGTTCCCAACCTACAGCCTGCAGCACCATTCAATCCAGCCCATCGCTGCTGCACCTGGAAGTGGAAGCAGGTGCGTTTAGGATATGCAGTTACATCACCCCCCAAAAGCACCCATGGCTGTCATAAACACGGAAGCAGCACATTTACATCTGCTTTTGTGAGGTAACATGGTCGATGTAAAAAGTTTGAGAACTCCTGTTTTACAGTGTGTGGACTTTTACTTTCAGGAAGTCAACTGTATTCAAGCCCTAAGCCTTTTCTACCACCCAATTGTCATTAATTGTCATGTTATATTTTGTAACTTCTTAGTAAAAACATGTTTTAATAGGAGTTATTTTCTTCATTGCAGTAATCCAACATAGCTGGGGATCAGCACAACAGAGTGTCAATCCTTCCTCTAAACCAGTGGTTCCCAAACTTTCTTTGGCCATGCCCCACCTCTAAAATCCTAATCCCCGCCATATGAGACATATAATTCTTATTATTCAAAAAAGTGAACTCCTATTTACATGGAGGAAGCCTAAAAGGCCATTAACTTGGTCGAAGCATTCTCAAATTGCCCCCTTAAAAATCAAATTGCCCCTCCTGTGAGGAGTGTGCCCCATGTTGGGAACCACTGCTCTAAACTGTTTCATCAAACTCTAGAGCAGTGTTTCCGAACCTTTGGTTTTTGGACATCAATTCCCAGAAGCCTAACTCAATTTCCCCAAAGCACTGATCAGCCAATGTACTTGCTTAGGCTTCTGGGAATTGAAGTCTCCCAGTAGAGCGTGTGCCCCATGCTGGGAACCACTGTTTTAGTGGTACCACGGAGGGTGCTGCAGTAAGAGGAGAGATTCTTCTTCACTACTGTTGCTGGAGTCTGTTATTCTGCCACTAAAAATCAGAGCTGAGTTCTGTCCAAGAGTAACTATTAATCTGGTAGAAAAGACTTAGAGCTGGGGTACAGCTGATTTACTGAAAGCAAAGTCCAAACACTGTAAATGTCAAGTCTGGTGCTACTAGCTACAGCAATTGAAATTCTAAAACAAAGGCCTCCAATTTCCCCTCCCTCTAACTCACTGGAGATATGGAGGAAACTGAGTTGCCTTAAGAATGCAAGCCTAAGCATGTACAACAGAAAACTAGTAAATGGAAAGGGGCTCACGTCAGGGTAGGATAAACATGACTCTTCCCGCATGGGGAATAATGTGTCTGAAGAGAAGACATTACATGTAAACTATGCATACAAAACAAGAATCCTGGAAAACTGGGTTCTCATTTGCATGGAGAGCCTACATATCAAGAATTTCATCTTTTCAGATACTGTACATCACTCTGCACATGGAAAAAATGACAAAAGAGAAGAGACGGCCTAGTCGACAACAACTAAGCATGTCGACAACAACTATGTAATGACTGAATAAACAGAGCTATTGATGCAAGAAATATGTAAAATATACCCTGCTGATTTATTACTTCCTAGTGTTTTCAGAGCAGCTTTCACTTCACTTTCTAGAGCTACAGGTTCTTTGTCATAAGATTCCTTTCCAAAGGGGTCTTTCATTCTTTTATTTCTTCTGTATAGGTCTTAAGTGTACTATTTCCACCTTCTCTTTATTTTCTTCTGGACATGTTGTGTGCTTCCCTCTTGGTTATTCGGCATTCCTAACCTAGATTTAAATGTCCCTTGATATTTCATATCTTTTAAAAGAGACCTCTTGTTTTTCCCTTTTCATTGTTCTCCACTATTTATATGCACTGATTATTGTGTTAGTTCTCTTCATCTTTATGTGACGGTCACTGAAAAGCTGCATTGTGTTCAGATTCTATTTTTATCTCATGTTACTGTTGCTTTTTGACTGTCCAGTTTCTTCTTGGATGCCTGCATAAAAACTTTCAATTTTAACTTCTTCAGCACTAGTAGTTGAAGCACAGACTTGAATGGTTATGTTGACAGATTTTCCATGGAATCTGACTGATATTATTTGGTCAGATCTTGCCTTATGGCTCCTAACTGTCCATGCTACTTCTTGCCTCAGTATTATGAGACATTCCATAGTTCTTTGCAGTTTCCTATTTACCTTGATTCATTTTTCTCACATTCCATGTTGTAATTGATCTGGTGTGCAGCATGGGGCTTCCATTTCACTTCTCTACACATCAGCCAATAGATCAGGGGTGCCCAAACTATGGCCCATGGGCCGGATCTGGGCCCCGAAGCCAAATCATCTAGGCTGCAACACTCTCGTTGCTCCTGGAAGTGGAAGCAAAACACGCCCATATGGGCACATTTTACTTCCACTTCCAGGAGAGACAAGGATGTCGGAGGCCAGATGAATTGGTGTTGGGTGCCAGATCCGGCCCACAAGCTGTAGTTTGGACGCCCCTGATTTAAGCAGAGAAAGTGGCAGCCTAAAAAATATATCTCATCTTGTTGCAAAACATCCTTCCAGTGGGAGGAACCACGTAACCAGCCCACTAAACCATGTGACTGGCCCATGGACCAAAAAGTTTGGTCACCCCTGTACTAGCTGTTCTTTCAGCTTTAATTATTAGCAATGGAGCTATTCACAACTGTCCTTTGCTCTACTCCACAAGCTGATCAAGATCTTTCAACCTGGGAGTCTCATCTTCCAGCACTATTTCATTTCATTCTGGATGGTCCCTTCCTAGGATTCTCAAGGTAAGGAAAATTCAGCAGGGGTTTGCCATTGCCATCTTCTGCACAGTACTAACAAAAAGTAAGCCTGATTACTACTGCCATTATCAGAACACTTTTTGTTGTTCAGTCGCACAATTGATTCCGACCCTTTGCGACCCCATGGACCACTGTCCACCAGGCACTCCTGTCCTCCACCATCCCCTTCAACTCGCTCAGCTCTGTGCCCATTGTGTCCACAATACCATCTAGCCATCTCATTTTTGGCCGCCCCTTTCTTCTTTTGCCCTCAACCCTTCCAAGCATCAAGGCTTTCTGAAGCGAGTCTTCTCTTCTCATTTGATGTCCAAAGTACCTTAGCTTCATCTTTACTATTTGCCCTTCTAAGGAGCAGTCAGGGTTGATTTCTTCCACGATCGACCTATATGCTCTCCTCGCTGTCCAGGGGACTCTCAAAACTCTCCTCCAACACCACATCTCAAAGGCATCCACATGTTGTTGCAGTCTATCTTGTATTATCTTGAGCATCACCTTGCTAGCGTGTGGGATGAGCGCAATTGTTCGATAATTTGAGCATTCTTTGGCATTACCCTTTTTGGGGATTGGAACATATACTGATCTTTTCCAATCCTGTGGCCATTGTTGTGTTTTCCAAATCTGCTGGCATATAGAATGCAATAATTTGATTCCATCATCTTTTAGGGCTTTGAAAAGTTCAACTTGGATACCATCATCTCCACTGGCTTTGTTGTTTGCAGTGCTATTTAGGGCCTTTCTGACTTCACTTTCTAGGATGTCTGGCTCAAGTTCAATCAGAACACTACTGCTACTTTTACATTAATTTAATAATCATACAAGGGACTGCAGTCAAGACACTGAATGTGACAACCCGAAGGTCAGCAGTTTGAGACCTGAGTGCTGCATGATGGAGTGAGCCCCCCCGTTGTCTGTCCCTGCTCCTGCCAACCTAGCAGTTCAAAAGCAAGACATTGCAAGTAGATAAATAGGTACCACTTGAGAGAAAAGGTAAAAATGTTCCATGCATTTCAGTGTCTAGTCAGGCCTATGACACATGACCACAGAAACGTCTGCAGACACAGAGAGCACTGGCTCTTTGGCTGTAAACAGAGATGAACACTGAACCCAAGAGTCAGACAAAACAGGCGTTGGAGCAAGGCAGACTTTTACCTTATGATTTTACAATGGTGATGGTAGCAAATTATTCAAATATTACTAATACCAGGCCCGGGGGGGGGAGGGGGGCGCAGGGAATTGCTCGACAGCAACCAAGGCAAACCACATGTGATGCTGCACCCAGTTCCCCGCCGACAGTCAGGCGTTTTCAATAACCCCAAGCAACGCCAGGGGCAAGAAGGGGCCGTTCCTTCGCCCAGTGGGGCGCGTTACTTCGCCCAGTGGGGCGCGTTACTTCGCCCGGCCCCTTCCCCACCCACCTCCCGATACGCCCATGCCGGGGAGTGGGGATCACACAACACACACACACACACACACACACACACACACACCCTTCCTCCTCCTCCTCCTCCGCTGCTTCCGAAAGAAACCAACCTCGCAGTGGTTGTGGGCAAAGGGGGACGAGGAAGAATATCTTTCCTCCTCCTTCCCAAGGGCGAAAGCACTTACACCTCGGTCCTCCTCGGAGAGGAAATCTGGGCCGTCGTCCGAGCCTTCCTGCTCCCAAGAAAGGGCGGCGGTGGGTGGGTGGGTGGTAGAGAAAGAAGCCGCAGGAAGCACAGGCACCCGCCGGGAGGGGGAGAGAAGGAAAAGGCGCGGGTTAGTCAGGCGGGATGAACACGTCTAGGCCCAACCGCCACCCAGTTTTCTTCCCCCAAATAAACCCAAAGGCTCCGCGGGGAGACTCCAGTCAGGCACCTACCATCATGGCTGCTCCCAGCCCCGTCCTCCGCTCCCTTAGCAAAGCGCAGCCCTGGGCGGGGAGGCGGGAGGCGGGCACTGCGGCGCCGGCAAATAAGGAGGCCGTGAGGGGGGGGACGCCGAGGCTTCGGGTGAGGGCGGGCGGGTGGCGTCTTTCTCCCTTCCTCCCTCCTGGCCAAAGGACGCTGCCGTTGAATAGGCCCCGGCCCCACTGTGCGTGTCCCCCACCACCACCACCCAAAAAAAAACCCCCGCCAAGTTGTGGGATGCAAGAGAAAGCTGTCAGGACTTCATATGACAAACCTCCGGGAGTTTTTTGAGTGGTTAGCCGCTTTAGTCTGTGCAAGCATAACAGAGAGTTAATAAAAACAACATCAAAAAGACAAAAGAAATTTATTATTATTATTACTTCTCAGAAATTACTCTGGGTTGAAAGGATTTTGCTGGAAATACTTCGCTCAGGGGACACCGAATGAGGCTCGTTTCATGACCCAAAGATCTCCCACTAAGTACAGTACTGTACAGTAATACCTCAGATAACATTAGTATTGGTTAACACTAAAATCGCATAACATTAAGCAATCTGGGGGGGAGAATTGCATCGGATAACATTAAGATCCTAGGGATGCATCGGATAACAACCGCTAAAGCCTGTGTGGTTACAATGTACAAGTAATACCTCATATAACATTAGTATCGAATAACACTAAAATCGCATAACATTAAGGAATCTGGGGGGAAGAATTGCATCAGATAACATTAAGATCCTATGGGATGCTTCAGATAACAACCGCTAAAGCCTGTGTGGTTACAATGTACAGTAATACCTCATATAACATTAGTATCGAATAACACGAAAATCGCATAACATCAAGGAATCTGGGGGGAAGAATTGCATCAGATAACATTAAGATCCTATGGGATGCTTCAGATAACAACCGCGAAAGCCTGTGTGGTTACAATGTATCTCTATGGATCCCATAGAGGATCAGATAACACTAAAAATCATATAACACGAAGACTTGTGGAACCAGGTTTTAGTGTTATATGAGGTTTTACTGTATCTCTATGGATCCCATAGGATTTTAACATGCATCAGATAACACTAAAAATCATAACACCAAGACTTGTGGAACCAGGTTTTAGTGTTATATGAGGTTTTACTTGTATCTCTATGGATCCCATAGGATTTTAACATGCATCGGATAACACTAAAAATCGGATAACACCAAGACTTGTCGAATCAGGTTTTAACGTTATCCGAGGTTTTACTGTATTTATCTATAGTACTTGCCTTCCAGCTAACAAGATGAGCTGCTTAACCATTGAGCTAACTCCTGTATTTAAATGTGGGCTGTCGTGGATCAAGTCCTCTTCATTCTCTGATGTCTGACGAAGGAGACCCAAGAATAAATGCAGGAAGAAGGTGATAACTTTATAGAATCAGTTTTTTTAAAAAAATCAAGCATTGTGCGTGTTTTCATGATTCAAGCTCATTTCTTCAAGCACGCACCAATTTCTTGTGGATAGGGTAGGAAGAATTCCACAAGTAATCAATACATGTCTGAAGAAGTGATTTTGAATCACAAAAGCTTGCACAATGTTTGGTTTTTTAAAGTGATCCTATAAAGCAGGGGTTCCCAAATTTTTCATGCTGTGGGCTGATCATGTTGTTGAGTGGGCCGATGACGTGGTTCCTCCTGTAAAATGCATCCGCAGCTGTTGTAAACATGTTTATGACAGCCATTTATAGCAGAGTTTTGCACATGTGCTGATGTGTTTTACTTTTCTTCCAGTAGTGGCGAGGAGCCAGATGCTTTGGCACCAGAGGCTGGGTCCAGTCCACAGACTGTAGTTTGGCCACCCCTGCTATAAAGGTATTGCCTTCCTCCTGCATTTACTGTATTTTTTGTATGGACCACATGGCTGTCTTTATTTATTGATACAAGAATGTACCACATTTAAATACAGGAGTTTTTAAGGTGCCACAAAATTTTTTGTCTTTTTTGTTGTTTGGTTTAGTCTCTGATATGTTAGCTTTTGAGGATCCAGACTTCATCAGACCTAAGAGTGTGACACTTCATGGCCCATTTATACACATCAGGTACAGAGGCACACAAGGTTTGGCTAGCATATCAGATAAGTTTACAAATCAGTGTGGCTTTTTACAGCTGGAAATAACGGAAGGTTTGGGGTTCAAATTTGCTGTGAACTTTGGTGCTCATGTCCATTTACAGCCAAAGAGCCAGCGCTGTTTGGATCTGCAGACATTTTTGTGGTAGGAATAACTAGATGCCAGAGAGCACAGAATGCTGTTTACCTTCCCACTGAAGCGGTACCTATTTATCTACTTGCAATTATTTGCTTTCAAACTGCCAGGTTGGCAGTATCTGGGACAGATGATGGGAGCTCACTCTGTCATGCAGTGCTCGGGTCTCAAACTGTTAACTTGACAGTCAAGTTCAGCATCTTAATCACTAAGCTACTTCAGTACCCTCATTGTGGCATTACACATTTGCTAATGAGTTTACCCTTCAGACCTAGCATCTAGTGCAGGGGTTCTCAACCTTTTTAAGCTGGGGACCAGATCACACACCCTCATTCTATTGGTGGGCTGGATTGGTATCCCCCTCCCACTGCAGGTGAAGGGACCACCCAAGCCAAAGGGATCTCTCTGGGCTCCTACCATTCCCAGCCGCCACCAACACACTCTCTCTCTCTCTCTCTCTCTCTCTCTCTCTCTCTCTCTCTCTCTCTCTCTCTCTCTCATACACACACACACACACACACACACACACACACACACACACACACACACACACACACACACACACACCAATGTTGCCACAAACTCTCCCCCACCACGCCACCCCTAGTTTGGCCACTGCTGATTTAGAGTACTGTATTGCTCTAATCCAGATGTGATGAAAGAATGAGAAACTGTAGCCACTTCTACTTTTACTTCTACTTTTTCCAGGGAAGACTAGTTTCCTATATGCAAGAAGAGTAAAATAAAAGGAAGTACATCTTGCCTATACAGTATTTGCATCTGCTTTCCCACACTTTTTACTTACAGTGAGAGTTTTCCCCCTTTCTACACTTAACATTTCTCACTTGAGAAAGCCTTGATGCTGGGAAAGGTGGAGGGCAAAAGAAAAAGGGGGCGGCCAAAAATGAGATGGTTAGATTGTATTGTAGAGACAATGGGCACAGAACTGAGCAAGTTGAGGAGGATGGTGGAGGGCAGAAGTGCCTGGTGGGCAGTGGTCCATGGGGTCACAGAGGGTCGGAGTCGACTGTGTGACTGAACAACAAAACACTTAACATATAGAAGTATTTGAAAATATTTTACCCTTGTTTGTACTCTAAAGCAGGGGTACCCAACCTTTTTTTGCACCACAGACCGGTTTCATGCCACAGACAATTCAACTCAGGCAGTTAGGTATCACACTCCACACAGGCAGGGGGCAGAGCCCTGCCATAAGTAAGCAAGGTGGAGGAGGGGCCCAGCCACCTGCCTATCTGCTGTGTCTGAAGCCCGTGCTCTAGCTCCATTTGCTGGACAGACCCGGTAGACCACATTGAGGGCAGAAGGTTGCCATCAGAGCTCCCAGTGCCATTGACCCCCATGGCCCAGTTCGGGACAGCCTGTGGTCTGGTACCAGTCCACAGCCTGGTGGTTGGGGACCCCTGCTCTAAAGTGATGTCTTCCATTCTCTCCTATTCTTCACATTATTTCACTACACATGTTGTCATCGTTTGCTGCTACTCGTATCCAAGGATACATTTTTCCTGGAAGTCATTTTCACAGTTGATGGATGTGTCTCTGGTGACTCAAACTGATCCTAGTGTGAAACATGCAACCACACACATTACACTGAATAGATGATGGAGGGTGTAGTTGAGTTTGATTAAACTTCCATGCTTCTCACGTAGCCTCTTCATGTTTGCAGCACACTCCTTCAAAGTGATTGGTAGCAGCAGAGATGGTTCGGAGCCAAAGTAGGCAATCTATGGCCACTGCCTCTATCACACATCGGTTGTCCCAATTCACAAGGGCACCTCTTTATCAGTTCCTGAGCCTCATGCTCATTACTGGAACTTAACTCTTGCCTCACTACGTCTGGGAGAACCGAGGAGATTAAAAAGGAACTCTTACTATGCTCAGGCAGTAATGCCCTTGAGCTTAGAACAAAACAAAGGAGGTTTCGTAGTAGCGTGTCGTCGGTGTGTGTGTGCTAATCAAAGAACAACAATAATCTTCAAAGAGAAACAGCTGCTTTATTCTTCAGGTTCATTAATAGCAAAGTCCATGGAAAAACCGTAGATTAAAAGGTCATAACAAAGAATCAGTCCAATAAACAACAGTCCAAGATCTTTAGGTAATCATAGTGAAAAGGAAAGAGCATAGTCCCACCATAGCCAGGGTCTTAAGCCATTGAGAAACAGAGACGAACTAACCAACTTCTCTGCAAACATGGAGAATTTGCGGTCAGGTGGGTTAGCCCTAGCCAATCAGGTAACAGAGAAAGATATTCTCAAAACAATGGATTGTTTACATCCATGTGAAGACATAACACTCTGAAAAGATGGGAACACAGAAACACTATAATGTCAAAAAGCCATCTCGTGACAGTCTTGTGAGGCATGAGTCTATGAGGCAGAGAGGGACAAAGGATTTCTGAGGCCTATTTGGAAACTGCAATTTGCAAGCCTTGGGAAACATGAAAAAATGTGTCATTTCCTGACAACCTCTCGGGTTTGTGGGTTTATACCTGACACCTTCATGTTTTGTTTCAGCTGGTCCTTATGACAACTCAAAGGAGTTCCATGAGGTCTTGTACTGGAGCTAAGTTTCCCGTAAAAAAATTGATGAGAAAACCTGGAACCATCCATGTGGCAGCTATGCCCTATACATCTAAGACAATATACTATGATGGATATCCTCCATGACCACCCCAGGAACATCACAGAACTTTCCCTGCAGGCCGGACAGGGAAAATGAGGGGCAGCTGTGTGGACTGACCACCCCAGCCATAAAAGACCTTGCTGCTGCTGCTGTCTCCACAACCACCCCAGGAACATCAAAGAGCTCTCCCTGCCTGTCAGACAGGGAGATTGAAGGGCAGCTGTGTGAACTGGCCGGCTGGCCAAAGACTGCTGTCTCTCTTGACTGTACTGTATTTTTACACTGTATTTTACTGTATTGTTTTTTATTTTATTTTATTTTTATGTAAAATTTATTGATTGCATTATCTGTGCTGCATCTGTTGCTATATTTTTATATTATGCTGCATTTACAATGGGTACCAGGGGACGGGCCGCTCTCGGGGAACGCGGGTCAGATGTCTAACTGCTGTCCCACGTTCCAGTCCCCTGGCGAGACCTCCGGTTCCTGGGTTCCCTGTCCAGAGTGACCCCCTCCCCCTTAGGTTGGTGCTGATGAATGCCAGGTCAGTCTAATAAGGCTCCCCTGCTTGCAGATTCCATCTTGGGGGAGCGGGCAGGCCTGGCATGCATCACTGAAACCTGGCTGAGACCAGAGGACGATGTACCTCTATCAGACCTTTGTCCAGCCGGGTTTGGTATTTGGCACCAGCCTACGGAGGAGGGGAGGGGCAGGTGTGTCACCATAGTGGCCAGGGACTCCTTGGGAGTCGCCAGAGCCACCGCTCCACAAGTGCCGGGTTGTGAGGCCCTGCTCCTGCGTGTGGGCTCTAAGAGTCGGCAGGGAATCCTACTTCTGTACCTGCCTCCCTGCAGGGTAGCAGGTTCCCTACCTGAGTTCCTTGAGGCCATCACGATGCTGGCGTTGGAGTTCCCCAGACTAATGGTTTTGAGGGACTTCAATTTGCCATCGTTGGGGATTGGCTCCGAGGTGGCTCAGGAGTTCAACCCACAGCCACACAGTCTTGCCAGGATTCAGTTGTAGCCCATCGTCCCCCATCCAGATCTTGACAGCCTCCAGGCACCTGGAAAGGACTTCCACTGCATCACTAGGGTTCCCACGGGCTGAGATATATAGTTGGGTATCATCTGCATACTGATGATCTCACCCAGCGGTTTCATGTAGATATTAAATAGGAGAGATGAGAGCACCGAGCCCTGAGGCACCCTGTATTGGAGCCACCTAGAACTGGACATCTCACCCTCCAACCACACTAACTGGGTCCGGACCCTCATAAATGAGGAAAACCAAGCCAACACTGTGCCTTGAATCCCCAATCCTTGGAGCCTTCCCAGAAGGATACCGTGGTCGACAGTATCAAATGCCGCTGAGAGGTCAAGAAGAGCCAGGACAGTTGGAGGTCCGCCATCCCGCTCCCTCCAGAGATCATCCACCAGCGCGACCAATGCAGTTTCCGTACTGTATCCGGGCCTGAATCCTGACTGAAAAGGATCCAGATAATCCGCTTCATCCAGGAACTCCTGTAACCGCCATGCCACTGCCTTTTCCAATACTTTACTCAAAAAGGGTAGGTTGGATACCGGTCGAAAGTTGGCCATTATGGTTGGGTCGAGGGAAGGCTTTTTCAGGAGGTGACAAGGTCCCTCCTTGGTAGGGGGGGACCGGGCCCTGGGTGGCAGGGGTCATCTGAGATTTTTGCGGATTATCTGACTGAGAAAATCGCTCAGATTCGCCTGAAGTTGAATCCTGGCTTGGAAAACATAGAGCTGGGGTTGTCTGAGGTACAGTCTTGCCATGTTATCTGGGATCGGTTCGATCCAGTTGTCCCTGAGGCACCTGGGAGCTGTCCGTGCTACTGCCTGTACATTAGATTCTTGTCCCGCCTGGCTTGTTAAGTCTGCCCGGAAGGTGACTGGCAGCAGGGTCGAGGCAATTATTAATTCCTCGCTCCAGGAGGGGGCTTTTCCGGCATCTTTCAAACATGCATTGGTGTGCCCCCTCCTCAAAAAGCCTTCCCTCGACCCAACCATAATGGGCAACTTTAGACCGGTATACAACCTACCCTTTTTCGGCAGGTGGCAGTCGTGGCCAGGAGGGCCTTTGCACAACTTCGTGTGATTCGCCAGTTACGGCCGTTCCTAGACCATCCTTGCTCATGGTCACACATGCCTTGGTCACCTCCAGACTTGATTATTGTAATGCGCTCTACATGGGGCTGCCCTTGGTGACCATTTGGAGGCTTCAGCTGGTCCAGAATGCAGCTGCACAAGTAGTGTTGGGATGCGGGCGTTATGCCTGTGCCTCACCGCTGCTGAGGGAGCTGCACTGACTCCCAGTTTGCCTCCGGGTGCAATTCAAGGTGCTGGTTATTACCTTTAAAGCCCTTTATGGTAGTGGTCCAGGTTACTTGAGAGACCGCATCGTCCCAAGGATAAACAAATATAAAATAAATAAATACTGTATATGTTGCTTATGTTATGTGAGTCGCCTCAGCGAGGCGAGTAGAGCAGCATATAAGTCTAATTTAATGATGATGATGATGATGATGGAACCTTCAATGCTATTTACATGTGCCTTCTCAAGAACTGCGATGTTGGTGATATAGTCATCCCACTTGATATTCAAGATGGACCTTAGCTTCGGTTGGTGAAAGCACTCTAGCTTTTTTATGTCTTGGCAATAGAGGGTTCATGTTTTACAGCCATACAATAATGCTGAGGTAACAGCTTGGTATACCATGAGCTTTGTATGAACTGTATTGTAGGGTAGTGTTAGATGTATTTGACTGTATTGAATTATGTTGCTATATTTATATTATATTGCTGTATTTATATTTGATGTTGTAATACTGTGATATATGTTGCTCTATGGTTTGTCACTGTAATACTGTGATATATAGTATGTTAGCCGCTCTGAGTCGCTTCGGTAAATAGAGCGGGATACAAATCTAAATAAATAAATAAATAAAGTTTTGTTCATGAAGACCCGGTGTGATACACGACCAAAGGCAGAATGGGCAGCACCAATTCTCTTCACCACATCCTGTTCACAGGTGCAGTTTTTAAACAAGACTGCACATGTAGAGCCAGCCTTATGTTATGATCATCATATAGAAATTTCTCTTCTCTATTAGTCACTATAAGATCACCATATACTAAAAGCCTTTATCCAGTTAAAGAGGCCTCCAGAATGGCCACAAAACAAAATAAATTACAGCCATTTTTTAAAAATTCTCCATTATAGCACAGAGAGAGACTTGAGATTTTCTATACTAAAGTACTGATTAAGGGCTGAGTCAGCTTGGATGGGTTCTGAAGTAGCCTAAGCGGGGGAAATGATACAGTATTCTTGGAAAAAGAGCCTGAACTAAATCTAGCTTTCAATGAACATCCTTCTTTTAGGGCACACAAAATTTCTTTTTCAGCACTTCTTAGGTCTTTAAATTAGAGACGCTTTGTGGTAAACTGAAAACTTATGGGACAGTGCACTGCTCTCTGCTGGCGTTCTGTTTTTACTACAAGACTGTCCTAGGAAGAATGTCATACTTTTCAATGATAAACTCTGAAATATCAAAACAATCGTGTGTTAGATGTGACCATCGCTCTCTTTTTTAAAAAATAACAGAACAGAACATTTGAAGAAATAACAATACATTTTAACATTCCTAAAGAAAAAATCCTCTTATTAAATTAACAAAAATGGTGCTTGCAGTTTTCAAGTGTTCAAAGTTTGTGCATGAAGAAGTAATTTAATAGCTTCAGACTTTTAGGGTGAGAATATGACTGCTAATATAGTAGTTTGTAGAACCACTTTTGAAAATGTCTGTTCTCTTTCCACTCGAACAAATACTTCAGATGAATACAAACAGCCATGTCTTATAAAGCTGGTGAACAACAGGTTTTTTATATATGTACGGTTGTTGCATTTATATATACAGTTGTACCTCGCTTAAAGAGCATAATGCGTTCCACAGGATTGCTCTTTAAGCGAGTTTGCTCTTTAAGCGAAACACCATTGCAAGTGACCAATGGGGGGGGGGGATGCGAACCCCGATTTATTTGTTAAGCGAGTTTTTGGTTGGTTTTATTTGTTAAGCGAAGCGAACATTCAGAGAAAATTCTGCTCTTTAAGCAAGTTACTCTTTAAGCAAGGTGCTCTTTATGCGAGGTTTGACTGTACTGTACTGCCCTTTTGGCCAGAAGGTCACACAAAGCAATAATAATAATATGATGTCAGAGATTGCTCTGGGTTGAAAGAATGTTTGCTGAAGAAACTCCACTCAGGGGATGCCCGAATGAGGCTCCTTTCATGTCCCAGGTAGAGCTCTTGGGTATTGAAACCCTGCCTTCCAGTCTACAGTTCAGTGTCTTAACCACTAAGCCATGAGAGGAGCTGCATACAGAGCAGTGAACTCGCATAGTAAAAAAGCATATAAATAGGATAAAATCCTTTTAAAATACACAGCAGACATAAGCTATTTTAAATGGGGAGAAATATCTAGTACAGCAAACAAATATCCATCTTTTCTTGGTTTATTCATATGTACGGGACTGTAACTCATTCAAAAGTCATTTTTTCAGAAATAATAGGATTCCTACTTTTATCAAATTAATTATTTTAAAATTTTAATGGCTGTTCCTCCCAATTAGGCCAAAACTATATAAAATTACCATTTCTAAGATTTCTTATCCACAAATAAAACAGAAATTTTATTACCCTACCTGTATGACACCATTTGCATAATATAGATGTGCCTCTTCTTGCCTGTGATCTGTCAATAATTATCAAGAATTTGGTGCTATCTACATCTCATGACACGCTGCCACTCCCTAATTAATACTCTATTTTGATTTTTTCCCTTCAAAGTTATCATGTCTTCATTAAATATTTCTAAGTTTTCCATTTGTTTAACCAACTTCCAAGCTCTAATTTTGTCACATCATTCTGTTCAGCATACAAGATGCTTCTCAACATTAATTCTTCTACCACTTGCTGTGTTCTTAAGCATAACAGTGGGGGGGGGGGGTTTGAGAACCAATTGATTTTATACTTGCAGGAAAGGAAAATAGTTTAGAGCATCAAGGTCTGCTAATTTTTGGCAGTTTTGCAAAAAAAAATATATATTTTACAATTTGGTATTGCCATAGAATTCAGCTTCCCAGGAATATTGGTTTCAGTTGAAGCAATGATTTCTAGCTGTTGTTAAGAAAGGGTAGAACTTCAATTCCCCTTATAGTTCCCCATTCCTCCATATGAAAATTGTAATCACTTTCTGCTTCTATGTCTAGGCCAGATGTGGAAGTGCCAAAATGAAGGCACCTTTGGGTGAATATTTCCCCAGGGTTGTGCAGGCAACTCATTTTATGCAAACCATATCCATAACATTTACTCAAACATCTCATGAAGGGAATATTGATTTAGCAAAGAAAGTTCACTTGCCATATTTTTAAAATGAGCAGAACATTAAGTCGGTTTTTAAAATCTCTCTCTCATATGTGTAAGTGCTATTTAGCAAGGTACACAAAAGAGCCTCCTCAAAGATTGTGGTATTTTTGAACCATAATCAGGCGTTCCCTGGGAACAGCAACCTTGTGTTGCTGGCTAATCTTTCTCACACTAGGTTAGGCAAAAGGAACTGGAGAATGAACTTACCAAAAGGTGCCCTCATTTTGGCATATCAGAGAATAAACAAAACAAAACAAAAACGCTGTAGCACTTTGAAGACTGTTATATTTTAATGTTAGCTTTTAAGTGATCAAGTTCACTTCGTCAGACATAGGCGTGAGACTTCATGGCATCAGTTTATACACATCAGGTTCAGAGTGATTGGTTAGCATAACAGATAAGTATACAAATCAATATGGCTTTATACAACCGGTAGTGGCAGATAATCTCTGGTTGTTGTTTGAATTAGTTGTAAAATGCAAATCATTCTGTACCTCTATACCTGATGTGTATAAATTGATGCCATGAGAAGTCTCACTCCCATGTCTGATGAAGTGGACTTGATCCATGAAAGCTAATGTTAAAATACAACAGTTAGTCTTCAAAGTGCTACAGCATTTTTGTTTGTTTATTCTGATATGCTTGAAACACAGACTAACACAACTACTATTCCAAAAAAATCATTTTGGCAGTTTTACATCTGGCCTAGACATGGAAGAAGTGCTATTTAGTTAGAACATTACAAGGCTATTTGTTGTCGATTCCCAATGGTCATGGAGGCGGAAGAGGCCATGCCAGATGGACTGGCTGTGAAGGCACACCTTGATAATACTGTATCCTCAAGGCTGCAGCAGTCCATTGCAGTCCCGGAGTTAAATCCTGCATGTCTCATTTCATACATGCCGCAGGACATGGCTCCCTGATCACAGTGTGTGGGTCACTTCATGGCAAGCTGCGATCCACCTTAAACAAATTCACGTCAGGGGCATTTTTCCTGAAAATAATTTCCAGGGGAAAATGTATACAGTACTTAGATACGAGTAGCAGCCAATGACGATGTTGTCAATAGATGGCGCTATAGGGGTATCTATAAAAACTAGTCTGAAGAGGTGCCACATATCTTTTTTGCTGCAAGGAAGAAACGCAGCTACCTCCATGGAGAGAAAAATAACAGATGACATCCCTATTTGGCTGTGCTTAGAACAGGAGGCGAATAGTATGGAAAAACTATGAGGGATTCTTCTTTCCTCCCCTCTGATTTTAACTCTTATTGGTTACCCTGTCTTCTGTACTGCTGTGAAGTAATTTGGAAAACATTACAGAAGAAATTGTTTTCAACAATCTGAGATATATTATCTCATGTGGCAGTCCTGCCCATCTACAACAAAATTCTAGCATAAGGTATTCTGAGTCTATTATTCATCAAAAAGTTAAACCTCAGAACTGGGGCTTCTCTCTTTGTTGGGGGAAAACTATTATTTGCTACATGTGGAATTAGTGTCTTTACTATGCTTGGAAGCTCAGTTTCAAATAGTCTTATATTAGGAAGAGAATCTTTCTTTCCTATTAGGAAATCTGAATAATAGGCTATGGACTATAGCCTTAAATGGAAATAAGTAAGCTATCAAATGAGAATTTTTAAGAAGGCACTGAAAGAATTTTTTGTAAGTACAGGGTTTCTGTTTGTTGATTTTGTTGATTTAAATGAATTGATTTATTTCCCACTTGATATTCATGTGAATACAAGACATGATTTTTAACTTAACTCTTTACTTGTGATTTCTTCACAAAATCTCCCATTGAATACTTCCCACAAATTAATATGTTATGGTAATATTTTGTGATCACAATTGTATTATCTTTTAACTGTTTACAATTACAGATCTTTCTTTCTTTACTATTTATTTATTCAATTATTGTACATTCACCACCATTCTTCCACTGAGGGACCCTACAAAGAAATTTAAAACATAAGTATTAGAATAATTAAAAATCTAATAAATTATATTTTAAAAGAAATGTAATCACTAAAAAGTACTAATAAATTCCCTTTAAAGTATCTTTAAAATAGATTTTAAAAGATCAAGAAGACAACTCCCCCATTAAAATACAATTAATA
The DNA here is from genome assembly GCA_030440675.1 of Furcifer pardalis. Classification (NCBI taxonomy): domain Eukaryota; kingdom Metazoa; phylum Chordata; class Lepidosauria; order Squamata; family Chamaeleonidae; genus Furcifer; species Furcifer pardalis. Next base: position 39,889,886 of record CP126894.1, on the reverse strand, counting down.
CCTTGGATAACGTTTACCTCAGATAACGTTAAAATCGCATAACGTTAAGTAATCTGGGGATGAGAATTGGATCAAATAACGTTAAGGTCCTATGGGATGGATTGGATAACTAATGCTAAAGCCTGTGCAGTTAAATGTATCTCTATGGAGCTTTAACGTTATCCAATCCATCCCATAGGATTTTAACATGGATCGGATAACACTAAAAATTGGATAACGCAAAGACTTGTGGAACCAAGTCTTAGCGTTATCCGAGGTATTACTTGTACCTTACTTAACAGCAACTTACATATTTAAAACCTGCCTAAAAAGAAAAGTCTTTACCTGCCAATAGAAAGATAGCTGGGAGGGACCAGGTTGGTCTACTGTGGAAGGAAGTTCCACATCCAGAAAGCAACCAAAGAAAGGTCACTCTGTCATGCCCACACTAAGTGTTCATGTTAGGACAGTAGGACTGAGAAAAGCTTGCTCCAGAGGTCTTAAAAACAAAAAGGTGAGAGCAGGAGGATGTCTCCTCAAATAAGATGAAATGAAATTGTATAGGGCTTTACCAACACTGAATTGTATTAGGAAATAGATTGGTAGCCAGATAAGTTGTTGTAACAAGGAACTTCTATACTCCTTGTAACCAGCTTGGATCAGAAGTAAAGCTGTAGAATCCCAGACCTGTTGAAGTTTCTGAAAGCTTTCCAAAGGCAGCCCTAGGTAGGCCACTCTATGTTAATCTAAACAAGATGCAATTAAGGTGTGTGTCATGTTGGCCAAGTCAGAGACCACATGGCGGGGAAAGCTGACAAACTATTGTCATTCCTATTAATTTTGCAAATACACCCCTGGCCACTACCAAGATCTGGTTATCCAAACTTAGAGATAAATCACTCCCAAGTTGCAAACCTTATTATCTAGGAGAAGTGTAAGCCCATCCTGTACAAGCTGAATCCTATGCCCTGATCTTCATTCAGACTGAAAAGGAGCACTTCTGCCTTGCTTAGATTAAGTGCCAGTTTATTCATTCTCAACCAGTCCACTATGGACATCAGATAAAAGTTTAAGACCAAAATAGCTATCCCAGAATTGTGTAGAAAGAAGAAACAGAGTTGGGTGTCACCCATGTCCCAATAATAATGAACCCCCAATCTCTGGACAACCTCTCCAAGCAGTTTCATGGGCATGTTAAACAGGGTAAGGAAACAAACAAGGCACTGAGAGATCATATAAGTCAAAATCCAGGATGTCAACCAAGAGTCACCAGTATCAACTTCTTAACTTCCTTCTTGAGGAAGTATCAGTGCCACTACAAAATAGTGTCTCCAACTCCCATTCCAGAGAAATAACCTTTAAAAGACACCACTGTCGATGGTACTAAAAAACCTGCTGAAATGTAGAGCAGAACAAGCAGAGGCATATTCCCTACGTCCAGTTCCTGACACAGATCGTCTGTCAAGGGAACTAAAACCATTTCTATGTCATAGGAGACACTTTTTGTTGCTCTTGTTGAACAATTGTTGAACAATTAGAAGTCAAAGAGTTTTGCAATTTTATAATAGGAATCTAGTTTACCTGGATGTCTCTGTTCCCCAGCCAAGCCTGAAACCAAACTGATGTACTTCTTGTCGTTGGCTGCAACTCATATCCGAGAATGTATTTTTTCCTGAAGCAGGAAAAATGCCATTGGCATGAATTTGTTTAAGGTGGATCCCAGTTTGCCAAGAAGTGACCTACCCACTATGATCACAGAGCCATCTCCTGCAGCACATATGAAATGAGACATGCAGGATTTAACACCAGGACTGCAGTAGACTGCTGCAGCTTTGAGGATATTATCAAGGTGCGCCTTCACAGCCAGTCCATCTAGCATGGCCTCCTCCGCCTCCATGGCTGTTGGGAAGTACCTCTAGATCAGTGTTTTCCATCCTCTGGCTTTTGGACTTCATTTCCCAGAAGCCTAAGTCAAGTCCCCAAAGCACTGATCAGCCAATGTACTGATTTAGACTTCTAGTAATTGAAGTCCCTCTGTGGGGCCTGGGCTCCATTTTGGGAACCACTGCTCTAAATTAATGGTTCCCAACCTTGGAGCCCCCGGTATACTTAAGAATACAGCTCACAGAAATCTTGGGCAGCACAGTAAATGGTGAAGGCTTCTGGGGGCCATAGTCTAAAAATATTCGGGGCCCCAAGGTTGGAAACCATCGCTTTAGATAGCTCATCTGATCTAGGAATCCAAAATAGAAGATGGTTTTCAATATAATTGGGTACAAAGAAGTATACTGAGACAAAAGAGACCATTTCTTCTTTATAGTGGAACCTCATACAGTATAATGGGGGGGGGGGGGGAATCCGTTCCATGAGGCTGTTCGCTATGTGGTTTTTTTCATTATACAAAAACTCCTGTGGAAAAACTTGTACAGTATAACAAAAATTCCTATGGAAAAACTTGTATAAGGAAAATTTTTCGCTATGCAAATTTTCTCATAGGAAATTTCATTATACGAGTTTTCTCCATAGGGAGTGATATTTGCGCATAGCGAAAATTTTCGTTGTGTGAGGTGCTGTGTTTTTCAATTTTGTTTTGTTGTGCAAGTTTTTTTTGCTATAAGAGGCATTCGTTATACGAGGTTCAACTGTATATTAATAGTCTCCCCTCTGTATAACCATCAAGCCTGTGCTTATCATATAATCTTACAGAAACATCAGTTTGGTATGCTGAGGAATTGTTACAACACCAAGGGGATTGCAGTAGCAGATGAAAATGTACAAGGAGTTACTTCTCTGACCTTCATCCCACTGACCATCTCTCTGGAAGGGTGGGAGTCCATCCATCCAGTTTCAATGAATCCTTCTTACAACCTCACCCATCACCTGCAATTAGCCTGTTCAGGACAGTTTCCTTACTGTTTGGGAGGGGCTGGGCCTTTCATGGGAAGAGGAGGGCAAGCTTGTGAGCACTCTTTTCTAGCATTATGTTTGATACAGCCCTAAACCCTGATTATCAGTCTCATTTAATCTATGGTAGAATACTGGACACATTTCTAATTACAGTTACCAAACCACTGGAGAATATTTTAAATCAGAAAAGGTCTTAAAGGTTTGGCTTTTTAAAAAGTTTTGGATTAAGATTTAGGCAAGAAGACATACAAAGAGCTTTATAAAACTACATCTGATATAATCTGATAGTTTTCCAAAGCCTGATCATTTTAACCAGCACGTGTCTGAGAATGCATACACTTTTAGAATATTCCAGAGTTTTGAAAGAATGTAGCATTTGGTATAATATTTATCACCACAGTTAGTTTTAGACCAAAGTTATAACTAAATAAAACAGGTAGGAGTACGCAGAAAGATGCTCCTCGAAGATTGTGGGTACAGTTTACATTTTTAAAATAACAAACAGATCTATCCCAGGCAATAGTAACCTTGTTTGGCTGGCTAATCTTTCTCACACTAGATCAAACCAAAGGAACTAAGGAATTAATTCACCAAAAAGGTCTTTGTCATGACCAATCTTAAAAACAATCTCAATAAATACTGAGGGACTTTCTGGTAATAAAGAGTATTCCACTAGCAGATATCTGTAATAAACATAAATGTAACATACTTCTGGTCCAGGAAATACAATGGGGGACAGCAAGTTATCTGTAAGTGGCTGAATGGAATTAGTGGCTGAGAGACCACACGGCCACTATGGGAGTGTAATTGTTGTTAGACCTGGTCTCAGTATATCAGCTGCATTGACAGAAACGAATAACATAGAAATTCTCACCACCTGAATCCCACAGTTGTTACCTCTTTTTAGTTTCTCTAGCAAAAATCCTTTCAACCCAAAGTAATGTCTGATACAAAACTTATTTATTTATAAGCCACCAAAAGTAAATTTAATTTTAATGAATCAAACCATTTTATATATGACTAAATACATTTTGTTATTGGCGATTTTAATTGTCACACTAGGGCTTGGGGATATAACCAGGCCAATGAGGATAGTGCACAACTTGTATCTTGAGCAGGCACCAATGACCTCCAATTTGTCCATGATCTGAAACTGTCTGCATCTTTTTAACAGTGGTGAATGGAGGAGGGGATATAATCCAGACATCTTTGTTAGTAAGAAAATAGCAGCATAGTGCATGAAAGCCATTGATGATCTGATTCCATGCACTCAACATAGACCCATTGTGTATAAATACTGCAGTGAAACCACAGAATGTGCCTTTCCACAGATGTTTTAACTTTTAAAAGGCTAAATGGTTGAACTTTTGAGATCAGTTGGATAAAAATGTGGAGATCCCTCTGCACACAGACAAATATAATGAATGTGTCCATCTTGTGAAAGTAATATCAAGAAAAAATATTCCAAGAGGATGCTGCACCCAGTACATCCAGGGCCTGACTGACGAAATCAAACCTCTGCTGGATAGATACCAGGCACTCTACAACCAGGATCCTTTGCAGGAAGATACTGTTGAAGCTAAGGGAGAATTGCTGCAAACTCTAGCTTAGTAGTTCTCAACATGGGCCCCAGGCCCCACATGAGGACTTCAGTTCCCAGAAACCTATGTTAGTACACTGGCTGATCAGTGATTTGGGGAACTGACTTAGGCTTCTGGGAACTGAAGTCCAAAAACCAAAAGTTGGGAAACATTGCTGGAAATCATGATGGTGCGCATTAGTCAATAACCTGGATATGAAGCAAAAGTAAACAAGCTTGGAAACTCCTTAACAATTTAAGAGAAGATTTAAACCAACCACAGCAAAACTATATTGGAGTAACAGCAGACTAAGTAGCTAATTAGTTGAATAATTAAAAAGCGCGAGGCAAGATGTTCCCAGAACAAGCAGTCTGACCAGAGGAACAAGGGGGAGGATTACTTAATACCCCCTTTGTAGCATTGAATTGGAGGAAGCTCTAAAGAGCATGAAACTGAAGAAAGCAGCAGGTATCGATGGCATAAGAACAGAGCAGATAAAGCTGTTTGCTCCTCACACTTTGGAATGGCTTCTACAATTAATGAACAACTGCATAGACAAGCTTAAGATTTCTAAACTGTGGAGACAGAGTAGAGTCATTGTTTTTGAAACCCAGCAAAGATCCAGATGACCTGAAAAACTACCAACCAGTGTCACTCCTTGGTCACCTTTATAAGGCACTGTAAAGCATGGTCTTCAGCCATTTATTGATGGAAAGATCATGAAAGAGGAAGCAGGCTTCAGGCCAGGTAGGTCATGTTGTAATCAAATTCTTAAACCTATGCAACACATTGAGAATGGCTTCAAAAGAAAGCTAATATAACAATGGCTTTCATTGACCTTACTGCAGCACACAATACTGTCAATCATAGGATACTGCTCTGTAAATCAATGGCAGTTTCCTCCAGAACTGGAGATTCTATGTGACGATGAATGGAAAGAACAGTAGATGGAGGGTGCAGAAGAATGAACTGCCTACCAAAAGGAAGTACATTGTCTCCAACATTACATAATATATACATGAATGATCAACCAGTTCCTGACAATACAAAAAAAAGTTTATCAGTACACAACAATGGCCAAACAAGGATCAGGTTTTGACAAGCTGGCTGGAAAACATACTGGAGCACTTAAAGAATTAGGACAGTGTTAAACCATCAACCACTTGCAACCTAACCCAAGTAAGACTCAAGTGTACTAAAAAAGGAAAATAGTTTTTTTTTACTATCTGCAACAACTACCTTAACAGCAGAACATTAGTAGACTCTTCATATGAATCATCACAAGCCTAAGAGGTCAGGAGGTAAGTACTTTTCCAATAATTATCAAAGGTTATTTGACATCATAATTGATCTGAAGTCTAATTGAAAGCAGGATGGGTGGGATTTCATTCATTCCAGCCCAGGACTGAAAGGAGCAGCAGCTGGGATTGAAAGATTTTTTTTTCTTCACCTGCTTACAACACAATAAAATTCTATCTCCAAACTAATTAATTTTAGAGGCTCTTTAGGGATTATAAGATTTTGGAGAAAAAGAAAATGACATGTGTCTTGTCTTTTCTACCTGCTACATTTTTAAAAAAGCCTTTCTGAAAGGACTGTAACATAGTAAGTCTACTCAGAAGTTTTTCCATTGATTTTAATTGGTCTTACTTCTGAGCAACTCAATATAGGGCCCAGTAAGCCTACTTTGGCAATTTGTATATCATTAATGTATTTTTTGCACACCAAACCACCTCACTTTTTAAAACCAGGAAATAGGCGCAGCTCAATGTATGTGATAATAAAGAAGATATTGCCTCAGTACATGTATCTGTTCATTTTAGTTCACGAGTTTTAAATGTTACTTTTAAAGAAACCACCTGAGCAATCCACAGTTTGGGACACTATATTTGTAAAATACTGGGCAGAATTCTGCTATTTACATTTTTTTTGGCACAAGATCTGCTTTGATTTGAGCAGAGGTTGGAATTCAGTGGCTTCATAGGCCCCTTCCAAATCAGTCAATTTATAATTCTACATTCCAACAGCATAAATCTCAATGGTGAATTTCTGCTACTTAAGTCATCAGTGGTTCTATCTGTTGTACAACAGTACCATGATTTACCAGCATGAAATACTAATGCCAGCTCCAAAACTAGGAGCAATTTTCCACTGAAATACCATGTTTCCCCAAAAATAAGACATACCCATAAAATAAGCTGTAGCAGGATTTCTCAGCAGTTGTGCAATAAAAGCCAAAGTGATAGGCGTGGCTATGCAGCATCCCAGCGCAGAGTGGTAAAGAAGACAGGCAGCCAGTGGTGTAATAAAAATAAGATATCCCCTGAAAATAAGCTATAGTGTGTCTTATTGAGTAAAAATAAATATAAGACAGTGTCTTATTTTTGGGAAAACATGGTATATTCCACTGGACTTACACTGATGTAAAGAGGCAATTTGATTCTAACCATTAAATGTAAACTTTTCCACCTGCTTAGTAGTATGTAATAGTGATGTTCCTTTACATAAAGTTCCCAAATGAGTGCAAATTATAGATTGTAGTCAACAATTGTGGAGTAAAAGGATACAGTTAGTTGCGATAGCTGATTATAAATAAAAAGCATAGAAAGGCAACGGTTGCCCTTGCTTGAAAGCTAGTCGTATCTCATCTGATTCTAAAGGGTGGTGTTCATTTCTGTTTACAAAGAACTAGCCCTGTCTGTGTCTGCAGATGCTTTCGTGGTTATGTGGCAGATATTACTAGACATCAGAATGCATGGAACACTGCTTACCTTCCCAATGAGGTGGTGCCTATTTATTTACTTGCAATTTCTTGCTTTCAAACTGCTAGGTTGGTAGGAGCTGAGACAGACAGGAGCTCACTCAGCCATGCAGCACTCAAGTCTCAAACTGTTGACCTACCAACCTTCCAGTTGCCAAGTTCAGCATCTTAACCACGCCCCCACAGTCACTCAAAAAAGCAGAGAAAACAGGGATGCCAATCAGTGGCAAAATGTAACAAACTCTAAGTTGAGTTCTCAAGCTTTAGGACTGCTAGCCATCTCCAATTTTCAGTTTCAAAAATACTGTATGTTGAAAACCATGATCCCTAACCAACTATATTATGGATCTAGATCGCTCACAACATAGGCTCTACCCATGATGTAGGCCCCTCCCATTACATAGGCTTCACCCACAACACAGGCCCCCGCCCAGAGTGTGGTAGCAATTTTTTTTGCTGCCCGCCACTGCTCACATCCTATTAGCTGAAAGTCCAGATGTACTGCAAAATGAATGAATAAATTAATTTAACAAATTAATGTTTTGCCTTAAACCTAACATTTCAAGCTCTCTTTATCAGATAATATTTGATTACCTGCAATCTAAATGTTGACTGGATAACCCAAAGAGATGTATGCTTGCTTGTTATGTATGCAGAGGGTTCAATTCCTCACTGCCTTGTAGAAGAGGTAGGCTGTACATTCTTGGGCACACAGTAGAAGGAAACAATAAACCATGTCTAAGTCCACTATACCGTATGTTGAAACCCCTAGAAAGGGTCACCATGACTCAAAGCTGACTTCGGGGCACATAATTATCATTATAGCTCTAAACAAAAGTAAAGGATTTGTAATCACACATTACTATAGCTAAAAATACTGTAGTGCAAAGGCATTTATTTTCTTCTCTTTCAGGAAGTTTTAATGGATTAACTTTGCATTCTTTTGCTGTTTGAAAATGAAGAAATAAAGTACATGTTTGAAACTGTGCTAGACTTTGGTACAGTATTAACAACTGGTAATATGCCACCCAAAAGAATATGCAATATAGAAAAATATTTTCTGTAATAGTCATCTGTACACCCCAGATTTTGGCATTTATTCATGACACTAGAAGATAATACAGTGGTAATACAGTACATATCTTACATTAAAAGATTAGTATCAATAGGAGAGAAGCCATTGGATAGATTAAAAATAACTATTCAATAAATTAAAATGAAAATATGCCTTGAAATCCATACACATCAATTCTCTCCTCTCTCTGCTGAACTCTGCTTCTACAATTGTTTTAGGGGGTGGGAGAATATTTGCTCTTGTCTTTTAAGTACTTTAAGGACCATCTCCATACTTCTTTATCCCTTTATTATAAGCTTTTATATGCTGCTTTTGGCCCTTCAATCCTATAATCTATGCTTGTTCTTTTAAAATGATGAAATACATTCACCTGTGCTGCCTCTTTTGTGCCAAACACCCTTCCAGAACTCCTAGAAGAGTTATGACTTTTGAAATCTCCTGTCTCCATTTAAAAAACAAACAAACAAAGAACTTCACAACAAAGCAACTGCCCCAACTAAAACACTATTATTTCAAAGCAGCTTTACAGTATTTGGTGCTCTGCTGCTATTTAGATTCCTCTGTAAAATATCATACAGAATCTAAGAATGGACTAAAAAGGTAGAAAGCCACCTGTTAAGCTTAAATCTGTCAGGTCCAGAAGCTATATATCATAACAGTAACTATGCTGTATGTATCAAGCCTTTCCCTTTAATAGCTATGTAGAAAAGTTTCCATTTATAATTCAAGTTCTGCCCAATTTTGCATATGGATACTGCCCAAAGGAACAATTATCAGTTAACATGTTTCTAAAATTTTACTTTACTTTTCTATACTACGTAACAGTAATTACTTTGTTCAGGTTGGCAGATTACTTAAATTGTCACGGTGAGTAAACGGATAGAACAAGTCCTAGACATTTACATAAACATGAGTCCCCGTGAGTTCTAGAAGAGATACATTCAGTATGCTGTGTACAGGATTACAGAGCTCTTTTACCTGGGGAAAAATTGACAGAAGTTTTTCCTTAAAGTCATCCTTAGTTTCTATATTTATTTTTACTAGTTGTGTTTTCCTTTTAGAATCAACTAATATGTTGCATCTTTATGATTTTTGCACTTAAGTTACATTTGTCTACATTTTCAAAGACCAAAGGGACTTTTAAAACAAAAATACAATATTTGCAGAGACTTTCAGTACCATTATGAAAACCTTTATTTATTTATTGTCAAGAAATGACTGAAGCATATGCCCAATGTCCTACCTAAGATGGAAGGCAGGCCAGATGCTCACACTGTGAAGCTTGCTTTCAACCTTGAAGTCACAATGAAGGCTTCATCGTTTTGCATGACAGAAAACAACAGCTGACAGCTTGTTTGGAACACATGCCAGCTGTCTCTCATTTGTTTTATTGTCTGAGCAATGAGTTTTGTAGCAGCATTTCCAAAAACCGAGTTATAGCATACTGTACCAGACCTGAGCCCCGTCAATATTCTTTCAACACTAAACAAGTGTGTGTTTTTTTAAAAAAAATAACTTGAAAACATACACAAAGTTCTCTGCTTTGTCAATTGCTGTTAGTTTTGCAAAAGCTTTGGTTTGCAAAAACCTGTATGGGATTTTGATTGAGGGCATAGTTGCAATAGTTGTGTTCAATTTTAAGTAAATGTACTGTAGATCTTAAATTTCAAGTTTCTGTTCAACACAAAATTATATGAACTGAAAAACTGCTTTTTACTGTGGATGAGATAAACATTGGTCTATAGATTTTCAAAAGTTTAACATTCATTTTAAAACATCTGGGGGATCTCCAACCAGGTACCATTTCAGTACATTCTAATTTTCTAAAGAACTTTAAGATTTCTCCTTTCTGTTATGAGCAACTCACATCTACTAACAGTTTGCATGTCTTAACTTTAACAGAAAAGTTCAGATAAGAGTTCTACATGATATACAGTACTTCCCTTTTTACAAGCCAGAGACAGTTGAAGCCTTCCAATAATCAACGTTCTACAGAATTTGAACAATTAATCAATATGTTGTCCTATGTTTCCTCATAATAAATCTGGTTATTTCTTCCACAAATGACTAAAAAAAAAAGTCTACATCTGATTAAACCTTATTTCTATTCTCTGCCACCTTCTTTTATAAAGAAATCGTAACTGTTTGCAGTTTTTTATCCTTTGGTGAAAGCATTCCTCTTTATGGTATGTACACTTCAACAGCAATTGGCTGCCTAGCAGAGTTCCTTTATGCATACCAGCAGAATCATGTCCAGTTTTGCCATTTGTGGAGAACTGATGACAAGATACAAAAGCATGTGTTTGCCATAAATAGCTCTGGCTAACGGAGGACTGCTCGCACAGAGCAGATCAAATTCTCTATAAGGAGAGCAGTGTCTGGCTCCTAGCCAATCATGTTCCTAATGCAAGACTTAGTAGCAGCAAAAGCCTTCCAGTCCTATTAGTACAAAAGTTAATTGGAGAACAGTTGTCCCATGACCAAACAAAAACAGGTATGCACAATGCCAAAGGATCATATAGAACTGTGAAGAGTATTCTGCATTAATGCACTACCTGGCTAATAATTTCCCTTAAAGTTGCTAGCCTATTTGCTCCCAAAGAACGACAACATAAGTTAAGTCAAGGTTGGGGGAGGTCCCTTATTGAAATCATTCTTACGGTAACATAAAAATTCATTATTGAGCTGGAGAGCAACTGATAAATATTTCTGAAAATTACTGCCACAGGGGAGGATTGTATAAAATGTTGAAGCATACTTTATTCCATATCTTCCAATGAAAACAAGGCAACATTCTGTAATAAGCCACAAGTTTATTGCAACGTGGCCAATATATATGATCTCAAAAACAGCGTTCCATTTAAGGCTCTTTTTATACAGAAATTGCCATTATGACTGATGTTTTACAAAACATCGGTAGTGTTGCAACACTTGCATTGTAAGGAGACAGTTCCTACGCCTTTTCAGTAGTGTACATTCAAAGGAAAAACAAAAAGGCAATTATTACAGCTACTTTGTTGATAAAGATATGCATGTAACAGGAATGGAGACTGAGAAACCACAATGGTTTTGATGACACAATTACAGAACTCAATTGGCATTTTGGGGTGGGGGAGTTTAGAAATCAAACATATTACAAAAAAGTGCTTTAAATGCATAGTGTTGTGTGCTGCCATGTAACAAAAAAAAAAAGGCTTGTCAAGGCAGGTGAGGTGTATGAATGCACAAGAGCCTCATGGAATCAGAATCAAGTGCAACCGTTAAGTAATACTGAACAGAGTTGACCATTTGACCATTGGACAATGTTTTAAAGGCAATCATTTCGCTTAAGCCTTCTCTTGTTTGGCTAGACTATCCACATCAACTATCACATTCATTATACACATTTGCAAGGAATGCCTACCTCACCAATTTTGGCTAAGTATATGATGGAAGGCATTCCTTGGAATCTACATAGAACTATCAAGTTTTAAAACAGTCTGATCAGTTGTAGACTGTTAATTAAATTATATCTCCTTTAAGTGTCTGGGATCTGGGAAGGTTGGGCAAAAAAGGAGCTAATGCAATTCCAATTGAATGAGCTGCAGAAATGGAAGCTCCAGATGGCACTTGTCAGTCCTTTTTATAAGGGTTTTCCTTCAAGTGAAACTACCACGTTGCCTCCTAGTTTCTCTCCCAGTGTTGAGCGATCCTTAATATCATCCATACCATTTACTTGCCACTCGTGTTTAATACCTGAAAAAGACAAATGAACATATATGTACTTGTTCAAAAGAAAAATCCTTCCTGTAGCCTTGCTATGAAATACAAGGAGCAGGCCAAATTTACCTGTCTAGCTGAACTGCAGCATAAACAAGGTGTACATCCCACAAAATATTACTCATTCTGAGTAAGGGACTAAATGCAAGGCCACAATTTAGAAATTATTCAGCTCATACCTGTGAATTTCTTTTTAATGGCATCTTTAGAGCTTGCGTAGATCATCTTGCTTTTTAAAGGGGCACAATCAGGAGCCCTACAGATGGGGAGGAAAAACCTGTTATTCAATCCACCGATGTTTGTAATCTAAATTCTGTTTTAACTATAATCCTTTGATTTACACACCAGAATATAAATACCAGATCTTCTTTTTTAGACTCCTTTGTTTCATATGTTGCATCATACAAAGCATATCGGCAATCATTAAGAGGTAACAGCTTCACAAAGGATGTATAAGGGTCCTCCACTGTGTCTCCAATGTCACCAACTAATATCTGCTTTGCTGCTTCAACAATTATTTGTTTTTTGTCATCACTTAAGCAAAAAAGAACAGCTTTCTTTCTTTTTTTAATCTCTTCTGGCGTCGAAGATTTTCGTACTTTCATGTCATTGAAAACCTTGATAACTTCATCATTCACTGTTACTCCAGAAGCCTATAAGACAAAGTAAAACAATATTCAATAGATGAAAATGAATCAAAAATCAAATGAAAAGTCATAAAAGAATGCACTTTAAAGACTTAATATAAGGCGGTGTATCAGATTTAGGATGCAATCCTAGGCTCACTTACCTAGGTGCAAATGCTACTGAACAAAATGGCATTTATTTCTTAGCATATAGGACTTTACTACCAGAATGCCAGAATTTGGTCTCTAATTGGCATTATGCCCATGCTTTAGAAGGCTAATATTTTTGTCCAACTAGTTTTATCTTAAGCAACTGCTTTTGATTCATTTAACACTAAAATCACACACACAGTTGCTTGGAAGTAAACTAAAATGAGTTATTTACTTCTGAGTACATACAATTACTAGCATACTATTTCCATGAAATAATCAAATTAGTAGTAAGAGTTCATAGCCTGCTCTGTCATTATTCTACTTTTGTTCACTGATGTAAGCCTCTAGGAATAGGAAAAAATGCCTTCTGTATTGTGTCAGTTTGTTCTATAGTTTAAATTTCTAGATTTTATTTAATACTGTACTGCCCTATAATTACTACAGTGAAGTTATTTCAGGATGGAAGAAGGACAAAATGCATAATTTCTCTGAAGAGCACTAAGCCTTGCAGGAATAAAGTTTGAAAGAACGTAACTCACACATTTTAACTGGACAGAGGTATTCTTTAAAGTTAGAACAGAACACACAAGTTGCCTTTCTGCTCTTTTCATCTAGTAGTGTTTGTGAAAGTTTATGGTCAGACATTTGAGGAGGCCAAAGTAGCTGGGAGTGACTTCCTGATAGCTGTGTGCCTTTACATCTAACTATGCAGTGAACCCACAGAAAAACAGCTCCCAACAGCACCATTATAAAGGGCAAACAAAGTTTTTTTTACCTCTTGAAATACATAAACACCATTCAAAATAAAGAATTATACTTGTAGCAATCTTGCTTTCAGATAAGGAACCCTCTTTTACAAAATATAAGCTTTTAAAGCACACAAAACCTGTAAGTCATATGCATATAATACCATGAAGTAATCAATTAAAGCTAAGATTATGGTTTATACATGTCTGGCTTGTTCTTTAGAACAACAAAACAACCCAGAACTTCATTTTTTAAATGAAGACATTTACCATTATTCTTTTCTCCTACTAATACAGCCAGTATGTGTTGGATTTTCACCTATACAGTACTGTACATCCCTAGGCTCCAGAAAAGACTATAGACCCTACCTATTTACTGCAACCCAAACAGCATTCTGTTTAGACAAAATGATGCCCCCCATGTTTGTGAACACACCTTAAAATTAGTCAGAAGCCACATACCATCAACAACCAGCTAATGCTTTACCAACTGAATGTGTGCCCTGCCCACAAATTAATATTAATTAAAGCACTCCAACAAAGACCAGCCACCTCCTGTTTGCTTGATGCTTCCTCCCATTTTCTTGGCACAGAAGTGATAAGCTACAGTCAAAATGGAAAAGGGGAAAAACCCCGCTATGCATCACTCCTCCATCACATTCTCAACTAAAATAGCAAAACTATTCCATCATTTTAAACACAAAGGAAGAGGTTTCAAGCCATTGCGGTTAGAAATGAAAGGAAGGTCAACCCAGCCACTAGACTAGCAATTTGATTCCCCCTCGAAAGGGGCCGAGGAGGAAATTCTTCTTCTTCTGTGTCTAGGCCAGACATGAAACTGCCAAAATGAAGGCACCTTTTGGTACGTCCATTCGGCAGTTCCTTCCGTCTGACCTAGTGTGAGAAAGATTAGCCGGCAACACAAGGTTGCTGTCCCCAGGGTACACCCGGTTGTGGTTCCAACATACCCCGATTTTCGAGGAGGCTTTCTGTGTGCCCCGAGGAGGGAATGGAGGAGGCAGAATTGTTCAGTGTGCCTCTGGCCAAAGAGAAATGCCCCAAGCCTTTTGCCTGGCCTTCCCAACAAGAAAAATGATCCAACCTTGTCTTCTCTACCTAGCACAGGGGTGAACAAACTATGGCTCGGGGGCCCGTACAGGCGCATTGTACTTCCACTTCCAGGAGCGATGAGGGCTTTGTGGGCTGGACGAATGGCATCAGGGGCCAGATCCGGGGGCCCCCAAGGCCATAGTGACCAGCCCGTGGCCCAAAAAGTGTGGGCACCCCTGATCTAGCACCACAGGAAACAGATGGGAGAGAAAAACGCAAATGATATATTCGGCTTGGAATCATAAGAATCCTTTCTGGTATTCACCAGAGGGTTCCAAGAGCCTAACACACACCACCACCACCCCATGAACTCCATACATGTGGGGCCTCTTATGGAGGAGGAGGAAAATTAATAATAGAGAGGAAGCCGCGGTCCCGTTATGTGGTACCCGCTCCAGGAGCGCACAGGCTCCAAGAGCGGCCAAGCCCTGCCATCTTACAAAGAGCCCTCAAACAGGGAGAAATCACTCCCACTTATTTTCCCTCATATTTTTGCCCCCCTGGGTTGGCATTATCCCCCACCCCACACAAACACCCATGAAAAGCCCCCATTAAAGAGGGCGCTTGGGGAGAGACAGACCCCTCTTTCTCCTCGCCCCAAACCCTCCTGGGGCACCTTCAACCCTTCATAACAAACCAGGACACCCCCCGCCCTCCTTCCACACTGACTGAGAGGAAGGGGGTCCCCACATCTCCCACACCACCCAGGCTAAAATTAGACTAAAATGGCCGCCAGAGGCTACCGAGCCCGCGTCGCCCCCCTCAGCGCTCTAAAAGGGTTGGGGGGGGCGAGCAGGTTCCTGGCCACGCCGTTCCCCCACCTTGGCCGAGCAGGGCCCCCCCCCAGGCCTCCCTCCTTACCATGGTGCCGGTTCCCTGCTTGCGGTGGTGATGGCGACGGCCGCACTAGCGCCTCTGGGAGCCGACTCGGATTGACGCTGCTAGCAATGCTCGAGATAGGTGGGAGGGGGTGGGAACCAGGAGAGAGAGACCAGGGGGGGGGGGTCACATGGGCGATGCCGCCCCTACCCACGTGCCGCAAACCCTATCTAGAGGGAGGCAGGGGCGCCAAGCTGGGGAAGGGGCGAATCGGGCCCACCCACCCCTCCTTACACTATGTTGATGCCTCTTTCCACTCCCTTCCGTCAACCTTCCCGAGGAGGGCCTTTGTGGGTGTTGTTACGTGCCGGCGTCCGACTTAATGACGACCTTATTAATTAAGAAGCCATCTCTCCTGCGGTGGCTTAGTGGTGGTTAAGAGACCGCCGCTGCACTTGGCGACGGGAAGGTCAAGCAGCTCGAGACCCGAGTACTGCATGAACGAAGTGAACTCCCATCTCTGTCCCGGCTCCTACCAAACTAGCAATTCGAAAGCAAGGAATTGCAAGCACATAAATAGGGGGCACTTCGGTGGGAAGGTAAACAAGAGTTCCCTGCACTCTGGTGTCTAGTCATGCCTGCCACACGTCCATGGGAATGTCTGCAGACGCAAGTAGATAAATAGGGACCGCTTTGGCGGGAAAGGTAAACAGCATTCTGCCTGCCACTTGACTATATGGACACGTCTGCAGACACAGACAGCGATGGCTCTTTGGCTATAAACAGATGAGCACCGAACCCTAGAGTCAGATATGACTGGCTTATGAGCAAGAACTATACCTTACAATGTCCTCAACTACTCCAAGGCTTAGATTGTGGTTCCTCTTAGGGTGTCGGTCCATCTGGCTTTTGGTCTTCTTCGCTTCCTGGTGACTTCCAACTTTCCCAGCATTATTATCTTTTTTCATAGAGTCTTGTCTTTTCATGGTATGTGCAAAGTAGGACAATTTCAGTTTCATCATTTTTGCCTCCCGAGGCAGTTCAGCCTTGACTTTCTCTAGGACCAACTTGTTTGTCTTTTTGGCAGTCAAGGGTATTTCCAAAGCTGTCCTCCAGCACCATATCTCAAATGAATCAATTTTTTTTCCTGTTAGCTTTCTTTACTGTCCAGCTTTCACATTTGTACAGGGCAGTTGGGAATACAATAGTGTGGATGATCATGGTCTCAGTTTCCAGTGATAAATAAGTATGTTCTTACACTTGAAGAACTTTTGATTCCTTCATTTTTGCCCTTCCTAGTTTAGATTTCTTGGTTGCAGTCCTCATTTGGGTTGTTGATTGAGCCTAGGTATACAAAATATTTTTTGTTGTTGTTCAGTCGCACAGTCGATTCCGACCCTCTGCGACCCCATGGACCACTGTCCTCCAGGCACTCCTGTCCTCCACCATCCCCCTCAACTCGCTCAGCTCTGTGCCCATTATCTCCACAATACCATCTAGCCATCTCACTATCTCTTTCTTTGTTGACCTTGAAGTTGTGCAGTTCTTCTGTAATCATGAATTTTGTCATCTTAATGTTCAATTTCAGCCTTGCCTTGGCACCTTTTCCCACTTCCATTAAAAGGTGTCTCAAGTCATTGCTGTTTTCAGCTAGTAATATGGTGTCATCTGTATATCTTAAATTATTGCTGAGGCTTCACACCTTTCATCTGAATCTAGCCCAGCTTTCCATATATGTTCAACATACAAATTGAATAGATAAGAGGATAAATGTATTCTTGTCTAATCCTTTTGCCTACAAGTCCATGGTATAGGTTATACATCAAGACGACCCAAGTGTTGAAGCACCCCCATTTCTTTCAGAACCATCCATAGTTTCTCATGATACACTCATTCAAATACTTTTGCTGAAGTCTATAAAGCACAGGCTGATCTTCTGAAATATTTTTGTATGCTCCAGTATTCAATTAATGTTTATGATCTTTAGTGCCTCTTCCTTTTTAGAATCTAGCTTGAACATCAGACGTTTCTTGTTCCATATAAGGTGAACACTTTTGTTGTAGCACCTTTAGCACCATATTGCTTGCATGTGAAATTAGGACAATTGTCCTATAGTTGCTGCACTCCTTGGTATCTCCTTTCTTGGGGACTGGAATGTATATTGAGTATTTTCAGTTTGAGGTCCACTGTTTTGTTTTCCAGAATCGACATATTCTTGTTACGATTTTAACATATTCAGTCTCTGTGGCTTGTAATAATTCTATCCATATCCCACCCACCCCTGGTGATTTATTTCTTCTATCCCCTAGGTTTTCCAACAATGTTTATTTCTGCTTTGGTTTCTACTTTTGTATTCCAATTACCTAAGACTATAAGCACCTCTTGTTTTGTTGTGATGAATTTCTTTCTGGATACTTGCATAAATGCTTTCAATTTCCTCTTTTTCAGCACCCCCAGTTTTAGTATAGATATGTATGATGGTCAAGTTGATAGGTTTTCCATCAATTCTGATTGATATTATTTGGTCAACTCTTGCATTATACTGTACCTCCTAACTGCCTAACTAATCCAGGTTATGGGATTTGGAGAACATTTTCAGCAAGTAATAAAACAACTACCTGTATATTTAAAGAGTTGTGCTTCACTATTGCTTAATGATGGTACAACAGAACAAATTAACCTAAAACAAGGAACTAGCCACTGGGTGTGCATTGTATCCAACATAGAGTTACTGGCAAGTGCAATAGGCCCTTTTTGGGGGAGTTCATTCTGCAGTTCCTTTTGCCCCACCTAGTGTGAGAAAGATTAGCCAGTAACTGTTACCAGAGTACATCCGATTGTGGTTCAAAAATACAGTACCACAATCTTCAAGGAGGCTTTCTGTGTATCCCCCTATCTGCTGTTCCCCAGCATATAATTCCCCTGCCCTGAACCGCACTAATGGCTGCTCCCTGATCTTTCCCTCTCTTTAACTACATCTCTGTGTGATCTAATTCACCCAAGTTTCCAGTTTCTCTCAAGTTTTCCCAAACTTTGGTTTTTTGGACTGCAATTCCCAGAAGCCTACGACAGTTCTCCAAAGCACTGATCAGCCAATGTACTGACTTAAGCTTTTGGAAATTGAAGTCCCCCAGGAGGGCGTGTGCCCCACTTTGGGAACCACTGCTAGACTGAGGTACTTCCTAGGGCAGTGATGGCTAACTTTAGCACTCCAGGTGTTCTTGGACTTCAGTTCCCAGAAGCCCAAGTCAGCAGTTCTGCTGATGAGGGCGTCTGGGAATTGAAGTTCAAGAACACCTGGAGTGCCAAGGTTAGCCATCACTGTCCTAGGGAGTTAACCCTGAGTAACAACATTTTAAGGTTGAAATGTTTAAAGTGGTAACCGTGTTAGTCTATACAAGCATAGTAAAGGTAATGCTTTCCCTTGCTCGAAAGCCAGTCGTATCGGACTCTAGGGGTCAGTGCTCATCTCTGTTTCTAAGCCGAAGAGCCAGCGCTGTCTGCTGCTGCAGACGTTTCCATGGTCATGTGGCAGGCATGACTAGACACCGGAGCGCATGGAACGCTGTTACCTTCCCACCGAAGTGGTCCCTATTTATCTACTTGCAATTTCTTGCTTTCGAACCGCTAGGTTGGCAGGAGCTGGGACAGAGACGGGAGCTCATTCCGTCCTGCAGTACTCGGGAATCGAACTGCTGACCTTCCGCCTCCCAGTCGGCGTCTTAGTGACTCTCTGAGAGTAAATAAAAGAGAACATAAAAAAAGACAAAAATGTGTGTGTGTGGGGGGGGTTTGTTCTATTTTATTTACTCTCAAAAAAAAATTAAGGATATCAGTGAAGAAACAAAAGAAAAACACTGCAGCACTGTGGGAGATGAAGTGGGTGGACTTGATCCACGAAAGCTAACATTTAAAATATAACAAATCTTCCAAGTGCACAGCCTTTTTGTTTTGTTTATTCGCCGATATGCTTGCAACACAGACACTAACACGGCTACTATTTTAAAAATATTAAGGATAAATAGGTTGTGAGAAGAGGACTCTCTGGAAGCTTTTGAGTGTGTGAAGTATCAGGTCTTCCTCAAGTTCTTCAATCTGGGAAGCATCTTCCCCCCCTTTCTTGTCCTGCCACGCAAGTGCGACGCTAGAGAAAGATGCGCAACTTCGCGCCACTCTTGGCGCGGCGCAGAGCCTAGCCGCGGCGTCCTCCTGTCTGTCCCCATATTTGGGGAAGGGGGAAGTCTGTTCCCCTGCTCACGGGAAGCACTGATTGCTCCGGAGGAAGAGGAGGGGCGCTGCATGCATCCCTCTTGGTCTTGGCTGACCGACCGGCCAGCAGAAGGAGACGCCATCGCTTGCGTCCCTCTTTCTCCTCTCTCTGAGCCCTGGTGGTGCAGTAGTTGTACTGTAAAATGGGGACAGAAATGCTAATTACCTTGTGAAGCACCCAGAGAGTGTTGTTGTTGTTTTGGGGGGCAGACCTGAGTTCCTTTAAAATATGATTGAGCAATAGGGGTTAAAAATCTTTCTCTGTTGTTGTTGTTCAGTCGCACAGTGGATTCCGACCCTCTGCGATGACCCCATGGACCACTGTCCTCCAGGCACTCCTGTCCTCCACCATCCCCCTCAACTCGCTCAGTTCTGTGCCCATTGTCTCCACAATACCATCTAGCCATCTCATCTTGGGCCGTCCCCTTCTTCTTTTGCCCTCGACCCTTCCAAGCATCAAGGCTTTCTCAAGTGAATCCTCTCTTCTCATTTGATGTCCAAAGTACCAGTAATACCTCATATAACATTAGTATCGAATAACACTAAAATCGTATAACATTAAGGAATCTGGGGGGAAGAATTGCATCAGATAACATTAAGATCCTATGGGATGCTTCAGATAACAACTGCTAAAGCCTGTGTGGTTACAATATATCTCTATGGATCCCATAGGATTTTAACATGCATCAGATAACACTAAAAATCATATAACACCAAGACTTGTGGAACCAGGTTTTAGTGTTATATGAGGTTTTACTGTACTTTAGCTTCATTTTTACAATTTGACTTTCCAAGGAGCATTCTGGGTTTATTTCTTCTAAGATTGACCTATTTGTTCTCCTCGCTGTCCAGGGGACTCTCAAAACTCTCCTCCAGCACCACATCTCAAAGGCGTCTATTCTTCTGCGCTCAGCTTTCCTCATGGTCCAGCTCTCACAACCATACATTGCCACAGGGAATACCATTGCTTTGACAATACGATTTTTTGTTTTCAATATGATGTCTCTACTTTTCATTATGCTCCCCAGGTTTCTCATTGCTTGCCTCCCAAGAATCAATCGCCTTTTTATTTCATGGCTGCAATCCCCATCTGCAGTGAGTTTTGATCCCAAGAAAGTAAAATCTGTCACGGCTTCTACTTCTTCCCCATCTATTTTCCAGGGACTGCAGTTGTACTGTAAAATGGGGACAAAAATACTAATTACCTTGTGAAGCACCCAGAGAGTGTTGTTGTTGTTGTTGTTTTGGGGGGCAGATCTGTTAAAAGCCTGAGTTCCTTTAAAATATGATTGAGCAATAGGGGTTAAAAATCTTTCTCTAGGATCCTTATAAAAAGGTAAAGGTTACCCTTGCTCGAAAGCTAGTCGTTTCCGACTCTAGGGTTCAGTGCTCATCTCTGTTGATAGCCGAAGAGCCAGCGCTGTCTGTCTGCAGATGTTTTCGAGGACACATGGCAGGCATGTGCCTAGACACCGAAGTGCATGGGATGCTGTTCATCTTCCAACCATAGTGGTTCCTGTTTATCTACTTGTAATTTCTTGCTTTCAAACTGCTAGGATGGCAGGAGATGGGACAGAGCCGGGAGCTCATTCCATCCTGCAGTGCTTGGGTATTGAACTGCTGACCTCCCGCTTTCCTGTCAGCGTTTTAACCACTTGAGCCACCGCAGTCCTTTTATAAAGTGGACAGAACAGTAAAGAATATGTTTGACCTGATTACAACCTAAGCACATAACCGCTCCTCTACTGTAACCCCCTTTTCACAGTACTGTATGCAGAGGGCATCTGCATACAGTACTGTAGATGCATCTGCTGGAATAAGAGCCCTGGTGGTGCAGGGGTTAAACTGCTGTACTGCAGCCAAAATGTGAGTTCAATCCTAGGTAGGACGCAGTCCCCAGCATGTTGGGGGCAAAATACTCATGAACTTGCGAACCGCCCAGAGAGTGCACTAAGTGCTGTGGGGCAGAATAGAAGTGTGATTGGTTTGGCGAAGCTGTGGAAAGGTCAGTGCCTCTAGATAATGTGTTTCACATGATTGACTTGAAGTTGGGGCTACCAGATAGAAAACTGGGCCAGAACCATAGTAGCCCTTTTTGTTGTTCTGTCGCACAGTCGATTCCGACCCTTTGCGACCCCATGGACCACTGTCTGCCAGGCACTTCTGTCCTCCACCATCCTCCTCAACTCACTAAGCTCTGTGCCTATTATGTCTACAATACAGCACCATCTAGCCATCTCATTTTTGGCCACCCCCTTCTTTTGAAAGGCTTTCTCAAGTGAATCTTCTCATTTGATGTCCAAAGTACTTTAGCTTCACCTTTACTATTTGACCTTCCAAGGAGCAGTCAGCGTTGATTTCTTCTAATATTGACCTATTTGTTCTCGTTGTCCAGGGGATTCTCAAAACTCTCCTCCAGCACCACATTTCAAAGGCATCTATTCTTCTGCGCTCAGCTTTCCTAATGGTCCAGCTCTCACAACCATACATTACCACCGAGAATACCATTGCTTTGACTATGCGAATTTTTGTTCGCAATGTGATGTCTCTACTTTTCACCATGTTCCCCAGGTTTCTCATCGCTTGCCTCCCAAGAATCAGTTGCCTTATTTCATGGCTTCAATTTCCATCTGCAGTGAGCTTTGATCCTAAGAAAGTAAAATCTGTCACTGCTTCTACTTCTTCCCCATCTATTTTCCAGGGACTGATAGGGCCTGTTGCCATGATCTTGGTTTTCTTGATATTGAGTCTCAAGCCAGCTTTTTCACTTTCTTCTTTCAACCTAATCAGGAGCTTCTTTAGGTCCTCCTCACTTTCTGCCATTAGGGTGGTATCATCTGCATATCTCAAATTGTTGATGTTTCTCCCAGCAGTTTTGATCCCAAATTGTGATTCCTCCATCCCTGCATTGTGCATTATGTGCTCTGTGTATAAGTTGAATAAGCAGGGGGACAAAATGCAGCCTTGTCTTCAGTGATGGGATGTAACAGGTTCGCACCAGTTCACCAGAACCGGTAGTAACTTTTCCCAGAGAACCGGTAGCAGTTTTTTGGGGGAACCACCTTCGGGGCTTACCTTTTCACTGGTTCCCCCACTGCACATGCGTGCCAAGCACTTGGTGTGCATGCACGCCTACAGTGCTTAGCATGTATGTACAGCCTCCTTACTGTCTTCCCAAGCGGGAAGGAAAAAGAGAAGCTGGCGGCTGGCAGGCCTGGCTTGGGGTTTTTAAGCAAAGTCTTGGAGCTACCTCATCAATAAGCTACAGCTGTGCTGTTCCAATTGGAGAACCCTTAAGGAGGTACAGCTGGTGTTTTTTCTTTTTGTTTTGTTCAGTCACAGTCGATTTGTTTTACATACATTTACATTAAGGCATATTATCCTAGAGAACTCGTTAGGCAAAGACTTAGTACCTAACTTCTTTAACTGTTGAAAAGTTGAAAAGTGCCAAAATGAAGCCATCTTGTGGTGAGTTCATTCTGTAGTTCCTTCCATCTGACCTAGTGTGAGAAAGATTTAAAAGCTCTGGTTGATTTGTGTTTGGGGTGGGTAGGTGTGCGTTTGGGTGGGTGGATGTCTTTTAATGTATTTTATCTATTTAATTTATTTATGGGTTTGTGTTGTGGGTGGGTGGGTGTTTTGAGGTGTGTGTGTGCATGCACACTTATTTTAGGCAAAATAGCCCTCTAAACCCAAGGCAAAAGAGGAATGTCTTTGCCCCTGTTCCCCTGGAAGGAAATTGAGGGGAGGAGGAAATGCAAACATTTGTAACCGGGGAGTCTGGTGTTACGTTTGTGTTTTTAAATCGTGTCAGAAGCACACAAAGGTGCTTTCTGGGTTGAAAGGAATACATTAGGGTAAGACTTTGAGAAGTGTAGCCCCCTGAAATGAGCTTTTGTGGAGGGTGAAAAGAATTAAATACGATGGAAGGATAACATTTAAGTGGTCTGTGAAGGTGGCTGTGGGGAAGTAAGAGTTTGAAATAGCTCCTCTCACAGACAGCCCTTGGATGAGGAGTTCACCAAGTACAAAGAGGGTATTGTCAACCAGACTGGCTGGCCAATAAATATTTATTTGTTTATTGGAGAGAATTGTGCTCTGAATTTCTTCTCAGGAGGGCCCAAGGCAGCTTATAATATTGAAACAAACAGTATTCAAAAATGTTAAAAAATTAAAGTGACAAAGTATTACAATTTTTTAAAAAATAACTTTTCTCCCCATAAAGATCAAATACACAGCGTGGGTACTAGAAATCTTGCTGAAAATTTTGAAATGGTAAGTGATAATCCTTGCTTCAATCATATCAGAGAGTAAACAAAACAAAATGACAAAATACGTTGTGGCGCTTTAAAGACTACCGTATATACTCGAGTATAAACCGACCCGAATATAAGCTGAGGTACCTAATTTTGACCTAAGAAACCAGGAAAATAGATTGACCCGAATGTAAGCCAAGGGTGGCAAATGCAGCAGCAGCTACTAGTGAGTTTCAATAATCAAAATACAGTATGTACATGAAAATAAGATCCAACAGAAAGGAGTTTTCTCCATGCCGATGACAGGATAGGACAAGTGGGTGGTGAAGGCTATTAGCTGCCACCTTTTTCCATTGCACTCAGTGACCCGAGTATAAGCTGAGTCCACTTTTTTGACCTCATTTTTAGGACTGAAAAACTAGGCCTATACTCAAGTATATACAGTAACTACTGAATGTTGCTTTGCAAATGGTTTAGATCTGCTGTAATTAGATCAGTTCTGCAGGGCAAAGCTTCACAACTAATCTGAGTAACAGGTATTAAAGGTAAAGGTTTCCCTTCCTTGAAAGTCAGTCATATCTGACACTAGGTCATCCGTTTCAAAGCTGATGAGCCAGCGTTGTCTGCTTCTGCAGACGTTTCTGTGGTCATGTGGAAGGCATGACTAGACACATTTAAGTTTTAAATCCAGTATGGTGGACAGTCACGTTACAATCCATTGCTTTTTCCAGACAGGTAGGATACCTGAGGATAGCCTTCATGGAGTCTGTACCTGGTGCCATTAAAGCAGGGATTCCATAGGGAATTTGCATGATACACTGTTTACCTTCCCACCAAAGTAATCCCTATTTATCTACCGGTACTTGCAATTTCTTGCTTTCAAAAAAACCCCAGATTTGTATACTTATGCTAACCATCCTGTACCTGATGTGTATGAATTGATGCCATGAAGTCTCACTCTTATGTCTGATGAAGTGGACTTCATCCATGAAGGCTAACATTGAAATACAGTAATACCCTAGATAACGATTGCATCGGATAACGCTAAAATCGCGTAACGATGACAAATTTGGGGGAAAGATTTGCACCGGAGAACGTTCTTTTTAGCATTATCTGATACAGTCGTTCTTAGCAGCAGGGTGGCTGGAAAGCTGAACGGGGTTCTCCGTTCAGCTTCCTAGCCACCCTGCAGCTACGGAGGCAGGGATGGGGTGGCTGGAAAGCTGACCAGGGGGGCCTCCCCCGTCAGCTTCCCCAGCCACCCCACAGCTGCAGAGGCAAGGGCGGGTGGCTAGGGAAGCCGGCAGGGAGTCCCCGTCAGCTTCCCCAGCCACCCTGCAGCTGTAGATCGGGTCCTCTGATCTCTCTGGAGCAGACAGGGGACCCGATCTACAGCTGTAACCGAACCTTTTTTTTTTTTTTTTACCAATTTCGGGGTCCCTGACCCCACTGCCGGGTCCAGGGAGGTAGGAAGACCCGATCCAAGCTGTTTCTGGGCTTCCTCGACGTCCTCAGCAAGTGCAGCAAGCCAAAACGTCAGGATTCAAATCCCGACGTTCTGGCTTGCTGCAGACTCCAGGGAAACAGGGCTTTTTTAACGTTGTGTGATCAATGTATCGCACAACGTTAAAAACCGGATGACGAGACTTGTGGAACCAAGTCTAATCGTTATCCGGGGTACTAGTGTACAGCAGTTAGTCTTTAAAGCAGCCATTCATAACCTTTTAAAGCCAGGGGCCGGGTCCCTCTCCCTTGGACAGCTTCAGAGGACAGCCATTTTGTCCTTCCTGCAGCACATGGCACTTCCTGGTGTGGTGGAGGCAGTGGGGTGCACATGAAATGGTGCTGCGGGCCGCAGGTTGGGAATCCCTGCTTTAAAGTGGTTTTTTTTTTTTGCCTTTTTGTTTTGTTTATCCTCAGAAATCTTGCTCTTCCTTCAGAGACCCAGGGCCAGCTTCTTAAGGCAGCTTGATGTTTGCCATCAGTTTTTGTGTCAGAAATAATTTGGGGTTGAAAGGATTGTTGCGGAAGAAGCTCTGCTTAGGGAATGCCCAAATGAGACTCTTTTCATTTCCCCAAGAGCTGGGACAGTAACAGGCATTCAATCCATCATGCAGTACCCAGGTCTTGTACTGACGACTTGCCAGCCTTCCAGCTAACAAGGTGAGCTTCTTAACCACTGAGCCACCGCAGTCCCTTTTGCCATCAGTGCATACTGTTTACCAGAGAGGAATTACTGGATATTCTTGTTGAGAAGGATTTGTTAGTACCACTTGAGATTTGAAAGTGGATGTGAAGGAGAAAGATTAAAGACAACGATGGAGTAGCTTACTTGGTGAAACCTTTTATGGACATTTATTCTGCAATAATGAGGGAAACCTTTTCAGACGTATTTTGTTCTCACAGCTCCTGTTCATGCAACGGCACACAACAGATCTGTAACAGATATATTAAACTGGAACATTTTTATTTTTCAATGAGGTTATAAGAATGAATACTGAGTATTCTGCTGTAGTGGGACATATTGTGACCAGGCTTGCACCTCAGTAAATAATTATTGTAATGGAAAAAAGTCTGGGTAAAAGGGTGGATCCATAAAATTAAAAATGGATCCTCATGATTTCATTTGACTTATAAGCACTATCCTTGCCAAAACACTGTCAAGTCATAAAGCCCGTATCTACCCATAGACTGCAACACAGAAATCATGGATCCTTTGGTACATGGATTCTCAATGGCACAAAAAGCATGGATCCTAATAATTTCTTATAGTTTTTAGATGAAATCCTTCCTGTCAGATCATACGCTCCATTTGTGACCACAGAGTACAAGATAAAAATAATTGATCCATCTGCACATGGCTTCTCAGTGGTGCAAAAACATTGGTACAAGACACAGATCCTCATGATTTTTACTTGGGACACAACCAAAACCCTTTTAAAATCAAAGGTCCCATCTGTTGCCACACACTACAACACAGAAATAAGGGTCCTTTGGTGCATGGATGCTCAATAGTGCAAAAAATGGATCTAGACTTTTATATGGAACACAGTCCCTTGGTGTCTGGTTCCACAGTGCCACAAAAACAAGTATCCAAGCATGGGTCCACATTATTTAAGGTGGGATTCAACTAAAGTCACTATTAAATCATTGATTCCATTTCTACAAACAGACAACACAGAAATCATGAGTCCTTCAACGCATGACTTTGCTAGGGTACAAACCTTTGCAACAAAATTAAAGTACCAGTAAAACTTCTACATACATTTTCCCCCATTCCATGAGCTTTTTATTATGTCAAAAAAAATGTACTGTACGTACTGTATATCGAAAACATTGCATTACC
>CP126894.1:36822500-36860000 GCA_030440675.1 Furcifer pardalis | reverse complement strand
AGCTATTACTGTGAGCAAGAATTCCTTAGGAGAAATGGAGTGGCCTTTACAGTCAATAAAAGAGCGAGGAAAGCAGTAATGGGATATAATCTCAAAAACAATTGAATGAATCTCAGACCAAATCCAAGGCAAACTATTCAACATTATAGCAATCCACGTCTAGGCCTGAACCACTGATGCAGAAAAGGCCAAAGTTAACAGGTTCTATGAAGACCAATAGCACCTTTTAGAAGTGACACATTAAAAAGTTGTCCTTATCAGTATAGGAGATTGGAATATCAAAGAAGGAAGTCAAAAGGTAACTTAACGGCGAGTGGGCGGCAATATAAATTTGAACTAATAAATAAATAAATAATAAACTGGAACAACAGGTTAGTACAAAATGAAACAGGGCAAAGTCTAACACAGTTTTGTCAAGAGAATGCACTGAATACACCAAAATCAGATTGATTATATATTCTGCAGTAAAAGATGGAGAAGCTTTATACAGTCATTAAAAATGAGACCTGGAGCTGACTGCGTCTCAAATCATGTTAGTTATAGCAAAATTCAAGCTTAAAATGAAGAAGGAAGTGGAAACTAGTAGGCCATTCAGGTATGATCTAGATCACATCTTTTATGAATATACAGTGGAAGTAAGGAATATATTTAAGGGAATTAGACTTGACAGATTGAGTGCCTGAAGAACTATGGACAGAGGTTTGTAACATCATACAGGAGGCAGCAATTAGAAGCATCCTAAAGAAAAAGAAATGCAAGAAAGTGAAGTGGCTGTCTGATGAAGCTTTACAAAGAGCTGAGGAAAGAAGGGACATGAAAAGCAATGGTGAAAGAGAAAGATGTACTCAACTGAATGCAGGGGGATGCTGGCTATGCTAAAAGGACGCTGGACATGGAGTGATGAGGGCATTTAACCCTAACAATATATATATAGGGTTCCCATTCACCTTCTAATTTCAATTCCCCTCTGGGGATACAAACAAACAACCTCTTGCTTACAAGGCAAAATTGTAACCTCTAAGCTAAAGGTCCCTAGATGCACAGTGGAGAATTGAACTTTCAGCCAGATATTTAGTCCTCTTGAAAACAATAAGGAATGGAGATAGCCTTGCTTTAATAGGCCTCTATAGTGCCTTAGATTTACCTTCTTCTTGCTTTTTTAAAAAGACAGTTTGTTAAGACATATACATACAAAGTATTTCCGCACATAGTAGTTGTGTTTGTTCCAACCTTTAGTGCTTTCAGTAGAAATTTTCCAGGATTCCTGAGACCAGCTTTCCGGCACACATTTTTCAAAGGGAAGATTAGCTACTGGTCTGACACGATCAGTTTATTCACTTTGTTCTAGTGAGAGTTCAGGCTTGGCTTGACTGAGCACCTACTTTGTCTGGTATCTACAAGGCTCTCATCCAATAGTTAATTTGAATTCCCCCCCCCTTCCCTTGCCTTCCTTCGCTGTCTTTCTTTCATGTAGTATGGATGGTCTTTTGGTAAATATGTGCACAACATGCTCATAGAACTTTTGGTCCAATACAGCTTTTCTTCCTTAGTTTACCTACCCAAGGAAAGGGTTTGGAAATTGGAACATCGTTCTCTAGTCTGCATTATGGGCTGCAGTGGTTCAGTGGTTAAGAAGCTCGCCTTGTTAGCTGGAAGGCTGGCAAGTTGGCAGTTCGATACCCGAGTACTGCATAACAGATTGAGTGCCCATCTCTGTCCCAGCTCATGCCAACCAAGCAGATTGAAAGCAAGAAATTGCAAATAGATAAATAGGGACCACTTTGATGGGAAAAGATCTTGGGGACATGAACGGCCATTCCGAGTGGAATTTCTCCAGCAAATATCCTTTCAACCCAGAATAATTTCTGACACAAAATAATAATGATGATGATGTCATGCATTATGTGGACTCAGCATGACATTAACCTGAAAGGTTAAATGGTGTGTATATTTCTCCATTGTACAGGTTACACTGCTTGCCTTGTTAGCTGGAAGGCTGGCAAGTCGGCAGTCCGAACCCAGGTACTGCATGATGGATTGAGTGCCTGTCTCTGTCCCAGCTCTTGGGGAAATTAAAGGAGCCTCATTTGGACATCCTCTGAGGAGAGTTTCTCCTGCAAAAATACTTTCAACCCAGAATAATTTCTGACACAAAATTATTATTATTACTTACTCATGCCTTTGCTTCACCCTTTCATTAAGTCCAAAACAACCCTTCAAAATACTCTGGCAGAGAGACTATAGCCACATGCCAGTTGTTCTTGTTTCTGTCCTTTCCCAGCAACCATAGTTCAGATCATGTGCTCATCTTATTTTATTTGTTTAAAATACTCTGGGCTGCTAACAACACAAAACTCACACATTAAAAACAGTCATCTTCTGGGGTCATCTAGCATGGAATAACTACACTAGGGTAGTTTCTGGTGGAATTTGTGTATAGTGTATGTATACTTAAACTTCTATTTTAAATAGCAGAGGAATTCAGTTCATCCAAAAACGTCCATTTTATGACTGTGGGATATTGTGCTTTTGTATCCCCAATTCAAAAGACCAGGAAATGTTCTAACATGGCTGTACATCTTGTCCATGTTGCCAGCAGGAAGAAGGATGGGAAACTTTATACACCAAAGAGCAATCTGAATCAAGGTTAGCAGTTAAGATGGTCTACTTTGTAGTGGAGGCATAATATTTCGAATGTGTCTCCAATCAGTTTTTATTACTTGCAACAGCTATTGCCACCAGATAAGCTTCTCTATCTGTACCCAACTAGTTCAGTAGATTATCCCGCAATGTACATGCAAATGTATATTCAAATTAACACCTTACATGTGCATGTAAACTTGCCTACATATTCAGATGTGTATTGTTCAAACAGGCCAAATGTAAAAAAAAATCCACTTATGTCCTTGAATATGTGGGTGTTTGCTTGTTCTCTCTGTCTAATCCTGCATATAAGAATGCAAATTACAATTACAAGCAGAAATTTACTTTGGTGTAGCACATAAGTGGTAATCTGTAACAACTTGGCAATCAATAAGATTAATTTTACTATGTACTTCTCTGGTTTTCTGTGTATCATAACATACTCTTCAGTGGTTACTATCATGAGATTACAAGCACACAGCTGTAAATTACCCCTTGGTAAATTATCAGCTATATTCACACTGTGTATGTGCCAGATGTGAGAATGTTCACTAACTGTGAAAGAACAGAATGAGATGGACAGTCCAGAATACAAGTGGAGAGAGATAATTGCTATTCTTGCCCCAGAGACCTGATGAATTTGAAAGGATGGCCAGTACTTAAAGCATATATTCTTGATCACTTTGCTTCTGATAAACAGATACGTACAGTATTTAGGTATTTTGCAGAGCTTGCAAACAATGACCTGAGATGATGGTGGGATAAAATATATATATGAAGAGTTTATGACAGTGACCTTGGCACTCCAGGTGTTCTTGGACTTCAATTACCAGAAGCCCAAGTCAGCACTCCTGCTGATCAGGGCTTCTGGGAACTGAAGTTCAATAACACCTGGAGTGTCAAGGTTCACCATCACTGGTCTATGCTATGGGAAGAAAGGTCTCTTACATTAGCTTCAGCTTCCTGAGAAGCTATTATATATGTCTCTAAACCAGGGGTGGCCAACCTTTTTCCATTGTGGGCCAGACCACACACCCCAGGAAGCAGAAGCAGGTGCAATTACAGCTGATGTAAATGAACCCACTTCCACATTTATGCCAGCCTCGGGTGCAGTGGAGGCAGTGACAGGTTGGATGGGACGGTGTCCGTGGCCAGCCTTCAGGCAGTAGGTTGGGAAACCCTACTCTAAACTAACATTTCCTCTGGTATCTGTCTTAATGTGGTCACTTGAAATGGAGGATAAGACTCCTGTATCTTTATAAATGGGAAATCTTCAGCAGCTGGAGCTGGTTGTGCAAGCTGCTGTTATTTTTGTTATGTCCATCACGTTATCTCCAATGTATGGTGACCCTATGAATAAATTATCTCCAAATTGTCCTGTCCTCAAAATCCCTGATCAGCTCTTGTAAACTCAAGACTGATTCATTTATGGAGTCAATCTATGTCATATTTGGTGTCCCCCCTCTCCTTCTGCCTTCAACTTTCCCAGCATTGTTATCTTTTCCAGTGACTTTTGCCTTCTTATGATTTACTCAACGTGTGGCAGCTTCAGTTTCATCATATTTCTAGAGAAAGTTCAGGCTTGATATACAACCAGCTGGTATTCTGCAAAGGTCTCGTTCAGCAGTCATACGAGAACACCTGCTGAAATTTCCTCCTTTGCACAACTATTTAAAGCTGTGTAGCCTTGTTCTGTATTTTATGTGACTACTTTAGCCTGTCGAAGCTTAACTATGAGATTTTAGTAGTTTTAATGGTACTGTATATTATATATATGTTGTTTTCACATATATTTATCCACTCAGGTGTTCATGGCACACCATGAAAACAATGTACATCAAGTAAACAAAGAATACTACCAGTACATAAAAATAAAAGGACTAAAGTGCATTTGCTAAAAGGTGACAACTTTCTTGCAAGTATGGTTATCACTCCAGACTTTCATCTCCAAGCTTTTTCCTCTTTCATGTCCAGAACAAACTTTGGACTGCAGAAATGAAGCCACCTGTTTTGCTTTGTCGTGGCTCATAATTAAATCTTTGTCAGTACATGTTTCTAGTAGTAATTGGGAGACCGATAAAACTGAACCAGATTCTGTCTCTCTCCACTTTCATACAGCATGTCGTTGTCCACCAACAACCCCTACTTGAGCATGTTGGTCTTGCATTTAGGGACTCCAACCCTTAGCCTATTCAGGGTCCTCCAAGTGGCATAGGGGAGGTTCAGTTCCTCAGCCACATTATTCCTTGGCCAGTGAGCTCCTTCCCCCATCTTCTAATTTGCTTTTGCTCTTGTGTACTTTCAAGAATCAACTGAACAACAACAAACCCTCAAGAATGTTTGTTCTTGCCATAAAGCTGTTTCTGGATCTGAGTCAGCATATTTGAAGGAAATATCCACTTAGTTCTCTGCTACTCCTCTCCTTATCTGAGGTGGGACCTAAAACTTCCTTACCATTTCAATGGCACATCCTATTTTAAGCAAAGGATTTAACTCTAAATTAATGATTTTTTTAATTTAAAAAATGAATATGGCCAGCCCAATTAATAATAACAAAATATGACATCCTGACAACAAATTCAGTTCTTTGAAGTACAGTCAAACCTCGCATAAAGAGCGTTTCGCTTAAAGAGCAGAATTTTCTCTGAATCTTTGCTTCGCTTAACAAATAAAACCAACCGAAAACTCGCTTAACAAATAAATTGGGGTTTGCAGTACCCCCCACAATTGGTCACTTACAATGGTGTTTCGCTTAAAGAGCAATCCTGTGGAACACATTATGTTCTTTAAGCGAGGTGCCACTGTAATATTATTTATTTATTTATTTAGATTTATTATCCCGCCCCAATCAGGCGAACCTGACTCTAGGCGGCTTACAGAAAATTCATAAATTAAAACCTTGAGGTTCGAAATTACTTTAAAAAATCAATTAAAAAAGAATTAAACCATGAATTTACAAAGATCTAAAAAATTTAAAAAGGTTAAAAAGTTTAAAAGAGCGAGGGAGGGGTGGCTGTCCCATCAGATCAGCCACCCAACATGGGACCCCATATTCCTGGAGCCCCACACCTGCCCTGCCAGCCAGGTTTTTAGACCCTTCCGAAAGGGCAGGAGCTCTGTCTGTAGACGTAACTCAGTTGGCAGGTCCACCTTTACCATATATGCTACAATGCTAACGTTATCTATTTTTTCCCTTATTGAGGCTGGCTCCCCCCTTGCCTTGCTCTCCCCGCTCCCAGTATTTTTTTCTCCCCAAATATGAAAGATAACAGAGCAGAGCATCCTGATCCTAGATGTCTTCTTTTTTCTCCCCTCTGTCCGCCCAGCGGAGTCATCAGAGGGTTAAGTTGTCAGCTCTATAATGTTAAACAGGTGTCAAAGGCGCCTCCATATATCTGCAGATTGAAATCAAATTCTTTGCCGTATAAAAAAGATAAATTACCCAGGCGATTCCCGCCTCGTCCTACTCATCAGGCCAGCGCCAGACGGCGAGCAATTTTTTTTTTTAATGTGCTAACGACCTAATCAAGCAATCAAGTCGGAGAAGATTACAGAGTGACCCCTGAGCACCCATCTGCTAGCGAGCCCCCGCCATTCATTTCCATTCCGCGAGGGACCCAGGCTGCTTTCCCTGGGAAGGGAACCGGGGGTGGGGGCGGAAAGAAAGGACGATGAGGAAGAGTAAAAAAAAAGATTTCTAAACAAATTAACACCCAATTTTCCAGACTAATTAGTTAAATGAGAAAAAGCTGGTGGCGTGAGTGTGCAAGGCTGTGACACCGCAGGGAGGGGTGGAGAAGCGAGCGGGAACTTCACCACCACCACGGCATTAATTAGCGCGGGTCAATGGCGCCGGTCCCCGGGGAGCAGCCGCTTTAATTTCCCGTGATATTTCAGTGCTTGAGGCCCATCGATTCAAACTGAAATTAACTTATTTTTCAATCAGGCCTGGGCTGCCCCAGGGGCTGACTCTTCCTTTGCCTCCTCCTGAATAGACCGCGAGCAATTTTTCATCTCAAAGCTGATGCCCCGCTCCCTCTTCTCGCTCCGAGGCGGGGAAAAAGGAGGGGAGAAAACCGGGGGCTAGACTAGAGGAATATGGGAGCCCCTTAATAGATTTCTGTCAGGCTGGTCGCCGAGGGTCACAAAGGCCCGAAGCTTCCTCTCTGTTGTCAGTATCGGGGTGTGGTGTTGGGGACCCCCAAAGGGACAATGAAAGGCAGGTTACACACCCCCCGAACTCTCGCTCGTCATCTGCCACACACTGCCTCAAAAATGCCTCTTTTACTCTCTCCACACTTCACTATGCAACGCCCATTAAATAATGAAAGAGAAATTCCACATTATGTGAGCCAAAAGCTCATAACACAGAAAGATGGTGATGGGAAATTAATTACAGCCTTGTACTAAAGATACATTTATAAAAAATAGTTTCTTCCTTCCCTGTTCTTATTCCATATCTAGGCCAAAGGTGAAACTGTCAAAATGAAGCCACCTTTGGGTGAATTCATTCTGTAGTGTGAGAAAGATCAGCTGGCACAAAGTTTCCATAGCCTGGGGTACACTCAGGTCTGTAGCTAGGGGGTTAGGGGGGACACACACCCCTGAGCTAAAAGCCCCCCCAACCCACCCAGTGATGCCAATGTTATATATGTGAGTGTGACATTGTGGGGGGGGGGGGCTGAAAATTTTTGCCCCTCCTGGAAAATATTTCGCCTCCCCAAATCTAGATTCCTGGCTACGGCCCTGGTTCAAAGATGTGGCTTAGTGGTAAGATGCTGGCTGGAAACTGGAAGGTCAGGTTTCGATACTCAAGAGCTGCACCTGGGGACATGAAAGGAGCCTTTTGACGGCATCCTTTAAAAATCATTTCAACAACAAGAGCCACTATCTTCAAGGAGGCTATTTCTGAGTACTCTGTCTACCCCTGTTGAGAGCAGGGAAATGAAAATGTACCAATAACCTGAAGAAGGTGGGAGGGGGTTACAATTGTTAGACACAGTCCATACATGTGATGATTTTAGGGATAGATAGGGCAGGTCCTAGAATAAGTAGAGTATAAAAGCAAGTTTTCATTACCCCCCTTCTACCTCAACTGATGGTTTGGTTTTTTTTTTTTTTTTAAAAAGGATTGCTGTGCTTATATCATTTGCAAAGCTTTGTACAGTCACTTCAAAACAATACCATATTATGCCTGATAAATCACAACCAACTGAAAACTAAATACTGTATGGCATTTAAAAAAGCTAATTAATTGATGTTAATTTTTTGCCATTGAACAATCAGCTTATTTACTACTTTTTGCAACATACCTGACTGTAGACACTATATTCAATAAAGCTTGGATCAGTGTTTCTTCACGTCAGGCATACTTGCCAGTATAGATGAAAATTCCAGTACTGTACAGTATTTCTAACTGGGATTGATCAGTCATGTAAAAAAGCAGCACTAACTTTAAAAATGTTTTTTTCTTTCTTTCCAGGTTTGGTTTCAGAATCGAAGGGCCAAATGGCGAAAGAGAGAGAAGTGCTGGGGAAGGAGCAGTGTAATGGCAGAATATGGGCTGTATGGTGCAATGGTACGTCACTCAATTCCATTGCCAGAATCCATCCTCAAATCGGCTAAAGATGGCATAATGGAATCCTGTGCTCCATGGCTGTTGGGTAAGAGATCAACCTTTGGAGGTCAGCCTTTCTGAACCCGTTTCTAGGGAGGGATCTGGTAGAACTGAAGAGAATGCAGCAATTGAATCATGGCATATAGGTCCGAATGGGTAATTTGTGGCCCTCTGAATATTGTTAGACTGCAACTCCAATGGCTAATCAGTGGTTAGTGATGATGGGAGCAGCAGTACAGCAACTATTTGATGAGGAGGAAGGAAGCTCTCTTAAAGTGTATGTTAATAATTGTCTCTTATTTATACGCTTAGAGCGTTTTTATACTTGTCCTACATCGATGGTCAGAAACAACTTACCACATCCATTTAGAACAATTTACTAAATAGCATGTTAAGGGCCTTCATATCCAAATGTTCACATTAGGTAGGAATTTTGTAGGCTTTTGATAGGAGGGGGGAAATAGCTGTGACTCCTTAAAGAACAAACAAATGAGCTTTGATAGGCAACAGCCTACTTTGTAAATGCAGAAGAAAGAAGTAGATTAGACTCTTGCCTAATGCAGCGGATCATGTCATAATAAATGTGAAGAAGAGTTTGTGTTGTGGACTATGGCCATACAGTGGTACCTCATACAATGATTTTAATCTGTTCCATGGGGCTCATTGTTGTACGAAACAATTGCTATACCATCGTATAGTGATTTTCCCTATGGGATGCATCATACAACTATTTTTTTCGCTAAGTGATTTTTCCCATTGAAAAATTGTTGTACCATTTTTTCCATAGGGAAAATTGTTATGCGGGATGCCAATTCCCCCCAAAACCTAATTGTTATGCAATTTCGTTGCTATACGGAACAATTGTTGTATGAGGTTCCACTGTATATAGGTAAGAAAAGCTCTGCTCCATCACACTAAGGGTAGGAATAAACAGAATGTCAATGTCACAGACAACAAAAAAATTGTAACAGAAGCTAGACTTCCAATATGCGTTGCTTCAGTGTTTTCATGGCTGTGTAATCAGCTTCCAATGAATCCCTGGTTTAAGTCCCAAAGACGAAGCCACTGACCAAAAGAGAACTTACTACAACCATCAGAATTGCAGAAAACAATTGCAGTAAAGAGGCTATACTTTTAACTAAGATTTTGGAATATTGCCTGTTTTTGCCATAAGGCCACATTTAGTTCAACTAAACATGTATTGAAGGCAACAACCCTCCCTGAATTCCAGTCATTAGAAAAGGCTGTCTACTTAGACCTTAGGAACAGATGATAGTCAAATATTCTCTCCATGCCTGATTTGAAGGAGCTAAACCAGGGATTCTCAACCTCCGGCCTAGGGGCCAGATGCGGCCCACAGCACCATTTCATGTGACCCCACCCTGCCTCCACCATACTAGGAAGTGCCATGTGGTGAAGGAAGGGCAAAATGGTCTCCGCCCCCTGAAGATGTCTGAGGCTGCATGACCCGGCCCCTGGGTTTAAAATGTTGAGAACTCCTGAGCTAAACTGACACAGTCACTCAATTGTTATGCTTTGATCAGGGTTATAGTGTGTTTAGCCAGTAAAAGCACTCTAAATGCCACTAGCAGCACAGAAAAGAAGATGGTAAATCCTCTTATTCACTGCAAGTCCACATGTTTTGGACATATTGGAGAGGTGGACCATGGTACAATTCACCATGGTCTGGATCTAAATGTATATGCATGCAATTGGATTAGTGCAGTGTTTCCCAACCTTTGGTTTTTGGACTTCAATTTCCAGAATCCCAAGTCAATTCTCCAAAGTATTGATCAGCCAATGTACTGACTTAAGCTTCTGGGAATTGAAGTCCCCCTGCCGGGCCCAGGGCCCACATTGGGAACTACTGGATTAGTGGAAACTGACATTCTCTGCCACTGCTTCCCACGGGAGTCCACCCCATGATAAATCATCAAGACTCAAGCAAGTGTTACACAGGGTGTTGGGGGCCTCTACTGAAGAAGTTAACTGAGTCCTTCCATTAATTTGTTTAAATATTTGTAAAACCATCCGATCTAATACTCTTTATAACTGAATTAACAGATTTCCTCTTGCACTCCTACTCCTTGCTCAGCTCTTCTATTCTGCTTTTCAGACTAATTCTATAAATAAAGTTAACTTCTGGCTTTTTAACAAATGTGTTAGTTTGTGCTTTGGTCTGCTGCCCAAAATCCAGAGTGGAAAAAGAGAGAGGCAAAAGATCTTGGGTGTGAGAGAAAAAAGCAGAAGCTTCCTTCTTCACAAATTTGTAGGTGACAGCTTAACCAGATTTCTATTGGCAGGGCCTTAAGCCAATACAGCAGGGGTATTTACAAGAGCAACTTGTAGCCCTGCAGATGTTGCTGGACTAAAACTCCTATGACCAATCATCATTGGCAAGGATGATGGGAGTTGCAATCCAGCAAGAGATTGGAAACATTACTTTCCCCCAGCACCTCCCTGGCATGGACACTGGGAGCTGTAGTTCAAAACAGGTGTGGCAATTTCCCCATCCTCACATACAAAATTGGTGTAAGATGTATATCCTTTGTATCTCTGTGAACCACAGATGCTCTAGAAGAGGGAAGATTCATCCCACTAAGTTCCAGAAGATGAGTTTCTCCCCTTTACTCTGACCAGCAGAGGTGTTAAATGAGCACCATGCAGTTCATTAGACATTAGAGAATTCATATAATTGGGCTTCTCTGCTCCCATCCACTAGGTTTCTGGAGCAGAGAGATCCTGTCATTTTAATGTATTCTGAACAACAGCTTTGAGGACCCTTCTCAGAACTATACCTTCCCAACATTGACTTTTCTCCCTGCCCTTGTGATGTCCCCATTTGGAGACAAATGATTAATCCCACCTTCATCTTGTCTAAAAATTTCACATTTGGCAGCAGGCTTACAGTGTAATGGGACTGTGGTGACTTAGTGGTTAAGATGCTGAACTTGATGACTGGAAGGTCAGTAGTTCAAGACCTGAGTGCTGCACGATGGAGTGAACTCCCATCTCTGTCCCAGCTTCTGCCAACCTAGCAGTTCGAAAGCAAGAAATTGCAAGTAGATAAATAGGTATCACTTGGGTGGGAAGGTAAACAGCGTTCCATGCACTCCAGTGTTTTGTCATGCCTGCCACTTGTCCATGGAAACATCTTCAGCCACAGACAGTGCTGACTCTTTGGTTATAAACAGAGATGAGCACTGAACCCTAGAGTCAGAAATGAATGACTTTTGAACAAGGGCGACCTTTACTTTTACCTGACAGTGTAAGAGGAAATAAATTCAGGTCTAGCTTTACTTTAGTGCACTTGGTTACTCAGTTCGGTCTGGCTGTCTCTTGTTAGAGAACTGGCCTGAGCTCCCCTCCCATGCAGGGGCCAATTCAGTGGGCTCTCTGTGTGACTGCTGTTTGAAGCAAGGCTTTCTGCTTTTCCTTAATTCTGGCCTCTCTTTATCTTTACTGTTTTCAGTTCAAGATGGCTTTCCCATGCCCAGGCGCTTTTCTAAACCCGAATACCAACAATTCTTTTTAGGGATGCACAAAAAATCTCTGGAGGCAGCAGCTGAGGCAGGAAGGAAGCCAGAGGTGGAACGCCAGGCCCTGCCCAAGCTTGACAAGAGTGACAAGGAAGAAAGGAGCACAGATTCCAAAACCACCATTTCCCAGGAGGAACTGAGAGAGAACAGCATTGCCACCCTCAGGGCCAAAGCTCAGGAGCATAGCACCAAAGTCCTGGGAACCATACCTGGAGACCCTCCTATTCCAGTCAGGAAGCCAGAGAAAGAGGACGAAGACGAAGACACAGTCACAGCAGAGGATGAACGGCAAATGGAAAAATCAGATTTATCGCAAGAGGAAGAGAAGCTGGTTTAGAAAAGAAGGGGACGATGTGAAATCAGCCATCTCTTCAAAGACTGACTCTTCTAGAAGCTACAGACTTCTCTCAGACTCACAGGGTCCCTCCTCCATCTCCTACACATAAGGAGGAAGTCCCATCTGGTCTCTGTACATTACAAGAGGCCGCTGGCTAGGGCCATGTTCTGCTGGGTGTGTCTAGAGATGGATCCCCTGTAATTGTGTCCTCAGGAGCACTATCACTCTACTATCTCACCCTATTTCAAGTAGGTGTGGGGGTTTGTGTATCATCACAATTGTAGTCTACCAGGAAAATTCCACTAGCTAGGACTTTTTCCTCAACACCAGCCACTAAACCAATGGGTCTTTCCTTTCTTTCTCCCTCGTTTGGTTTATGTTCTCCAGTTTTACCCTCAGGAACCCTTTCTGCCATCTTGCAGTACTTTATAAAGACTTTCTTTTTGTATCAGTCACATCACTAGCTTTTCCAGAGAAGAACTGCCCTTTCTTTATATTTATATATTCATTTATGTAAATATATACAGGTACATGTTTTAAACTGCTCATTGCCTAGCATTGGGATAAAGTTTAAAAGAAAAAAAAGTCACTCCCTTCTCTAAACTTCAGGCCATATTCAACATTGGCCAAGTGAAGCCCTACCTCGTAGTGAGTCTCTTCCTCACAGCCAATATCCAATTTGACAGAAAAATAGGCCCGAGCAATTTGGCTAGTATCATGTGAATTTTACTTGCAGGAAATTTGACTTGCTATTGCACCCAGACTGTGCCACCTCAAAATCCTGACCTCAGGTAGTTCTGTTACCCCAGATTACTTCAGTGGAAAGTTATAGAAATAGTTTCAAATAACACTATGTTGATTTTAATGGCAATATAAATCGTCCCTCTATTTCTTTCTCAAGAGGATCCTCAATTTTAATGAAATGGGTAAAGAGTGCTTAATTATGAAGGGAGAGATATGTCAAGGCTCTCTGGGTGTCATGTTATTTGATCTAACCCAGTAATAATAATTTCGTGCATTATTATTATCTACCCCAGTGGTTCCTAACCCTTTTTTTTGCCATGCTCCACCTAAGCATCTCTAAAATCCTGATGCCTCCTCCCCGGTGACATATAATTCTTATTATTCAAAAAGTGAACTCCTATTCACATGGAGCAAGCCTAAAAGGCCATTAACTTCGTCTAAATATTCTCGAATTACCCCCTTAAAAACCAAATTGCCCCCCTGTGGGCCATGTCCCCCATGTTGGGAACCATGAATCTACCCTCTCCTCCTGATCTTAGGTGTGTACAGTTAGTTTATGGCAATGCAGTCTGCATGCATACATTCTTTTACTTATACACCAGAGCTATACCTGATATTCAAGTACAGTACTTTGCCCTTGTGAACCTTTTAGGACTTTGCCCTTGTGAACCTTGCTTAAGATTAAGCCTGGACAGATACTCTAGAATCTGGGTAGTTTTTTCATGGTCATCAACTGGAAATCAATACTGAATAACCCTCATCCCCTGATATCCACATTTGAGGTGTGGATTGAGATAGATTTACGTTCTTCATTTTTGTTTTATGAGTCTGAGGACCACGTTTAGTTTAGCATTTGACTCTCAAATGGACATGGAAACTGATTTCCTTGTAATATGTGTAGAGCTTCAAGCAATATGTAAGTTCTGTCAGTTCACTTTGTCCATCAGCCACCACTTTTTCACACTTGCACAATCCATCCTGGCAGGATGCCACAATCATTAAATGATAAGGATTCATGTGTGACACAAGGCTCTGTGAAACAGGTTACTTGTATGTGCTTTGTCTTTCCTAGTCATGTGAAGCTAAAACATTAGCTGGACAATTTGCTCAGTGTAAGTAAACTTGAATTAATGCACTTATGGACAGCTTCATGTCCAAAAGTAAAAGGGAGCATTTACACAGTCAACACTTTTCATAGGCAATTAACTCACTGACCTGGCCACGCAGGTGCTGACATAAGAAATCCCACGTAACATTGCATTCCTGTTCTGTGTTGGTCCCTGGACAGAGAGCCCCCCCATGTCCCCTTGTTTAAAACAAGAGCTGCCTTTACCTGAAGTTGCTGTTTTATTTGTTTATGATTGATCTTTCCTGCCTACATAATCCCTGTGTGTCTTATGTTCCCCCGTCCCACAGTTATTTGGTGTGTTAGATTATAGCCCTTGGTGTGTAAATAATGTACATATGGTAAGAAAAGTTGATATTTGAAGTGTTTAAGAAACAAAGTTGTAACATCTAGTAATTTGAAACCTGTGATTTTTTGTGCCATTTTCTGTAAAGATATAAATCAGAATAAAACTGAACTAAAGATGGGCAGAACCCACGCTGTAGTGCTCCTGAAAGATCTGGATGAAAAATGGATGACCCAGTTTTGTTGGTTTATTTGTACTATGTGTACAGTTCAGACTGCAGATATTCAGTGGGGCAATTTCCTGCATAGAAGGAGAATTTGCTAAGAAAAGCAATGAATGATGAAAGCAGTGAAGACACTTCTTCCAACATTTCTTAAGGAAGTTATAAATGCCCATAACTTTCACAATTCAGCACTGTATGGAATTGTATTTCATATATGAATTTAAAATATATGTTTATTTGTTTAATATATATGCCACCTTTTCCCCAGAACAGGGACATAAGGTGGGTGGCAATACAGTAATTTTTTTAAAAAAAGTACAGTAAGTTGGAAATCTATTTAGTAATTATTGGTGACATCCAGTAGTAGTGCTACTTAAAGCAGACATTTTGAAATGAATGGAATAACTTAGTAATAAAATAAGTCCTATTAATGTCAACGGCTTTACTCTAAGACTAAAATTGGACATCGCGTTCCACTTATAAACTGTTGTTACCTGGAAGTCTCAGTTTTCTCTCATTCAAGACAATGAAGAGGTTGAGATCTACTAGGTTTGCTAAAGCAGATAAAGAACTACTTTTGAGTAGATTCTGACATATGGTGACCCTTTCCAGGGTTTTCAAGATAGAGAATACCCAGAAGTGGTTTCCCATTCCCCTCTTCCGGGTGCACCCTGGGATGGTGCAGCTTGCCCATAACTACACAGGCTGGCTCTTCACAGTGGGGTGTAGAACTCCCAAACTTTGGGTCCACAGCCAGATATCTAAACAACTAAACTAGCATAGGTACTTCGAAATCATCCATTGAACTCTGTCTCAGACACATAAAGAATAATTACTTTTGTAATTATTGTACATAAAGAAGTATTGTACTTTTGTGGAAGGCAGATGAAACATCTCATAAATTGTAATCCATAGCTAAAATAAATTTCAGTACAAAATTATACGATAACAACAACAACTAACCTCTCCTTTATTTGCTATCCAATTTTACAGTGTGTAAGATAGCAGCATCTCTTAATGATGATGATGATGATGATGATGATGATGATGATGATGATGATGATGATGATGATGATGATGATGATGATAATAATAATAATAATAATAATAATAATAATAATAATAATAATAATAATAATAATAATAATAATAATAATAATAATAATAATAATAATAAGTTTTCCTCCCTTAAAGCCATAAAGCTAGAGATAGAACTGCCATAGGGGTTAGGTTCATTTCAATAAAAATGAAATGAAAGAACAATGAAGACCAATGGAGTCTTTGCAGTGGTGGGATTCAATTGTTTTAAACTTCCTACTCTGTGGGTATGGTATGGTGGGCATGGCCAGGGGGAAAGTCCTGTGTTGCACCCAAATTAGGACTACTTTATTTCAAAGCTTGGATGGGTGGGGTCAGCCACAATTTCTGCTACCGGTTCTGGTGGATTGGTGTAAACCTGCTGAATCCCACCACTGAGTCTTTGTAATAAACATTGTTTACAAATAATACAAGCAGACTCCTAAACTAGGTAGCATTACTTTTGTCCTTCAGCAGACAGCC
The DNA here is from genome assembly GCA_030440675.1 of Furcifer pardalis. NCBI lineage: Eukaryota > Metazoa > Chordata > Lepidosauria > Squamata > Chamaeleonidae > Furcifer > Furcifer pardalis. The sequence continues at coordinate 36,843,925 of CP126894.1, read as the reverse complement.
AACTTTATTACAGTTGAAAGCGGGACCGGACCGGTGGGCGGGGTCAACGTCATGACATCGTGGGCGGGGCCAAAATAAAAATAAAATAAATAAAAATAAAATAAATAAAATAGAATTAAAATATCAAAAAAACCCCACACACACACACCTGGGGTGGGAGTCCAGGACCAGCTCGCGCGCCACGTCCCGCAGGCAGGTCAGCTCCAGGCGCAGCCACCTGGAGCGCGCCTGGAGCTGACCTGCCGCGCGCGCCTGGAGCTGACCTGCCTGCGGGCTGGCGCAGCCAGGGAGCCCCCGCGGCGACTGGGGGGAGGGCCTCGGGGCTGCCTTGCTGCGCCCGCTCGCCTTCCACAGCCGCCCCTTGCCTTCGCCAGCTACGGCTCCGCGCTGCACCTCGGCCATCTGACAGCCGCCATCGGAGCCGTGCTTAAAAGCTGCGGCTCCGACTCCAACACTTTTTTAAAAAATTGGAGCCAAAAATGGCTCCAATAAACTGCACATGCACAGAAACTCAATCTGATGCATGCGCAATGCGTCAGATTGAGTTTCTGCGCATGCACAGTTTATTGGAGCCATTCGGCTCATTTTTTTTTTTAATGGCTGCTGGTCGGAGAGAAATCGGGACATCAGGGACGGCTTGGGGGAATTCCGTGACCATTTTCCTAAAAATGGTAACTCGCGATTCCCCCTCTCAAATCGGGACTGTCCCGCAGAATCCGTGACAGTTGGCCGCCCAGCTTCAGCAGACTTCCGAAGAACAACTATGAGGCCTATTTATGAGGTCTAGCTAGAAACTGCAATTTCAAGCCTTGGGAAACATGAGGAAATATGTCGTTTCCTGACAAACTGTACTTCAGCCAGTTTTCTGTGTTCCCATTCTTCTTCCATGTCTAGGCCAGACTTGAAGCTGCCAAAATCATTCTGCAGTACCTTTCGCCTCACCTAGTGAGAGAGAGATTAGCTGGCATGAGATTGCTGCAGTGTTGCCTGGAATGCGCCCAACTAGGGTTCAAAAATACCACAATCTCAGAGGAGGCTCTCTCTGTCTACCCTTCTGTTCCTGTTTATCCTGCAGCATTAATTGGTCATTTTTTCAGTCATACACAAGGCTCTGTCTCAAAGCGCACTACAACATACTGACATATTCTACATTTTAAAAAGAATTCCCCAGAGACTACCTAAATACCTGGGTGCCACCAGAAGAAGGGAATGGTAAAACATTTTTGAGTTTCAGCACATTCTTTACCTAGAAAACTCTGGAAAGGGTCACCATTTGTTGCAATTTACTTGACATCACACATTTTATGCTATTTAGGTAAGATTAGAGGAGAGAGATAAGTTCTTCATTTGACACCTAACAGTAGCATTCTTATTAAAGTAGATAGCTTTTGTGTCAGCGTTCTAACTGCACATTTGATGGGCACCAATACTTTCTTCCTCCACTTATGAGTTACATCTTTCTCTTTTCACATCCATTTTCCATAAGGCATTTGTTAAGGTTTATTTTTCTAGAAATGAAAGAAATCCATTCAAATATGGCTCACCTACCTTACTATATACTGAAGTACTGAAACACAAAGCATATATGATAAAACAAGAACCTAATCAAGAGCTCAAGCATGGTGTTGTGTATAGAGTGATAGATTAGAACTCATGAGCCCTGGATTCAAATGGCCATGGCCATCTTAGGATGGGACTGGCAAATTCACTCACAATCCTTATAAGTACAGTACTTCACATACCTTGAAAACCTATTAGGTTCACCATAAGTCAGAGGCAACTTAATGACAATTAACAAAACAATGAACCTTATTAAAGACAGGTTATATGGTATGAAATTTGTGACAAACTAAAATACTTGGGATGAAGAAGAACACTAGAATTGGAGGAGTAAAGTGCTGTATCATGGAAAACAAACATCTTAGGACAGGGGTGCCCAAACTTTTTGGGACATGGGCCGATCATGTGGTTCAGGGGGCCAGTCACTAGGGCCCGGGGCCCAGATGTGGGCCCCAACACCAATTCCTCCGGCCCACAAAGCCCTCTACGCTCCTGGAAGTGGAAGTAAAACGCGCCCGTATGGGTGTTTTACTTCCGCTTCCAGGAGCGACAAGGGCTTTGTGGGCCAGATTAATTGGTGTCAGGGGCCGCATCCAGCCCCCAGTTAATAGTTTGGGCACCATGTCTTAGGAGATATAATTATAAGCACTGTCATCTAGGACTGCTCACACCATCTTTAATGTATAGCAGGTGGGTGGAGAAACATAAATACAGTCAAACCTCGCATAAAGAACACCTCGCTTAAAGAGTAACTCGCTTAAAGAGCAGAATTTTCTCTGCATGTTCGCTTCACTTAACAAATACAACCAACCAAAAACTTGCTTAACAAATAAATCGGGGTTTGCAATCCTCACCACCACCAGAAGTCACAATTGATCGCTTAAAGAGCAAACTCGCTTAACAAGCAATCTTGTGAAACACATTATGCTCTTTAAGCGAGGTACAACTGTAACTCTAACACAAGAGTATTGAAAATACTCACAGACATCTACATCCTAGAACATAAACAAAATCTTACTTTTAAAATATTCAAATTAATAGAACAGCCCAAAATTGCTCTGGCAGTCACACAATTCCAAAAGTTCATAGTTTTAGTTAAGAACTGAAGGTATTGTCCTGTATTCCTTCTGGCAGTTCTTTAGCTCTGAGACTTGCTGGGTCTGCCTCTTACAGATAAAATAAACTATCTTCAGTTGAATATTAAGAAGGAAAAATCACGACTGCAGAAGAACTACACATCTTTAATGTTGACAATGAAAAATTCAAATAGTGAAAGGTTTTGTGTTCAAGCAATCTGTCCAAATGAGGACTGCAGCCAAGACATCAGAAAAAGACTGAGACTCAGAAGGACAATAATGAAGGAATTAGAAACATAGAACATGTCACCTGAGATCAAGTCCAAAATCATTCTTGCATTCCCAATCACTATTGTATGAGTATGAAAACTGAACAGTACAGAAAGCTTCTTCTTCTTCTTCCTTGTTTAGGCTAGACATGAAACTGCAAAAATGAAGTCTGTAGTTCCTTTTGCCTGACCTACTGTGAGAAAGATTAGTTGGCAACACAAGGTTTGTGTTATTCAGGGTATGCCCAATTGTAGTTCAAAAATACCACAATTTTCAAGGAGGCTCTTTCTGTGTACCCCTACAGAAAGCTGACAGGATTTTTTTTATTATTCTTTGGAACTATGGTGCTGGAGGAGACCTTCTGGACTGTCAGAAGGACAAACAAGTGGGTTGTAGAGCAAATCGAGCCTGGGCAGTCTCTGGAAGTAAAATCAATGAAACAAAGGCTGTCCTACTTTGGGAACATCATGATAAAGCAAGACTTTTTGGAAAGGACAATAACGTTGGGAAAAGAAGAAGACCAAACATAATTGGCAAGCAGGGGGGCCTTGTTGCAGACTGACCTGGCATTCATCAGCAGCAGCCTAAGGGAGGGGTCACTCTCGACCAGCTGCTCAGGAACTAGAGGTGACAAGGGGGGGGCATGATGTTGCCCTTCTGTCTCTGGTCGAGATGACCAATTGAGCAATGTTTCCACTCCCAGCCCGAAAAGGCGCAGGGAGCTCCATTGGCATCCAGAGAGATGGGGAGCTCCAGTGGCGTCCGGCAAGGTGGGAGGCAGGGCAGCCTCGGCATTGCCCCCTTTGTATCTGGCCGAGATGCCCAGCTGAATAATGTTTCCACTCCCCGCCCGGAAAGGCACGGGAGCTCCAGTGACGTCCGGCAAGGTGAGAGGCAAAGCAACCTTGGCATTGCCCCCTTTGTGTCTGGCCGAGATCCCCAGCTGACCGATGTATCCACTCCCTGTACAAAATAAGTCTCTTGCCGAAATAGGCTCCACAACTGGCTGAGCCGGTATACACCGGCTGGTTGGTACCTTTCCAGGATAGTTGTGGCCTTGCCATCGATTTTCTTTTGGAAAAGTGCTAGTGGGCAGCAGTGGGGTAACAACAGAGTTGAAGAAAACACGACCCGGGACGATACCAATTGCTTCTAAAAAGGACTTTCAACCTAATATCATTGATGGCATTCTTGGACTACCAAAAGACAGCAAAACCCTTTGGAGTTGGGTCATGCTATTCAGAAGCTCCACAGATTCTAGATCAACATGGTCCACGTGGACACCAAATAGGGTGCTTAGGTGCCTTTTGGTGGTTGCCTTTGACCTCTATGAGGGCATAAAGCCCCTGACGTTATGTACCGTCAAGCATATCCTTCTGGCTTGCCAAATCAACTGCCAAGAGCCATCCACTACCTGAACCGGGCGGTAAAAGGCCGAGGAATAGAGTCTGGTATGGGCATCCAATCCATGTAAGGCAGATGGATGTAAACCTGGTGTAAAACCTCTCCCAGCCGGAGCCGGGCACCGATCGTGATGCAAGCTGGAGACCAAATCATAAAGATCTTCCATTTTAGATTGTAATAGCTTTAGGTCCCTAAGTATAAAGTTCACAGTATCTGTGGTAAGCAGAAGCAAGTCTGTGGTAGGGTTGCTTGTCTCTTTAACATCCTTGACGAGGGAGGCTGGGGATGTGATCTCCAAAGGGCCATTCTCAGCTTGAGTCCGGGAATTGGCTCCGAGAGAATTTGCTGTTCTTATCTTCAAGGCCACTGGCGTAGGAGAAACCGGCCTCAAATTACAAAGCAGCAAAGCTGGAAAGAGTCAACTCAATTTAGAACTGTGAAGTTGTAGCATTTAAAAAACAAGATAAAAAGGGTTAAAAGGGTTAAAAGAACAAGTTAAAAGGAGCTCAGCTGCATGCTAGCTACTGCACCCAGCCGGAACTGCAGCTGAACATAGTGGGGTTGTTGTATCCAATCTATATCTTGATGTCCCACATCCATCCAAGTACAGTGTTCTTCAGAACATCAAGTTAAGGTGAGGATGGGAAATTGGGCACAGAAATGTCTTAGGCTTATATGATGGTAGCTAGCTGGATAACTCCTTGAGTGAGGTATGTGGCTTTTGAACCAGGGGCTGGCAGTTCAATCCCCCATTGTGGCTTCGGGGAGAAGACTGAACCTGTATAGCCTTGAACAACTTGCACTCTCAGAATGCCCACCAGAAGAAGGGAATTGTAAACCACATCTAAAACCTCTATGTTTTCACTGTAGCACTCTTCAGAAAACTCTGAAAAAGTTATCATAAGTTAGACTAGAATAGCACACAATTATTATTATTATTATATCAGTGGTTCCATATGGCAGTTCTCAAATTAACCATGATGTGGGAGTTGGCATCTGAAGCTGCCTGAAGTGACAACTTACCACATAACAATAAATATACAACCTGTTTGACCATTCCTGCTGCAGCATTGCAGACGTTTTAAAGAATTATTTTATCCTATACAGTCATGTTTTTTAAACACCGTCAGATTGTTTCTCAAATGCTGTTTTTTGGACTTCAATTCCCAGAAGCCTAAGTCATTTCCCCAAAGCACTGATCAGCCAATGTACTGACTGAGGCTTCTGGGATTGACGTCCACTAGTGGGCCATGTACCCCTTGTTGGGAACCACACAGAAGGTGGGATAGGGGCAGGGGGGGGGGAAGCTAAAATTTCATTACTTTGAGAAAAGTTGAACAGGGAAAATAATTTCTAGTTGAACTATGGGAATACTATATAATAGGGATGAAAACATCTACTTTCTTTTCCTCCTCCTCCTTTCTTAATGCTTATTTACTTATTAATTAGTTTATTATAAGAAAATTCTGGCCTGCTTTTGGCCTTGCTAAGTGCGTCCTTTATAGCACCTAATAAAACAGAGAGTTCATTATATTCAAAACACAAACTTATACAAAAACTTTAGCTAATGGGGTTATAAGAGAGCAGCAGGAAGTTGCAAAATGTGTAGTCCATGGGCCTCATCCTGCAAGCAAGGGCTCAAATATAGCACTGACTCAGCCCTCTCCATAACCCTCTCCCAAGTAGCCTCTTTCTCTGTAGGGCATGTGTGCCCAAACTTTTCAGGCTGTGGGCCGGTTATGTGGTTCCTCCCACTGGAATCGGAAATAAAATGTGCCTTGCAGTCTATTTTGCAACAGGATGAGATAGATTTTAAGCTGCCATTTTCTCTGCTTAAACCAGGGGTGCCCAAACTATGGTCCACAGGCCATATCCGGCCCTCAGTCTGTAGTTTGGGCACCCCTGCTGTAGGGATTACAGGAGGCAATTTCGCCATGTTTTCACCTCCCAGGCAGTCTTATATCACTCAAAATATTATTTTAAATTGACCACTAGAGGGTGTGAGAGGACTTTTTCAATGTAAGAATAAAAGTTTACAGTATGTATTTTAAAAATGCAATAGACACATTAGCAAGCAACCAATTACACTTATACAGTATACCACCCAGTAGCGTTTAGTGCACTCTTTGGGTGGTTCACAACATAATTAGCATCCCCCACACACATGCTGGGTACTCATTTTACCAACCTTGGAAGAATAGAAGTCTGAGTCAACTTTGAGCCTTATCAGGATTAAACTAACAACGTCAGCAGTTTTGGCTGCATCACAGCAGCTTAACCACTGTGCCAGGAGGGCTCACATATGGCCTTCAGACCTCTAGAACTTGTCCAGGTGCAAAATGGTTATGCAAATCATCTAAATGTTGAGGATTGTCTAAAACGGAGCAAGATTTAAAAGGCCTTGTCACAGCAGGAAATAGCCAGTTCACAAAACCATAGATTGGGGCCATCAATCAGTCTCTTAAAAGACCTTTAAACATCTTTTTTGCATAATTATTCTAATAAGAGTTGGCCTGTTAAAACTAGAATGCTGTTCAAAGCAATATATCATGGAAAGCAAAACTTGGAAAACTTTCTTTTTTTAGTTGCAATTCCTTCAGCCAGATGTTATACTGAGTAAGGAATTCAAGGAATTGTAGACCATCAAGTAATTTTTCTAAACATTTATCCAATAATAATGTACGTTGGACACAGCTGGCTTTTGAGCAAGGGAGACCTTTACCTAATACTGGATATCATTTGATTGGTAAATTCTTTTCCCACTTCTGGCATTTGAGGCAAGCCACTGCCCTCTGCCCTCTCTTCCTTTCTTGCTTCTATTGTTTTGTAACTGTAAGTAAATATATTTTCCCCTACTTAAATACTTCTAGAGTATTATTACCATTGGTCAGTAGTGGCCAAACTAAGGCTCGGGGTCCGGGTGCGGCCCCCAATGCCAATTCGCCCAGCCCGTGAAGCCCTCGTCGCTCCTGGAAACGGAAGTAAAATGCACCCATATGGGCCGGATGAATTGGCATCGGGGGCTGCACCCGGCCCCTGGGCCTTAGTGACCAGCTCCCTAAACCACATGATCGGCCCACAGCCCAAAAAGTTTGGGCACCCCTGCCATAGGTAAAGGTCAAAATCAAAGTTGTCCTTGTTCAAAAGCCAGTCATATCCAACTCTAGGGTTCAGTGCTCATCTCTGTTTAAAGCCAAAGAGCCAGCACTATCTACAGATGCAGATGTTTCCGTGGACATGTGGCAGGCATGACTAGAGTGCATGGAGTACTGTTTACTTTCACACTGAAGTGGTACCTATTTATCTACTTGCAATGTCTTGCTTTCAAACTGCTAGGTTGGTAGGAGCTGAGACAGAGATGGAAACTACTGACCTTCTGACCTTCCAGTCATCAAGTTCAGCATCTTAACCACTAAACCACATGCTATTAAGTTTGTGGGGAGGCAGGGAAGGCAAGAGACTGAGCTGATCTCTCCACATTTATCTGCACTGTTGTTCATTTGTTTTTCAACCTGTAAAATTTTCCTTGTAGTCTCATGAGGCCAGTATCATTTGCAGGAAACAGAAGCATTTTGTGAGCCTCTGCATAGGAGTGGAAAAATTGAATGCACAGGAAAAAAGAACCAGTGGAGTACAGTCTGGATACAACGTGGCTGTGCATACCAATGCCAGCGAAGTTTGGCTTCTGCACAGGCATCAAAATCCCACCCCTTCCTCCTCCCTTGGAAAGGATTGAATTTCTCTCACTTTTATTTTTCTGAAGGAGGAGTCATATCCAAGCACTTGTCAGAAATCCTGGAATGCTTTCAGTCTAAAAACGGATGTGCATTTGGGTGGTAGGGCAGTCATGTGAACCCATGTCTCGGAGCGCAAGCAAGGGGGGGAAACCACAGCATTTCCTTCTTCTAGCAAGGCTTGTATGCCTGATCAACGTGCCTTGAGTTAAAGATCTGTCCTGTACTCCAGGATCATGGCCTGGCTGCTGGTTAGAACTTGCCTCCCCAAAATCATCCCAGGGGGCCAGTTTTCTTACAAAACCAGAGCGTGGACTAGGGGGCCCTTGACTGCCTATATGCCAGAGGCGGCAGCTTTTCCTGGGCCAAAGGACCACCAAGGATTATACCAGGTTTCTGTGGAGCAAACAGATGCATTTTGGGGGGCACTCGCGAGAAGCCGACTTATGTGGCTCAAGCCTTTTCATTCTGTTAGTCACTGTGACTTACAGCAGGGCCACATATCCTGGTTCCTTGGAGGACAACTGAACGCAGCAGGTAAGTGAAATGCAGAAGGCTGATTCTCACCTCACCTCTGCTAGGTAGTGATGGTGGTGTACTCTGAGGCAGGGCTCTCTTCATTCTCACTCATTTATTCTTCAAAGTGAGAGCGCCTGGTTTTTAAGAACAAAGAGAATTAATATTCTGATCTTTCCTAACTCTCTCTTTCTCTCTCCCCTCAAGAAACTAGCACATTCGGGGGAGTTAGTAAAACTCATTGAGTGACTGTAAGCTGTGATGTCTCAGGTTGGTTTACCTTGCAGAAAGGACAAAATAGATCATGAATGATACTTGTTGCATTTCCTTGGAGAAGGGCGACAATAACTATTATTTATTATAATGTGACACCCAAAGGGATAAAAGAGGAAGTAAAGAAGAAGAATTAATATTATTGTAACATGTGCAGAAAAGCAATAATAGACTCCAAGGTGAGAGTCATTATTCTGAACTGGAAATGATGATCCACCTATATGGACTTTGCAGCTTTGGGGTAGAGAGTGGACAACAGCTTTTGGCTAAATGGTTTTTTCCAATGTACTGCCTTCCAGATATTCATCTGACTAGAAGAGCTACACTGATATTTGCTGTGTTTCCCAGACATAGTTATAAAGCCTGGGGTGAATGACTTCTAATTTTCATTCATAAGGCAGTCTGGGTTAAAGGAGTTGAACTGCTTCTTCTTCATTCCAATCTCTCTGTCTTCTCAAGTATCTTTTCTTCCAATTCCATTCCAATAGCAAAAGTGATGGGGGGTGGGGTGGGCGAGCACCTAAAGCTGTAGAACAGGGGTGCCCAAAGTACAGCCTGGGTCCTGGATCCGGCCCCTAACGCCAATTCATCCGGCCCACGAAGCCCTTGTCGCTCCTGGAAATGGAAGTAAAACACGTCCGTACGGGCACGTTTTACTTCCACTTCCAGGAGCGATGAGGGCTTTGCAGGCTGGATGAATTGGCATTGGGCGGGGGGGGGGGGGGCGGCGGCGGCGGCGGCGGATCTGGGCCCCAGGCCATAGTGACTGTCTCCCTGAACCATGTGACTGGCCCGCGACCTGAAATGTTTGGGCAGCCCTACTGTAGAGTCCAAACATCAAAGGACTAGTTGGCAAAGGCTTCAGTCTCCCTTGCCAGGGGTTGCTCTGTCCATTACATTTTATCTGCCAACCTATTCACCAAATGAATGTGTGTAATATTTGTTACCATATATTTATTTATACTTGCCAAGCAAAAACTCTGAAGTTATCACAGTTTACTTATGCATGATTGAAAGGAGCTAGTGTAATCCTCTTCTTCCGTGTCTAGGCCAGTGTAATGTAGCAAATAAAATGACAAAGACTGTGAGGGTGAGTACACAGGCATTTAGCCTACTGTTTGGTTTATTGTCAAGATGGTCTGGTTCACTCCTTTTGCAAGCAATCAGTCAATGTAACCTCTAGAGAGCATCAGCCCACCCATCCCCCAAATATTCCTACCTGAACTTTTCTGGGTCCCTATCAGGGGCTACTCATTTTTAGGTGTTGGCAGGATCAGTGTATTTTGGCTCATTTAAAGGAGGTGTGATTGCTGGGACTGAACCAAAGTGGATTGTCCTGCTTTTAATTTTCCAACTGGTTTCAATTTTCAGATATCATTAGTGGCTTAAACAGAAAGTGTAACCACTTAATGATAATAGGAAACTGGGAAACTAAAACTTCCTTCTTCTGCTCCTATGTGGAGCAGATGGAGGAAATGATTATTTTTTTAAAGCCAACTGTACCTTTTAGAGAAAATTAAAACTGTCATCCTAGAAATGGTAAGAGACAGAAAGTGGTAAGTAAAAGATCTCCCCTCCCAATACATGCAGTTGAATTATGGTGGTTTGAAGATCAGTGGTTTAAGTACAGTAAAACCTCACATAAAGAGTGACTCACTTAGAGACTAACTTGCTTAAGTAGGGTCAACTTGAGGTTCATAAGCTATGTGGATACAAAATCTTTACTACAGTGCATACCTAACTGCAACCCTGTTTAGCCCACAGCAGCCTATTCCAAATGAACTATGTAGGCAAGCGCTAAGACTCAAAAGATTTATATTCATATCCTTGTGTGGCTATGGAAACTCAACCAGCAGCTGGGTTTGGTACCAGAAAAACCAATCTTTCAATATCTGACATACTGTGCAAAGTCTTACAGGATCCCAAGAATCTGGATGTCACTTGATTGTTAGGCCACTCAGTCCCTGGACTTGCCTGTTTGTATTTTGGAAAGCCCGATTTCAAAGTTTTTCTCTGAATGTGTCAGATACATAAAGGAGGAAGCACAACACTTCTGTCTGGTCAGATTTGGCCCATCACTTTCAACTGAGAGACAACCTTACTGGGGAAACTTCAGCCCTGAAATGTGAGGTGATATAAAAACATGAAACAAAAATAAAACACAAACAAAATTATTGTGATGGCATGAAGAGAAATGATAGATCTTGTGGATTATTATCCACTTTCTCAAGTGCTAGAACAAGCTAATATGGCTACATCTTTGAGAAACGGTATGAAATACTAAAGATCATGAGAGAGGAGCCTACTTAGCAACCACCAAACAACAAGGTGAAATTGCATTGGTGAACTTCCTGACCCTGCAGGTGCTGGTTGTGGTTTAGAAAATATCTTGGTCAAGGTCTGACCCTACTGTTAAACAGATTATAATCTCAAATAAGAGATTTGGAGAGGAGTTGCACTCTCCCCTGGAAACCCTGGAAAGAATTGCCTTAAATTTGAATTGATTGTGCAAAATAATTAATATAGAATAGTCAACTTCTGTTGATACAATTAATAGTCAACTTCTCTTGGTACAATTAAATGGGGAACTGGTTGTCATCTCCCTTTGTCTCGGGTATGGTAGGAAAATGTCTTGGATGAGGCCAATCTTTGAACCTCAAAAGGTACAGTCCAAAAACATTCAAATTACAGTCCTGTTTGCTTATACAGTAATACCTCATATAACATTAGTATCGAATAACACTAAAATCGCATAACATTAAGGAATCTGGGGGGAAGAATTGCATCAGATAACATTAAGATCCTATGGGATGCTTCAGATAACAACCGCTAAAGTCTGTGTGGTTACAATGTATCTCTATGGATCCCATAGAGGATCAGATAACACTAAAAATCATATAACACCAAGACTTGTGGAACCAGGTTTTAGTGTTATATGAGGTTTTACTTGTATATAAACCATTCTGCATTGTGTCTAGAAACTCTTTGCCATGGCTTTTAATAACAGAAGATAATAACTTATGTGAGGATGACCTTTATGAAAATCTGATTGCACTTGAGACCAGCACAACAGTTAATGATTACACTTCTTACAGTTGTTGAGGCACTTCTTCAAATACAGCCAGCATAAAGGAAGGAAGGTGCCCTTCTCGCTCTCTCTCTAGAGAGAGAACTAGTATGTTTTAGGTTTAACCTAGCTAAGTCCAAAAGAAACAAGGGTGACTGGTACAGCAGATGGCTATTGTAGTGACAGACATTCTCAATTTCTTTGCTGCAGAATTAGAAACTGTCTCTCTCCCATTCTTTGTCGTGTTAATCACTAATTAATTCATTTGACAGTTTACAGGTTGGGAGGGCCCCCTCTTTTTCTGCCGCCTTTTCAAAAAACATTTTGGGACAGTTTGTATAATTTTAAAACCTTCAGCAGATATAGAAGAATAAAATGGAAAATCAAAAACTTTTGAGAAACTGTAATTTAATACCTTTTGATTTTTATTCATTATTTCATGCCTTTTGGTTTGGTTATGGTCTCACTGTACAGGTATTTTATGTTTTCATTGTGTCTGTTCCTTTGAGACTATTTATGATTATATTGAAGAGTGGCAAAGAATTTTTAGAATTTAGAATACTGTGAAGAGGGTGGAACAGGAGGGGTAATGGTATTGCGCAAGAGTTTTCATAGACTGTTTTATGAGACCCATGGCTCTCTGAAGGCCAAATGAGTCTTGTAGTGAACTACAATGTTAAGGGAAGGTGATAAGCCCCTGAAACTGATTGGCTGGGCAACATGGACCTTTGAGATTTTTTGGGGGGTGGGGGGTGGAGGAAGGAACAACTAATCACATGCTGCTCGGCCTGCCCTCTTAAACTAACTGTGCAGTTGACTAGGTTTGTGCTACTGTGCTGTGGATTCATTTTTAGCTGTACAAATGATTAACCATGCACTATGGAATTTTTGAGCAGATTGATAAAAGACTGAATAAAAGATATTAGGCATCTGGGTGGCCCTGTGCAAAGCAACTTGCACAGCCTGTTTGCAGACTGTACAATTCATTTATTGATCGATAGCTTTGCATTTGGACTTTGGTAAAGCAAGCAAAACAATCACACTTCTATACTGCCCCATAGCACTTAGTGCACTCTCTGGGCAGTTCACAAGTTAATTAGCATTTTGCCCCCAACTGACCTCAGAAGAATGGAAGACTGAGTCAAACGAAAGCAGGGTGCCCAAACTATGGCCCGGGGGCCAGATATGGCCCCTGATGCCAATTCATCCGGCCCATGAAGCCCTCATCGCTCCCGGAAGCGTGTTTTACTTCCGCTTCCAGAAGTGACAAGGGCTTTGCGGGCTGGATGAATTGGCATCGGGGGCTGGATCCAGCTCCCGGGCCATAGCGACTGGCCCCCTGAACCACATGACTGGCCTGTGGCCTGAAAAGTTTGGGCACCCCTGACCTAGATGATCGAACTCACAACCTTTTGATTGTAGTCTAGCAGTTTTCACCACTGCACCACCAGGGTAACCAGGTAGGCCTTCCTAAATTCTTGGGGATTTGGACAAACATGAATTTGAAGCGGAAAGTGTTTAATGCATTGGATACAATTGTCAAACATCTACACATCTCAGCTGGAGAAAGCAGACGTGCCTACTTTCTACTCACTCTTCCAGCCCTAGGAGATTTGTTAGTCTTTAAGGGACCATCAGATTATTTGTGGGTTCTGATTCAGATATTGTTGTTTCATTTCACATAGTTTATGACATATAACTCCAATCCATAAATATTTTGACCATTAGCATTTTGGCAACAGTCAGCATGACTGCATTTTTGTTAAGAGAAAGACTGGAAGTGATGTATTTGATCAGCCAGTATCCATTTTCTTCTAACAACTTGGTCACAAATGCAGTCAGCATCTTTCCACTACATTTTCTCTAAGTTTTTCTGTACCTTGAAAGTAGATAATCAGCATTGGTTTAACATAAATGTTAAAATAAATGAGCAAAGCTTTACATATGTGCAAATGAGAATGGTTGTCTTCTCTTACAGTCAATTGCTTGGATCGACATGTCCATCAAGCCCCGAATAAAGTGGCCCTAATCTGGGAGAAAGATGAGCCTGGACAAGAGGAGCGAATTACATACAGGTCCTTAATTAACCTTTTGCACAACAATACAGGAAAGTGGGAATTTCCCATCTGTTTACTTTTTAAAATGAATGTGAATAATTTTTTCAACTGGTAGAACTATTATATTTGTAATCCAGTTTTCATGGTATAAGGGAAGGCGGTGGCTCAAGTGGTTAATACTCTGAATTTGACATTGGAAAGTCAGCAGGTTAGCAGTTCGAGACCCGAGAGCTGCACAACGGAATGAGCTCCTATCACTGTCCCAGCTCCATCCAACCTAGCAATTCGAAGGCAAGAAATTGCAAGTAGAGAAATAGGTACCACTTCGGTGGGAAGGTAAACAGTGTTCATTGCACTCTGGTGTCTAGTCATGCCTGCCGCATGTCCACAGAAACGTCTGCAGATGCAATCAGTGCTGGCTCTTTGTTTGTAAACAGAGATGAGCATTGAACCCTAGAGTCAGATATGGCTGGCTTTCAAGCAAGGGTGACCTTTCATGGTATAAAATATATTTTGTTGATCTTGGTCTCCAAGTTACACCTGTGTCCTCTGTCTTCTAAATAGGAAAAGTATCTGAACTGAAATGTTACAAGCCAGGCAAATTATCTGCATAATGTACTGGTATGAAACACAAGTAGCATTAGGTTTCTAAGCCTCAGGATAAATGACTCCTTCTTACCTTTAGAGGCCATCATGCAGTTGAAATGAATGTTGGCACTAAGGACCATATCCTGTGTTTCTCCCTTATTGCAAGGCTAGTGGAATAATGAAATGGAATATAAACTACCATGCATTTTATTTTGACAGAGAACTGCTGGAGTTGACGTGCCGGCTTGGGAATACCTTAAAACGACATGGAGTGAAGAAGGGAGACAAAGTCAGCATTTATATGCCCCCATGTCCCATGGCTGTGGCAAGTATGTTGGCTTGTGCCAGGATTGGAGCAGTCCACGCAGTGGTCTTTGCTGGATTCAGTTCTGTTGCACTGGCGAACAGGATCGAAGATGGTAAGAACCACACAATTGGGAAACTAAAGCAGTAGAGAGCCCAACTTCAGGACAAAACATATTGCCGCTAAAGAGATATTAATAGCAGAGGGAAAGCCTGCTAAGATGCATAAGTGTTCAGAGCCTTTTTAGCTTAAAGCCTACCTCTTTTAGGCACAGCAGTAGATGTTGAAGAACTTAAGGGCCCATATTATATCTGTTGTTCAGTCACACAGCCGAGTCTGACCCTTTGAGTCCCCATGAATAACTGCATGCCAGGCTCCTCTGTCACCTGCCATCCTCCGTAGTCTGCCCAGATCTACAACAATGCCATCTGGCCATCTCATCCTCTGCCGCTCTCTTCTCCTTTTGCCGTTGATCTTTCCCAGCATCAGGGACTTCTCCAGTGAGTCCATATTATATAGTTTGACTCAAAAAGGGGCTATTTCCAAAAGACTAGATCCTAGTGTTACCAGCCAAAAAGTTTTCCCATGTTCTTCCCCTTCCTGGTTTTCTTTCCTTCTGTGGGACAAAATAAGATGGAAGCACAGACAGGAAAAACAGAACAGAAGGTGTTATCCTCTGAGCCTCATATAAAATTCTACTCCACTCTCTTGAACAAAGCTTTGTCTGAAAAACCCCAAGGTTTACAGTCCCTCAAAGCTTATGCCCATGATCACCCCTTCTCTTCTGTTCTCAAGTTCTCATATCATAACTAGAGATTTATATGCTTCTCTCTGTGCTCTTAGCCTGTAAGTCCAGAAAAGAGTAGAAACAGACATGCTATTATTTGTAATACTGTACCATCATTTGCACTAAAGGAAAGAAGTAAATACTAATGATGGGGAAGAGGGGTCTGAATTGGGGACATATCATAGGGAAAAAAAGGTCCTGTGGCTAGCTGGTTTTGAAATGAACGCCGCCGCCGGTGGCGCCCCCCCCCCCCCGGTACACCGATGGTAGACAAGCTAGAGCAGGGGTGTCCAAACTTTTCAGGCCACAGGCCAGGCATGTAATTCAGTGGCTCAGTCACATGGTTCCTCTCACCATAAGTGGAAGTAAAATACGCCTTGCAATCTGTTTTTCAACAGATATGTTTTGCAACAGGATTAGATAGATTTTAGGCTGTCATTTTCTCTGCTTAAATCAGGGGTGCCCAAACGATGGCCCGTGGGCTGGATCTGGCCCTTGATGCCAATTCATTCTGCCTGTGCCACCCTCATCATTCCAGGAAGCTGAAGTAAAACACACATGTATGGGTGCATTTTATTTCCACTTCCTGGAACGACAAGGGTGGCTTGGGCTGGATATATTGCCGTTGGGGGCCAGATCCAACCCACTGGCTATAGTTTGGGCACCCCTGAGCTAGAGAAACTATCCTACTGGTCCTGAATCTTGTTTCATTCATTCTCTTTTACGGTGTGCAGCTCAAGCTGAAACAGTGATCACAGTAAACCAAGGTGTGCGAGGGGGCAAGGTTCTTAATCTGAAGAAGACAGTGGATCAAGCTGTAAAATTGTGTCCAACAGTGAAACGTGTTTTTGTTTCAAAGAGGACAGATGCAAATGTTTCCACGTCAGGATTGGATATCCCACTAGAAGAGGTGAGAATTATGTTCCTATCCCAAGGGAAAGAGATCCAGTACCCTATATATATATATAATCTGTTTTCCACTGACAGCCTCTTGCATTCTATAGGAGACTGCTCTGAGAAGATGCTTTCACCTGAGTTTCGAGGAGTCTGCTTCTCCATGCCATGACTCATTCCATCAAGTAGAGCCTTTAACCCCTGGAATAAACATTTTTTATGGGACTGAAGGCCTTTTACCCTAGCTGTATGCATCTAAATCTGGATTCAGCCCTGTATCAAATGTCCATTAACAGATATATAAACCAGGAAGCCACATTTTATGAAGCTATGCAAGGACTGAGCCAAGATATTTTTCTGCTTTTGATGGAGTAGCAATGGATGTTATTGGGATTTTCTTGTCCTTAATAAGATGTTGTTATCTTGATTTGTCTAGTGCTTCTTTCCATTACTTTCTGCACATTTAATTAAAAGTTCTTTTTTAAAAAAATGCTTAGTACTGAAGGCAGAATTTATGCAGCAAGAGCTTCCCGAAACTGTTACTCAAAAACAACTTTTCCAAAATCCAGCGGAAAAGCTGACTTATAAAACCCCAAAGTACGCAGCAGAAATCTGAACGATTTCTTTAAGAAGTGTTAATTTTTTGAAGGCATGAGAATTGGGTCTTCAAAAATAAGTTTGAACATAAATTCCAATCAACTTTGCACTAAGGGCACCAATCAGTATAAAGGAAGGAACAATTGTTCCTCATATTGTTCCACATATAATTGTTCCACATATAACAGTGGTGGTGAACCTATGGCACACATGCCAGAGGGGGCACTCAGAGGCCTCTCTGTGGGCACATGCGCCATCACTGCAGCACAGAGTTCACCACACCCCTCTGCCCAGCAGTCCAATGGGAGTGCTTCCTCCCTCTCCCCAGCAGAGAGTTCATCCTGCCCCTCTGCAGCACAGATGGCAGCCTGTTGAGTTCAGTGGCGGGATTCTTTTTTTTATTTACTACCTACTCTGTGGGCATGGTATGGTGGGCATGGCTAGGGGGAAAGCCCTGTGTTGCACCTGAATTAGGCCCTACTTTATTTCAAAACTTGGATGGGTGGGGCTAGACAGAATTTCTGCTACTGGTTCTGGTGAACTGGGACAAACCTGCTGAATCCTACCATTGGTTGAGTTTGGGCATTCCGTCTCTAACAGGTTCTCCATCACTGACATATAAGAATCCTTGGTGGGCTTTAATAATCCCTCCACCAAATATTCACTTACTCCACAAAGGCATTTTTGGCCCAAGACCAATTTCTACACACATAAATTAAGAGGAAAATGTTATGAGAAATGTATTGTTAAAGGTTAATGTGTAAAAAAGATTAACAGCAGCGATGAGAAGAATTTTTGAGAGATCACAATGTATGGAGATACATGATTTAATCCTTTTATCTTCCCCATGTTACATAGAAAAACATCTCTTAAAACAAACACGTGGGCTAGGGAATGGTGGATGCTGTTCCCCTAAACTATATTATTTATTTGGCCTTCAGTACAGGAGAGCTGAAGAGAGCCTACTAAGAGAGATTCTCTGCTTCCTGTGATAGGAGATGATGAAAGAGGATGTAGTCTGTGAGCCTGTTGCTTTGGAGAGTGAAGATCTACTGTTCCTCCTCTACACATCAGGAAGCACTGGAAAACCCAAAGGACTGGTCCACACCCAAGCAGGCTATTTGCTGTATACTGCAGTTACTCATAAGGTAAGGAAGGCACACCAAAATACTCGACTCAGGTATCCAGTAACCCCACAATTAAATTCGCAATTAAAACTCTGTGAATCTGTAGTTTTTCCATCTAAACTTCTAGAAGAGAATGTCAAAGAGTTGTTGGTTATCATTGATTCTCCTATAGGAGGGGAAAGTACTGTTCAAAACTATAAGAACAAGTAAGGGCATAGCAGAGTGAAAGCCAGCCAAAGTTTGGAAAAGTTACTTTTGGGGAACTACATCTCCTGGAATAGCTCAGGAAATTTAGCCAGGGAAAAAAGGTTTCCCTGTTTCACTGAAGCTTGCTAGAATAAAATTACAGTACCTATGAATATTAAAAGATTATAACTAATTCCATGCTATTGTAATAGAGTAGAGTAGACCATGCTGCCAGCAACTCACTGTTGATCGTCAGGTGATGATTAACTAACCTGACAACCCTGAGGACTAAAGGCCTTGGGTGGCGAAGTCCATAGGGAAGGATGATGGTCCC
Source organism: Furcifer pardalis (assembly GCA_030440675.1). NCBI lineage: Eukaryota > Metazoa > Chordata > Lepidosauria > Squamata > Chamaeleonidae > Furcifer > Furcifer pardalis. The sequence continues at coordinate 36,825,151 of CP126894.1, read as the reverse complement.
CAAGTAGATTAAATCCCACTTGAATCCATCTTGGTGGACGGCAGCAGTTTCGTCAATACTGGCTTGGGGCTGATGAGGACTTTGCGTGCCAAAAGGGTTCAGGACCAGAAAGTGACTCAGTGGTATGGGTGTCACACTGTGATGTGGAAGACATGAAAGGCCACTGCATTATATTCACAGGACAATCTTCATGGCTGATTATTATTATTATTATTATTATTATTATTATTATTATTATTATTATTATTATTATTATTATTATTATTATTTATTTATTTATTTATTTATTTATTTATTATTATTATTATTATTTATTTAACCCGACTCTGAGCGGCTGCCATGATGACAGCCAATATTTGGTTTTGGATATGGCACAAGAATAAGAATATATATTCTACTGTATTCAAAGGAAATGTGCTGACAGGAATTGATGGTATTTTTAATCAAATGCATCTGAAGGAAACATTTACATTAGAGTCACTTGGTGAGTGCAAGAAAGAAGCTGCAGAGAATGAGGACAACTTTTTCTTCACTGCCTTTGCTCTGTACTGTGGCATTTGCTCACTGCCAGTAAAACTGCAGAAGACAGGCTGGAGAAAATGATTCTTCATATTGCAAGACTCATGATCTTTTTCTTGGCAGTAGCTGTGTGTGTGTGTGTGTGTGTGTGTGTGTGTGTGTGTGTGTGTGTGTGTGTGTGTGTGTGTGTGTGTGTGTGTGTGTGTGTGTGTGTGTGTGTGTGTGTGTGTGTTAAACAGAGCCACAATCTTGTGTGGTAATGTGTGTGTGTGTGTGTGTGTGTGTGTGTGTGTGTGTGTGTGTGTGTGTGTGTGTGTTTTAAACAGAGCCACAATCTTGTGTGGTAATGGTTTTTTGATCTGTGTTGGCGGAAGGAGGTACAGTACTGATTCCTTTCTCCCGTGGGGCATTCTTGCAGTCATAACAATCCCTTCCAGTTAGTTCCCTCCTACAATATTTTAAAAATGTATATTTTTTCCTTCTTAAAATTGAGACCGCAACTAAGTCTTCTTCTTCTTGTTCTTGTGCCATATTCAATTTTGAATATTGGTGATCATCATGGCAACCAGCCATGAAGACTGTCCTGCAAATATATTGCTGTATCCTTTCATCTGCCTTCCACCTCACAGCTAAGTCTGGATAACAAAAAATAGAGATCTTGAGAAAATTACATTTTGGACAACAGCTCTCACAATCAGCCAGCCAGCTCTGTGAGTTGTCATCCAAAGAAGGAATGTTTCCCAATTCTGCAAAAATGGGTCATGGAAACAATTAAGTACTCTATCCTCTAGTAAAGCAGGTTCAATTTGCAGTTCATAATCCTCTATTTTTCTGAAAACAAGCAGACAAATAAATAACATATGTTAAAATGTAGATAACAGGCCTTCCACGTTCACCTATTAGTTCCAGAATCTTTTGGAGACCACCAGGAAGTCTAGACTATATCCCCCCCCCCTTCTCCAAGATGGGATTGGTATTGCTTTCAAAAGGAAACAGCTGCAAGAATGGCAGGCTTCCAGTGCAAAAACACAGTCATCAACCAATGCTAGAACAATTTCAATAATGTGGTTTGAAAGTGGAGTGGAGAGAGAGCATATTATTGAGTATTGTTTTCAGTAACAGCTGCAGTTACAGCCAAGAAACCAGAGCAATACCTTAGAGCAGGGATTCTCAACCTGTGGCCCACAGGCTGGATGCGGCCCACAACACCATTTCATGTGGCCCCATCGCCTCTGCCACACCAGGAAGTGCCATATGTTGTAGGAAGGGCAAAAAGTCTGTCCAGCCCCCAAAGCTGTCTGAGGGGGTGTGAAACAGCCCCCTGCTTAAAAATGTTGAGAACTCCTGCCTTAGAGCAGCATTTCCTAAACTATGTTCCAAGGAACACTGGTGGACTTCAATTCCTAGAAGCCTACGTCAGTACATTGGTTGATCAGTACTTTGGGGAACTGACTTAGGCTATGGGAATTGAAGTCCAAGAAGACTGGGAAACACTGCCTTAGAGATTATTGTGCATAAAATGCAAGCAATAAGTGAAATAGCAAAAGATAAGCAAAATAAAAGATTCTTTGTTGCCAGATGAATCAGTCATGCAGTTCAGTTGTTGCTCTTGAACTCATTTTGTTCCACAACAGTGTTTAAAAAAGCCAAGTCATGAGAGCTGAAGTCAGAGAACTGGCTCTCAATTTTTAAAACTTGTTATTCTGCTCAGGAAGATTGTTGTGGTAGACTTTGCTGTTTTATTTATCTCCTTGTTATTATTACATGTCATCAAGTTGTTTCTGACTTCTAACAATTCCAAGGTTTTCAAAACATGTGAGATGTTTGAGGAGTGGTTTACTATTGATACCTCTCACTGAGCATCCATGTTTGAGCAGGAATTTGAACCCAGGCCTCTGGCATATTTTGCAACACTCACCCACAACACCATCCTAGATTTCATGTGTTCATATCTTATTATAAGATATAATAAGACATCACAAGTCTTATTTTCCACGAGCATTAAGGGGTCTTTTCAACTGCTGCCAATAGTATCCGTTCAAGTTACTGAAAGAGGACAGAGACCTTTTTTCTTCTTTTGTATGGTGAACAGTATAAAATGGGAGCCGTATTCACGGCACCACTTGAGATAA